>JBBGZY010000171.1:0-307500 GCA_037952925.1 Lithobates clamitans | reverse complement strand
TTTCTTTTAAATCATTGATTTTACACACAATGTTAAATTAACAAGGGACAACAATCTCATTGAGTTTTAAAAAAACACACCAAAAATACATTACTAATGTTAATAATGTTCAAGTGGTAAGTCTTGAAAATAAAAAAAAATACATAAACAAAAACGGTGCTTTGGGTTAACTTTATCTAAAAACTAAAAAATAATCACTAGAAAAAAAAAAAAGAATAATGGGTTCTTTGTGGAATCTTTACAAACCTAAAAAAAAAAAAAAAATAAGGGAAAAAGTATTATTAGTATGGAAACATTGTTTATAAAAAGCATACTATATCATTCATGAGATCAAAGAGAAAAAGAATTCAGAAATCAGTTTGGGAGAACTCTGATTATGAACAGCAAAACACCTTCGTTCTTTAGAGCATTCGTAAAGAAGAAATAAAATGCGCTGCATTCAACGATCACAGATTTTGCAGCGTGATGAATGTGCTACCTACAATACGAACACTAGTTTTACTAGACCGAGTGCTTTCGTTTAGTTTTTGCTTATGAGCATGCGTCGTTTTTTTGTCCGTAGGACTAGCATACAGACGAGCGGACTTCGGGGTCCGTCGTAGTTACGACGTAAAGATTTGAAGCATGTTTCAAATCTAAAGTACGTCGGATTTGAGGCTAAAAAAGTACGTTGAAAGTCCGAAGAAGCCCACACACGATCGGATTACCAGCCAGCTTTAGTCCGTCAGCGTCCGTTGGACTTTTGTAGCTGAAAAGTCCGACCGTGTGTACGCGGCATTACTGTCACCTCTGAACTTCACTGCAGCTAATCAAGCATGAATCATCCTTGATTAGCTGGTTACCTGGCCAAACTAGCTGAGGAAGGACAGTTCTGAATCTGGAAGTGTTAAAATGCTTTCAGCTTCACTCATAGCAGAGGAGATTGGGAAATGGATGTAGGGGAGACCTCTTACAGTACAGTGAAAGTAATCAGGTGGCTCTACAGCCACCTGGATGCTGTGAACTTGTTTTAACCACTTGCAGTCCAGGCCATTTATAAATGGCCTATGGTTGACAAGTGGTTAAAAAAGATGCTAGCAGGCTTTCAGCAAACTAAGTAGTGTAAAGCTTACTGAAGTCTGCTAGTAGCTTGTTCATAATTCACAGTTTACAAATTATTGTGTGAAGATTCTCAATTGCTTAGCAAATTAGCCCAATCGTCTTTCCATTGATAATCCTCCCAAATGCTTCCTGATTGCTACATACTCTCTACTTCCCTCTTCTATTCTTTGTTTTTCAGAAAATAGAAATAAAAAACATATATTCCAGCTTAACAGTTTAGTTTTATTTTTTTGGCTTTCCCCCCTCATTTTCACCTGGTGATACAGCCAGCATGAAAGGGGGGGGGGGGGGGTTGTTAAGTATTGTTTCTACATGCTGCAAAACCTGTAAAATCAATAAACATTATCTAAGCAAAGAAGACAAGTGTGTGTGTTATTAAAGGGGTTTTGTCTCTCACTGAACAAATTCGGAAAATAACTGAAGTCCTCTGAATGTAGCTAAACATATGCCTCTCTGTTTGTTAGAGAACCCTGCAGCAGCTTGTCTCACAGATGTTCTTTTTAGACATTTTACTAATTCTCTAAGACTTCCTTGTTTGCTAAAGTTGAGAATGATGTCTAAGTCTGTATGCATCTTCAAGGGAATGAGCCGGTAAGCCCTTTGCAAAAGACACAGACCGCTTCTAACCCACGTCACAATGGAGTACATTAAAATCAACAGTCTGAACATGAAAAAGCAATCATCTGGGATGAACAAAACAATTCATATTTTCAACAGATGGTTTTGAATAATTCTTTTTCTATAGCAACAGTTTTCTGAGCTATCAATCAATGCTAACAAGATATGTGTGAATTGATAATGGAGTAAAGGACATAAAGACTTCCTTGTAAACATTGGATGCTAAAACACTCATTCTCATAGTTTTCTAAAGTTAAGTGTTGGGACTTTCAAGTGCATTTACATGAATTTACTAGGGATGAGCTTCGTGTTCGAGTCGAACATTGTGTGCTCGGTCGTTCGCCGAAATACAAATGAAATACAAACGAATTTGAGTGGTGCGTCATGGCCCATAATTCACTGTAGTATCGCAGTGCATTGCTGGCTGATGATTGGCCAAGCATGCACTATGACCCGCATGCTTGGCCAATCACAGCGCTGTGTGTACAGAGAGCCGTAATTGGCCAAAGCCAAGGAAGCTTAGGCCAATTATGGCTCAGGGGGTTTAGTACACGTCCCACACTATATAAGGCCACCTGCACGTCAGCCCTGTGTAGTGTGTTCCTGCTTGAGAGAGAGATATGCCCCGTACACACGGTCGGATTTTCCTATGGACAATGTCCAATCGGAGCGTGTTGTCGGAAATTCCGACCGTGTGTGGGTGCCATCGGACATTTTCCATCGGATTTTCCGACACACAAAGTTGGGCAGCAGGAGATAAAATTTTCCGACAACAAAATCCGATCGCGTCAATTCCGACCGTGTGTGGACTGTTCCGACGCACAAAGTGCCACGCATGCTCAGAAGAAATTCCGACACGGGACAGCTCGTTCAGGTCAACTTAGCGTTCGCAATGGATACAGCACTTTCGTCACGCTGCAATGTTAAAAATGATTTAATACAGCGCACTCTCTTCTTCTTTATAATGTGACAAGAATTAAGTCGTTTTGCTGCTCATATTCACACACACTTCTCACAAAGTTTTATTTGTGTTTTTTTAGTGGGATTCCCTCAATATATTGTTATTAGTTGTCACATCTGACAGTTTTATATTTTTTTTTTTTTTGATTTTCAGCCTTTTTTTTTCTTTAATGTTTGTATTTTTTCCAAGGCTGATCTTTGTTCAATGTTATTTTTATTTTTACTCCAGAATATTTTTGTGTGTGTTTTGTGTGTCAAGTTACCCCAACACCATTGATATCTTTTATTATTTAATCTCAAGGAGATTGTTTGTTGTTGGTGACCCTTGTTCATTTCACATTGTATATTAGAAATGTACCTGAATCCTCACAAATCAACTGTCCTTTTTGAAGTAAAACACATAGGAGAGTATAATTCAAAACAAAAATCCTTTATGAAGGGATCAGAACCAAACAAAGAGGAAGGCAACACTGGATCAACATGATAAATTAGCGAAGCCTGGGACCCCCACGGCAGACATCAATTCTTCAACATCAAAATTGGTGGCCTGAGGAGTCCATATCTAAGGGAGGGCAGTCTGGTCCGGGATTCACAGAGACTCGGATAGCAGCAGATGACATCTGTGTCCCCAGGCTGTGGTACCACAAGAGGCTGCATCTTTTGGCCGACCAGACTGGATCCAGGGCAATCACTGTCTAGTCTTCCTTCCACGCTTCCTTCCGGGCTGTGGCTGTGCAGTTGGAGATGTGGCAGGAGGAGGAGTAGGACCTGGAGGAGGAGGAGGAGGAGGACTGGGAGGACCTGAAGGAGGACTGGGAGGACCTGGAGGAGAGAGAGGCATCTGTGCACCCCCCTTTGATGGTGGATGTCTTTGGACGCCCATGCGTCACCGCCCGTACATGACACTGGGGGTGTAGCCTTCGGGGGTCTTGTGGGTATATCTGGACGTTCAGCACGGTTGGGATTCTGATTTCATTACTTGGCGATTGGATAGAGCGGTCACATCTCTAAGAACCAACTGACAACCATTGGATGTTTTTCACTCCTATTGAGACATTTTCCAGACACAATTTTAAGGGGCTAAGTGGAGACCGCAGTGAGAATTACCCCTATCCAGTCCGTGCTGATCCTCCGGATGTTCCCCTATTGTGGCCTTTGTTTTGTTCCGCCTCCTCAGCTCCCGAGCTGGATGCATTACACTGCTGCCATCTTGATATCCAGCGTTTGGCGATTCATCTCAGACTCGGATACCACATTCATGCATCCGCCCCTGAAGAGCGAGCAGGGTCTCGCGAAATGCATAGGGCTTCATTGATGCTTATTTTATGCCGGTACATGCTGGGTATTATTGATGTCTGCATTATGTTTACATACTTCCCTGTCCACATGTATGTACATTTTATCATCTTATTTTGTATGTGTACTTACTGACCCAGCAATTCTCAAGTTTTATTGTTGCTCATTGATGTATAACATTTGTAATAAATCTTTGTATATTTACGTTCATCTGTGTTGTGTACATTGGCTATTATGCCTGGTAACTCACAATCATTGTTGTTACCGCTCAGTTACATAACAATTTGAAATGAATAAATTGATTTTGTCTCAGTGTTCATTGTGGACATTGGCTAAACCTCTCTCACCTCATCTAAAGTCCCAGGGCTATTTTTCTTGTTTTTTTGTGGAGGAGAGAGAAGAGGAGGAGGAGGACCTGCAGGAGGAGGAGGAGGACCATCCCAACGCTGTGTGTGAGGTGTAATTTGGCCCCTCATACCTTTCTCCAGAGCCTCTGATATGAGGGCCTGACACATGGCTTTTTGGCCCTCCTCCATCCTCTGCATTTTATATGCTATGAATGCAGCAACGTTCTCCTGCATGGTGTGGGGTGCTCCCAGGACCTCTGTAGCCCTCCAAAAGAATCTGATAGCCGCCTCCTCTAGGGTACTCGTCCTACTGCCACTTTCTATTTTCAGGTGTGGTGAAGGGACCTTGATATCAGCCAGCCGGCTGGGCCCGGCCACCTCCTGGCTGAGACTTCCCTGTGTATGAAAAAGGGACATGGTTGTAATGTTTTGCATCATCAATCACAATCCTAAATTAGTACTCCCAACTAACATCTAGTTAACATCATTGATTGGACAAGCAGAAATATTTAGAGGAATGCTATACCTGGCTCAATCTGGGCTCCTCCACATAAGGCCCAGGTTGGGCATCAGAAGCCTCAGCCAGGGGGGAAGGAAGCGTGGAAGGAAGACTTGAGAGGGATGGCCTGGGTTCATTCTGGCCTGCCAGAAAGTGCAGCCTGTCGTAGTACAACATCCTGGGGACATAGATGTCATCTGCTGCTCCGGATCTCTGTGAATCCAGGACTTTCTTGCGCTCCCTCATATATGTGCTCCTCAGGCCACCAATTAAGATCTTCAAAAATGTGATGTCTGCCGTGGGGATCACCTGCTTCACAATTTCACACAATTGCTCCAGTGCTGCCTTCCTCTTTGCTTGGTTCTTGTAATGGGGTGTTTAATCTCCCACAGACATGGCAGCTCCCTTAACATATCTATGAATACTGACATGAAGTCATTGTCTTTCACTAGCATATCCATGTTCACTGCAAGACACAACACAAGACAAAGCCTAATGTCA
Source organism: Lithobates clamitans (assembly GCA_037952925.1). Lineage (NCBI taxonomy): Eukaryota > Metazoa > Chordata > Amphibia > Anura > Ranidae > Lithobates > Lithobates clamitans. Next base: position 302,178 of record JBBGZY010000171.1, on the reverse strand, counting down.
GACAAAACTCTCCTAATCTTGTTACAATATAGGCCTCAATCTAGAAGCAGTATAGGCACAAGTTTGTCTCTTACCTTCGTTGTTACGATCGGTGCGTCCAATGCTCCTTCCTCCGCTCACAGATCGTACGTAATACGCACGCGTGTTACGCTTTATACACACTGCGCATGCGTGTAACTCCGCCTGCCCCTGACGTTCTTTCTAGTCTATTTCCCGCCCCTTTTCGTTCGGCGTAGTGGGGGAAGAGCATGATGGCGGAGTTACAGCAGGTGCGTGATAATTATATCAACGAGGAGGAGGAGGAGAAAAGCCCGGATCCAGGCACGTTCCGATCCAGAAGGAGACGTTTTAAGGCCACAAATATGTCGTTTGGGGAGATGTTGGAGATGGACGACATCATGAAGAAGTCCGACTATGACGGAAAATATGGGCCTTACCCCCACCCCAACATCAGAAAGGCCAAGATCATGGCGAAAGTGGTCCGGAGTCTTGAGAGGAATTTCGGGGTACGAAGATCAAAAGATCAGCTCAGGAAGCGGTGGTCGGACCTGAAGTTGAGAGAGCCAGAGCAGTACCGAAAGATCCGGAGAGTGCTGTGTTCCTATTCTTTCTGTCTTTATTCCGTTCGTTCTGCTCCATATGCTTTTAGTACTTGTAACGTTTAAAAAGGTCAACTTTAATGTTCATGGGCCCATTATTCATTCGTATCAAACATTTTTCTTTCGGCCTCTAGAACACCATTGCATTTTCACACATTTTTGGGGGCCTACTTGGATGCCAAATGTTTGTTTGTGTAGATGGGTTTGTTACTAGAATGAAATGCCAACTAGATTGTGTGTAAGGAGAGGACACTCAGCAGCTGTTTTCACATCTGGACACTGGGGCACTAGTGTGGGACCCCAGAACACCATTTTTATTAGGGGGGACACACAGGTGCTCCAGTGTATACTATAGGGGGGCTACATCTGTGAAACTTGTACCAAACAGGTAAAGTATTGCAGCTTGACAAAGGGCAATAAAAAATATACATCTTGGAACTCGGCTAAAATAGACAATTGTACCCCACTTCCAAGCAATGTTTCCTATTTCTAGTTCTGCCATCAAATATCTGTGTGCTAATTATACCATTTTTGTTTTACATAGGGGAGAAAAGACTCGGAGGACACCCCTCGTCCGAGGAGACCAGAGACCCCCCACCTCTGGAAGAAGGGGAAATACCAACACAAGAAGCTGAGCAGGAGGAAGAAGAAGATGTGGTGGAGATTGGCACCACAACAGGTGAGTATCTGCGACCACAGGCTCAGGTAAAAGAGATGGATGGTGGCAGATTTTTGAGACCTTTTTTTTTGTTCTTTATCTCTTTTTAGGTGATCGTGATCCAGAACGCTTTACATCTGAAAGTGCCCAGATACTGATCGGGGAGATCATGGGGTGCAATCTCCAATTGCAAAACATCCAGCAACAAATCAGTGATGTTATTAAAAAAAATAATAACATAATTGATGTTTTGGGGCGAATTTAAACCCCACAAAATCACCTGTTTTATCTTACTAAAATTTTTACAATGTTTAGAAAAGCCAAATTTGGAGGATGAACACAGTGTGCCAACATGTGCTATCTGCCATCACGGGAGATCAATGGACGCGTTTTGGGGGTGCAACCCCTTCCTCAATTATAAAGTAGTGGTGAGGAAGGGTTTGCTCCCCCAAAAAAGTCCCTTGATCCCCCCTGATGGCAGATAGCACATGTTGACATTCGTAAATTGGTGTGCATCTTCCAAATTTGGCTTTTCCAGGGGTGATTTCCCCCCATCTGAACGCTATATCAAACCCAGTTCCTAAATACTCATGTCTGATATAGCCCTTCAGGTTTTACCTAATGTGAACTTTTTGGCTTTCTTGTTGGTTTTACACAGGCCTGTTTTATCTGAAATGGACATTTCGATTTTTGATAATGCTACTGCAAAAATTGTTATACAACAAACATGTTGGTTTGTTTTAAAAACCTTTCGTAAATGCACATGTGATTGTGCAGGTATAAAAAAGTGCCTTACTCAAGAATGTGTGGATTATTGTCTCAACACTACAACACTTTTGGGGTGATGTAATTGCTGTTTTATACAAAAATGGGGGTTATTTCCTAAGGGAAAATCCTCTTTGCACTACAAGTGCAGGTTCAGTGCAGTTGCAAGTGCACTTGTAGTGAAATGTGTTTTGGCATTTAGGAAGTACCAGCCAACACTATTTTTTATAAGGTTACCCAATCACGACATTTTCTGCACTCAACACATTTCTGTCAGGGTCAGCTAAAACAAACACAAGCAGTAAATGTCCACCAAGAATTTCTTTTGGTTGTTTTTTATTTGAAAAAGGTGTCACAGATTGTCTGGCATATTGATAGCCCCCCTACCCGCAAAGAACTCCAGGTAGCGTAACCGGACATCACAGGCATTCAGGGAGGGCAAGCCAGGACGGCCACTTTCAAGCGCCGTCATTGTTGATGGATTTGGGATTCCGGCCTCAGGCCAAACTGAGCCAGCATAGTTGGCTGAATGTTTTCTTAAAAAATTATGGAGAACACAGCACGCCAGTATTATATGGTTCAGTTTATACTCCGCCATATGGATGGGTGTCAGAAATAATCGGAACCGGCTGGCCAGGATTCCAAATGTGTTCTCCACCACTCTTCGGGCTCTGGCCAGCCGGTAATTAAAAACCCTCTGTTCCGGGGTGAGGGTCCTCATCGGGAATGGCCGCATCAGGTGGTCCCCCAGCGCAAATGCTTCATCAGCAACGAACACAAATGGGAGACCTTCAACATTGTCCTCTGGAGGTGGCAAGTCCAAGCTGCCATTCTGGAGACGCCTGTAGAACTCCGTCTGGGCAATCACTCCACCATCGGACATCCGGCCATTCTTCCCCACGTCCACATACAAGAACTCGTAATTAGCCGACACCACCGCCAACATCACTATACTATTAAACCCCTTGTAATTATAATAGTACGACCCCAAGTTGGGTGGTGGGACGATGTGGATGTTTTTCCCATCAATTGCCCCTCCACAGTTAGGAAAGTCCCACCGCTGGGCAAAGTGGGAGGCCACAGTCTGCCATTCCTGTGGCGTTGAAGGAAACTGTTGAGGAAAAAACAATAAACATTACTATTTTTTCACAGAAACATGGCAAGCAGATTAGACACAAACATTCTGGGGCAACCTCCAGATAGCATTTATTAAGGGGAATTTAACAACAACAAAGTATAAGGTACACCTATCATATTCCCCCTCCCCCCCTCATGGGCCATTTCTAACATTATAGGGGGGGGGACTCTTGGACAGGTAACCCTCTTCACGTCATTGAGAGATGAATGCCTAAATACAGGGTATTACTTGGAACAGCCCCTCCTTAGTTACACTATTGGCAGACCACTGGACAGGTAAGAAGTGTCTGAATACAAAGATATAAATACATATTGTACACATTTGAGGACATTTGGACATGCTGCTATTACCTATCAAGATAATAATAGGATACAAAAACTTAAAACAGTTCCATTGGAAAGTATACAGGCAGGCCCTTGCACTACATGCTTTGGGGAATTCATTCATAAATCTGACCAGTAAAGAGATGGGTATAGTGTGTATGGGTTTGGCAAAGTCAGCAGATAGATGATTGAGGATAGAGAATTGGGATCAGCTGACTTAGCAGTTGGGGGGAGGGAGGGTTACCAAAAATTTGGAGACACCACAAAAAAAGCCTCTGGCACTCTGCCTGAATTATAATCAAAAATAACATTTCCAAACATTTTAGGGGGTGTTTGGGGTAAAGCACTACTATGGAGCTGATAAAATACATTGTTAAGTGACTACATGAGATGAATATAATGCAGGAGACACCATGCTGGGGAGGTTAGTGAAGGGCAAATATGTATGAAGGACCTAAAATAATAATTACATAAAAACCAGCATGCATGAGGACAAAGGGGACATTCACAGCATATTCCAATCATGGTAATTAGGGAATGAGGAAAGAAATACAATATATTAGCAAACATTCAATACAATAAAATGTGATATTAAAGGATAAAAATCTTACCTTCATATCCTCCTTCTGCAGGACCTGGATGATGGCAGAACAGGTCTCTGGGATAATGATCCCCAGAGCCTGGGGGGAGATGCCTGTCGAGAACTTGAGGTCCTGCAGGCTTCTCCCTGTGGCCAAATACCACAAGGTAGCGACCAACCTCTGCTCCGGAGTGATGGCTTGCCTCATGCAGGTATCCTGCCTGCTGATATAGGGGGTCAGCAAAGCCAACAAACGGGGTCCGTCATCCGGAGAAAGTTCCTGAAATCATCAGGATTATTCTCACGGATCTCACGGAGCAAAGGCATATGACAGAACTGGTCACGCTGAAGCAACCAATTCTTGGTCCATGAACTCCTCCCCACCCTGTTCATGGACCAGACTTGTGTCAAGGTCAGGACCCCAACACCAACACCGCGGAACTTGCTTGCACGCACTGAAGAGCAGATACAAACCCACAAGCACAAACTGAACCGCAGAAAACGATCTGAAAGCCACGAGTCTGAAAAAGCGCGAATCGTCTCTCACCAAACTTTTACTAACACGAGATTAGCAAAATGAGCCCAAAGGGTGCCGCGCTTGGTTCTGAACCAGCCTTTTCTAGTCTCGTCGTACGTGGTGTACGTGACCACGTGGTTGTCGATCGGAAATTCCGACAACTTTGTGCGACCGTGTGTAGGCAAAACAAGTTTGAGCCAACATCCGTCGGAAAAAATCCTAGGATTTTGTTGTCGGAATGTCCGATCAATGTCCGACCGTGTGTACGGGGCAATAGACAGAGGGAGACAGTGTCATTTGATTTAAGTTAGATAGAATAGGCAGGTCGAGTCATAGATAGATAGATAGATAGATAGATAGATAGATAGATAGATAGATAGATAGATAGATAGATAGATAGATAGATAGATAGATAGATAGATAGATAGATGGCTGCGACGTTTCGGGCTTTCACAGATAACGCCCTTTCTCACAATCGTATGTCTGCAACTGGTTACATACATCACATGTTTATATATACACACACATAAGTTTGTTAATTGCACTTAATTAAGCTGGAATTAATTAGCCCACATTTAGTCACAGGTTTTTTAACTAATCATCTCTCCTCTTTTTATACGTGGTTGCAACAATCAATTGTCAACAGGTGCTATTATTCCTTTGCCAAAAAAAAGGAAAAAGAAAAAAGGAAAAAATAAACAACAAAAAAAAATATATATACACTGTATTTAGTTTAGCTGTTTAGCTAGATCCTGTTCTTCTCTTCCTAAAATACTGACAGGCAGGCAGGTGTTTTTACAGTATTTCCAGTTACTGTACTGTGTACCCTGGACAGTTGTGCCTACAGTAAAGCAACCTGAAGCCAGGTGCTTGTGTAGGCTCTTTAAAGTATTTCCTGTTACTGTACTGTGTACCCTGCATAGCTGCACCTACAGTATAGCTAGGTGAAGCCAGGAGCTTGTGTAGGCTCTTGATGTATTTCCAGTTACTGTACTGTGTACCCTGCACAGTTGCACCTACAGTATAGCTACCTGAAGTCAGGTGCTTGTGTAGGCTCTTTGAAGTATTTCAAGTTACTGTACTGTGTACCCTGCACAGTTGCACCTACAGTATAGTTACCTGAAGCCAGGTGCTTGTGTAGGCTTTTGACGTATTTACAGTTACTGTACTGTGTACCAGGCACAGTTGCACCATAATGTACAGCTACCTGTAGCCAGGAGCTTGTGTAGGCTCTTGATGTATTTCCAGTTACTGTACTGTGTACCCTGCACAGTTGCACCTACAGTATAGCTACCTGAAGCCAGGTGCTTGTGTAGGCTCTTTGAAGTATTTCCTGTTACTGCATTGTGTACCCTGCACAGTTACACCTACAGTATAGCTACCTGTAGCAAGGTGCTTGTATAGGCTCTAGAAGTATTTCCAGTTACTGTACTGTGTACCCTGCACAGTTGCACCTACAGTATAGCTAGCTGAAGCCAGGTGCTTGTGTAGGCTCTTGACGTATTTCAAGTTACTGTACTGTGTACCTTGCACAGTTGAACCTACAGTATAGCTATATGTAGCCAGGTGCTTGTGTAGGCTCTTTGAAGTATGTCCAGTTACTGTACTGTGTACCCTGCACAGTTTCACCTACAGTATAGCTACCTGAAGCCAGGTGCTTGTGTAGGCTCTGGACGTATTTCAAGTTACTGTACTGTGTACCTTGCACAGTTGAACCTACACTTTTGCTACCTGTAGCCAGGTGCTTCTGTAGGCTCTTTGAAGTATGTCCAGTTACTGTACTGTGTACCCTGCACAGTTGCACCTACAGTATAGCTACCTGAAGCCAGGTACTTGTGTAGGCTCTTGACATATTTCAAGTTACTGTACTGTGTAAAATGTACAGTTGTGCCTACAGTATAGCTACCTGAAGTCAGGTGCTTGTGTAGGCTCTTTGAAGTATATCAAGTTACTGTACTGTGTACCCTGCACAGTTGCACCTACAGTATAGTTACCTGAAGCCAGGTGCTTGTGTAGGCTTTTGACATATTTACAGTTACTTTACTGTGTACCATGCACAGTTGCACAATAATGTACTGCTACCAGAAGCCAGGTGCTTGTGTAGGCTCTTTGAAGTATTTCCAGTTACTGTACTGTGTACCCTGCACAGTTGCGCCTACAGTATAGCTACCTGAAGCCAAGTGCTTGTGTAGGCTCTTTGAAGTATTTCCAGTTACTGTACTGTGTACCCTGCATAGTTGCACCTACAGTATAGCTACCTGTAGCCAGGTGCTTGTGCAGGCTCTTTGAAGTATTTCCAGTTACTGTACTGTGTACCCTACACAGTTGCACCTACAGTATAGCTACCTGGAGCCAGGTGCTTGTGTAGGCTCTTTAAAGTATTTCCAGTTAATGTACTGTGTACCCAGCACAGTTGCACCTACAGTATAGCAGCCTGTGGCCAGGTGCTTGTGAAAGCTCTTTGAAGTATTTCCAGTTACTGTACTGTGTACCCTGCACAGTTGCACCTACAGTATAGCTACCTGTAGCCAGGTGCTTGTGTAGGCTCTTTAAAGTATTTCAGGTAACTGTACTGTGTACCCTGCACAGTTGCACCTACAGTATAGCTACCTGAAGCTAGGTGCCTGTGTAGGCTCTTGAAGTATTTCCAGTTACTGTACTGTGTACTCTGCACAGTGGCACCTACAGTATATTTACCTGAAGCCAGGTGCTTGTGTAGGCTCTTAACGTATTTCCAGTTACTGTACTGTGTACTCTGCACAGTTGCACCTATAGTATAGCTACCTGAAGGCAGGTGCTTGTATAGGATCTTTGAAGTATTTCCAGTTACTGTAATATGTACACTGCACAGTTGCACCTACAGTATAGCAACCTGTAGCCAGGTGCTTGTGTAGGCTCTTTGAAGTATTTCCAGTTACTGTACTGTGTACCCTGCACAGTTGCACCTACAGTATATTTACCTGAAGCCAGGTGCTTCCTAACATATTTCCAGTTACTGTACTGTGTACCCTGCACAGTTGCACCTATAGTATAGCTAGCTGAAGCCAGGTGCTTGTGTAGGCTCTTTTAAGTATTTCCAGTTACTGTACAATGTGCATAGCACAGTTGGACCTACAGTATAGCAACCTGTAGCCAGGTGCTTGTTTAGGCTCTTTGAAGTATTTCCAGATACTGTAATGTGTTCCCTGCACAGTTGCACCTACAGTATAGCGACCTGAAGCCAGGTGCTTGTGCAGGCTCTTGACGTATTTCCAGTTACTTTACTGTGTACCCTGCACAGTTACACATACAGTATAGCTACCTGAAGCCAGGTGCTTGTGCATGCCCTTGACATATTTCCAGTTACTTTACTGTGTACCCTGCACAGTTTCAGCATAATGTATAGCTACCTGTAGCCAGGTGCTTGTGTAGGCTCTTTGAGGTATTTCCAGTCACTGTACTGTGTAACCTGCACAGTTTAGCCAACAGTATAGCTACCTGAAGACAGGTGCTTGTGTAGGCTCTTGATGTATTTTCAGTTACTGTATTGTGTACCCAGCACAGTTGCACCTACAGTATAGCTACCTGCAGCCAGGTGCTTGTGAAGGATCTTTGAAGTATTTACAGTTACCGTACTGTGTACCCTGCACAGTTGCACCTACAGTATAGCTACCTGAAGCCAGGTGTTTGTGCAGGCTCCTGATGTATTTCTAGTTACTTTACTATGTACCCTGCACAGTTGCAAATACAGTATAGCTACCTGAAGCCAGGTGCTTGTGCAGGCTCTTGATCTATTTCCAGTTACATTACTGTGTACCCTGCACAGTTTCACCATAATGTTTAGCTATCTGTAGCCAGGTGCTTGTGTAGGCTCTTTGAAGTATTTCCAGTTATTGTACTGTGTACCCTGCACAGTTGCACCAACAGTATAGCTACCTGAAGCCAGGTGCTTATGTAGACTCTTGACGTATTTCCAGTTACTGTACTGTGTACCTTGCACATTTGCACCTACAGTATAGCTACCTGCAGCCAGGTGCCTGTGAAGGCTCTTTGAAGTATTTCCAGTTACTGTACTGTGTACCCTGCACAGTTGCACCTTCAGTATGGCTACCTGTAGCCAGGTGCTTGTGTAGGCTCTTTGAAGTATTTCCAGTTACTGTACTGTGTACCCTGCACAGTTTAACCTACAGTATAGCTACCTGAAGCCAGGTGCTTGTGTTGGCTCTTTGAAGTATTTCTAGTTACTGTACCGTGTACCCTGCAAAGTTGCACCTACAGTATAGCTACCTGAAGCCCGGTGCTTGTGTTGGCTCTTTAAAGTATTTCCAGTTACTGTACTGTGTACCCTGCACAGTTGCACCTACAGTAAAGCTACCTGAAGGCAGGTGCTTGTGTAGGCTCTTGATTTATTTCCAGTTACTGTACTGTGTACCCTGCACAGTTGCACCCACAGTATAGCTACCTGTAGCCAGGTGCTTGTGTAGACTCTTTAAAGTATTTCCAGCTACTGTACTGTGTACCCTGCACAGTTGCACCTACAGTAAAGCTACCTGAAGGCAGGTGCTTGTGTAGGCTCTTGATTTATTTCCAGTTACTGTACTGTGTACCCTGCACAGTTGCACCTACAGTGTAGCTACCTGAAGCCAGGTGCTTGTGTGGCCTCTTGACGTATTTCCATTTACTGTACTGTGTACCCTGCACAGTTGCACCTACAGTATAGCTACCTGTAGCCAGGTGCTTGTGTAGACTCTTTGAAGTATTTACAGTTACTGTACTGTGTACCCTGCAAAGTAGCACCTACAGTATAGCTACCTGAAGCCAGGTACTTGTGTAGGCTCTTTGAAGTATTTCCAGTTACTGTACTGTGTACCCTGTACAGTTGTACCTAGAGTATAACTACTTGTAGCAAGGTGCTTGTGTAGGCTCTTGACGTATATCAAGTTACTAAATTGTGTACACTGCACAGTTGCGCCTACAGTATAACTACCTGAAGCCAGGTGCTTGCGTAGGCTCTTGACATATTTCCAGTTACTGTACTGAGTACCCTGCAGAGTTGCACCTACAGTATAGCTACCTGAAGCCAGGTGCTTGTGTAGGCTCTGGACGTATTTCAAGTTACTGTACTGTGTACCTTGCACAGTTGAACCTACAGTTTTGCTACCTGTAGCCAGGTGCTTCTGTAGGCTCTTTGAAGTATGTCCAGTTACTGTACTGTGTACCTTGTACATTTGCACCTACTGTATAGCTACCTGCAGCCAGGTGCCTGTGAAGGCTCTTTGAAGTATTTCCAGTTACTGTGCTGTGTACCCTGCACAGTTGCACCTTCAGTATGGCTACCTAAAGCCAGGTGCTTGTGTAGGCTCTTTGAAGTATTTCCAGTTACTGTACTGTGTACCCTGCACAGTTTAACCTACAGTATAGCTACCTGAAGCCAGGTGCTTGTGTTGGCTCTTTGAAGTATTTCTAGTTACTGTACCGTGTACCCTGCAAAGTTGCACCAACAGTATAGCTACCTGAAGCCCGGTGCTTGTGTTGGCTCTTTAAAGTATTTCCAGTTACTGTACTGTGTACCCTGCACAGTTGCACCTACAGTAAAGCTACCTGAAGGCAGGTGCTTGTGTAGGCTCTTTTAAGTATTTCCAGTTACTGTACAATGTGCATAGCACAGTTGCACCTACAGTATAGCAACCTGTAGCCAGGTGCTTGTGTAGGCTCTTTGAAGTATTTCCTGATACTGTAATGTGTTCCCTGCACAGTTGCACCTATAGTATAGCTACCTGTAGCCAGGTAGTTGTGTACTATCTTTGAAGTATTTTCAGTTACTGTACTGTGTACCCTGCACAGTTGCACCTACAGTATAGCGACCTGAAGCCAGGTGCTTGTGAAGCTCTTGATGTATTTCCAGTTACTTTACTGTGTACCCTGCACAGTTGCACATACAGTATAGCTACCTGAAGCCAGGTGCTTGTGCATGCCCTTGACGTATTTCCAGTTACTTTACTGTGTACCCTGCACAGTTTCAGCATAATGTATAGCTACCTGTAGCCAGGTGCTTGTTTAGGCTCTTTGAAGTTTTTCCAGTTACTGTACTGTGTACCCTGCACAGTTTAACCTACAGTATAGCTACCTGTAGCCGGGTGCTTGTGTTGGCTCTTTGAACTATTTCTAGTTACTGTACTGTGTACCCTGCAAAGTTGCACCTACAGTATAGCTACCTGAAGCCATGTGCTTGTGTAGGCTCTTGATTTATTTCCAGTTACTGTACTGTGTACCCTGCAAAGTTGCACCTACAGTATAGCTACCTGTAACCAGGTTCTTGTGTAGACTCTTTAAAGTATTTCCAGCTACTGTACTGTGTACCCTGCACAGTTGCACCTACAGTGTAGCTACCTGAAGCCAGGGGCTTGTGTTGGCTCTTGACGTATTTTCATTTACTGTACTGTGTACCCTGCACAGTTGCACCTACAGTATAGCTACCTGTAGCCAGGTGCTTGTGTAGGCTCTTTGAAGTATTTCCAGTTACTCTGTCTTCCCTGCACAGTTGCACCTACAGTATAGCTACCTGTAGCCAGGTGCTTGTGTAGGCTCTTTGAAGTATTTTCAGTTACTGTACTGTGTACCCTGCACAGTTGCACCTACAGTATAGCTATCTGTAGCCAGGTGCTTGTGTAGACTCTTTGAAGTATTTCCAATTACTGTACTGTGTACCTTGCACAGTTGCAACTACAGTAGAGCTACCTGAAGCCATGTGCTTGTGTAGGCTCTTGATTTATTTCCAGTTACTGTACTGTGTACCCTGCAAAGTTGCACCTACAGTATAGCTACCTGTAACCAGGTTCTTGTGTAGACTCTTTAAAGTATTTCCAGCTACTGTACTGTGTACCCTGCACAGTTGCACCTACAGTGTAGCTACCTGAAGCCAGGTGCTTGTGTTGGCTCTTGACGTATTTCCATTTACTGTACTGTGTACCCTGCACAGTTGCACCTACAGTATAGCTACCTGTAGCCAGGTGCTTGTGTAGGCTCTTTGAAGTATTTCCAGTTACTCTGTCTTCCCTGCACAGTTGCACCTACAGTATAGCTACCTGTAGCCAGGTGCTTGTGTAGGCTCTTTGAAGTATTTTCAGTTACTGTACTGTGTACCCTGCACAGTTGCACCTACAGTATAGCTATCTGTAGCCAGGTGCTTGTGTAGACTCTTTGAAGTATTTCCAATTACTGTACTGTGCACCTTGCACAGTTGCAACTACAGTAGAGCTACCTGACGCCAGGTGCTTGTGTAGGCTCTTGATGTATTTACATTTACTATACTGTGTACCCTGCACAGTTGCACCTACAGCATAGCTACCTGTAGCCAGGTGCTTGTGTAGGCTCTTTGAAGTATTTCCAATTACTGTACAGTGTACCCTGCACAGTTGCACCTACAGTATAGCTACCTGTAGCCAGGTGCTTGTGTAGACTCTTTGAAGTATTTGCAGTTACTGTACTGTGTACCCTGCACAGTAGCACCTACAGTATAGCTACCTGAAGCCAGGTGCTTGTGTAGGCTCTTTGAAGCATTTGCAGTTACTGTACTGTGTACCCTGTACAGTTGCACCTAGAGTATAACTACTTGTAGCAAGGTGCTTGTGTAGGCTCTTGACGTATATCAAGTTACTAAACTGTGTACACTGCACAGTTGCACCTACAGTATAACTACCTGAAGCCAGGTGCTTGCGTAGGCTCTTGACATATTTCCAGTTACTGTACTGTGTACCCTGCACAGTTGCACCTACAGTATAGATACTTGAAGCCAGGTGCTTGTGTAGGCTCTTTAAAGTATTTGCAGTTACTGTACTGTGTACCCTTCACAGTTGCACCTACAGTATAGCTACCTGAAGCCAGGTGCTTGTGTGGGCTCTTGACATATATTCCATTTACTTTACTGTTTACCCTGCACAGTTACACCTACAGTATAGCTACCTTAAGCCAGGTGCTTGTGTAGGCTCTTGACCTATTTCCAGTTACTGTACTGTGTACCCTGCACAGTTGCGCCTACAGTATAACTACCTTAAGCCAGGTGCTTGTGTAGGCTCTTGACGTATTTCCAGTTAATGTACTGTGTACCCTACACAGTTGCACCTACAGTATAGCTACCTGAAGCCAGGTGCTTGTGTAGGCTCTTTAAAGTATTTCCAGTTACTGTACTGTGTACCCTGCACAGTTGCACCTACAGTATAGCTACCTGAAGCCAGGTGCTTGTGTAGGCTCTTTGAAGTATTTCCAGTTACTGTACAGTGTACCCTGCACAGTTGCACCTACAGTATAGCTACCTGAAGCCAGGTGCTTCTGTAGGCTCTTGACATATTTCCAGTTACTGTACTGTGTACCCTGCACAGTTGCACCTGCAGTATAGCTACCTGAAGCCAGGTGCTTGTGTAGAATCTTGACGTATTTCCAGTTACTCTACTGTGTTCCCTGCACAGTTGCAACTACAGTATAGCTACCTGTATTCAGGTGCATGTGTAGGCTCTTTCAAGTATTTCCAGTTACTGTACTGTGTACCCTGCACAGTTGCACCTACAGTATAGCTACCTGTAGCCAGGTGCCTGTGTAGACTCTTTGAAATATTTGCAGTTATTGCACTGTGTACCCTGCACAGTTGCGCCTACAGTATAACTACCTGAAACCAGGTGCTTGCGTAGGCTCTTGACGTATTTCCAGTTACTGTACTGTGTACCCTGCACGGTTGCACCTACAGTATAGCTACCTGAAGCCAGGTGCTTCTGTAGGCTCTTGACGTATTTTCAGTTACTGTACTGTGTACCCTGCACAGTTGCACCTAGAGTATAGCTACCTGAAGCCAGGTGCTTCTGTAGGCTCTTGACGTATTTCCAGTTACTGTACTGTGTACCCTGCACAGTTGCACATAGAGTATAGCTACCTGAAGCCAGGTGCTTGTGTAGAATCTTGACGTATTTTCAGTTACTGTACTGTGTATCCTGCACAGTTGCACCTATAGTATAGCTACCTGAAGCCAGGTGCTTGTGTAGGCTCTTTGAAGTATTTCCAGTTACTCTACTGTGTTCCCTGCACAGTTGCAACTACATTATAGCTACCTGTGTTCAGGTGCTTGTGTAGGCTCTTTGAAGTATTTCCAGTTACTGTACTTTGTATCCTGCTCAGTTGCACCTACGGTTTAGCTTTCTGTAGCCAGGTGCTTGTGTAGGCTCTTTGAAGTATTTCCAGTTACTGTACTGTGTACCCAGCACAGTTGCACCTACAGTATAGCTACCTGTAGCCAGGTGCTTGTGTAGACTCTTTGAAATATTTGCAGTTACTGTACTGTGTACCCTGTACAGTTGCACCTACAGTATAGCTACCTGTAGCCAGGTGCTTGTGTAGACTCTTTGAAATATTTCCAGTTACTGTACTGTGTACCCTGCACAGTTGCGCCTACAGTATAACTATCTGAAGCCAGGTGCTTGTGTAGGCTCTGTGAAGTATTTACAGTTACTGTACAGTGTACCCTACACAGTTGCACCTACAGTATAGCCAACTGAAGCCAGGTGCTTCTGTAGGCTCTTAACATATTTCCAGTTACTGTACTGTGTACCCTGCATAGTTGCACCTGCAGTATAGCTACCTGAAGCCAGGTGCTTGTGTAGAATCTTGACGTATTTCCAGTTACTGTACTGTGTACCCTACACAGTTGCACCTACAGTATAGCTACCTGGTGAAGCCAGGTGATTGTGTAGGCTCTTGTCGTACTTCCAGTTTTTGCACTGTGTACCCTTCACAGTTGCACCTAATGTATAGCTACCTGAAGCCAGGTGATTGTGTAGGCTCTTTGAAGTATTTCCAGTTACTGTACTGTGTACCCTGCTCATTTACACCTACAGTATATCTACCTGAAGCCAGGTGCTTGTGTAGGCTCTTTGAAGTATTTCCAGTTACTGTACTGTGTATACTGCACAGTTGCTCCAACAGTATAGCTACCTGAAGCCAGGTGCTTGTGTAGGCTCTTGACGTATTTCCAGTTAATGTACTGTGTACCCTGCACAGTTGCACCTACAGTATAGCTACCTGTAGTCAGGTGCTTGTGTAGGCTCTTGACATACTTCCAGTTATTGTACTGTGTACCCTGCACAATTGCACCTACAGTATAGCTATCTGAAGCCAGGTGCTTGTGTAGGCTCTTTGAAGTATTTCTAGTTACTCTTCTGTGTACCCTGCACAGTTGCACCTACAGTATAGCTACCTGAAGCCAGGTGCTTGTGTAGGCTCTTTGAAGTACTTCCAGTTACTGTACTGTTTACCCTGCACAGTTGCATCTACAGTATAGCTAATTGAAGCCAGGTGCTTGTGTAGGCTCTTTGAAGTATTTCCAGTTACTGTACTGTGTACCCTGCACAGTTGCACCTACAGTATAGTTACCTGTAGCCAGGTGCTTGTGTATTCTTTTTGAAGTATTTCCAGTTACTGTACTGTGTACCCTGCACAGTTGAACCTACAGTATAGCTACCTGAAGCCAGGTGCTTATGTAGGCTCTTTACGTATTTCAAGTTACTGTATTGTGTACCCTGCACAGTTGCACCTACAGTTTAGCTACCTGAAGCCAGGTGCTTGTGTAGGCTCTTGACGTATTTCCAGTTACTGTACTGTGTACCCTGCACAGTTGCACCTACAGTATAGCTACCTGAAGCCAGGTGCTTGTGTAGGCTCTTGAAGTATTTCCAGTTACTGTACTGTGTACCCTGCACAGTTGCACCTACAGTATAGCTAACTGAAGCCAGGTGCTTGTGTAGGCTCTTGATGTATTTCCTGTTACTGTACTGTGTACCCTGCACAGTTGCACCTACAGTATAGCTACCTGTAGCCAGGTGCTTGTGTAGGCTCTTGACGTATTTCCTGTTACTGTACTGTGTAACCTGCACAGTTGCACCTACAGTATAGCTACCTGTAGCCAGGTGCTTGTGTAGGCTCTTTGAAGTATTTCCAGTTACTGTACTGTGTACCCTGCACAGTTGCACCTACAGTATAGCTACCTAAATCCAGGTGCTTGTGTAGGCTCTTGACATACTTCCAGTTACTGTACTGTATACCCTGCACAGTTGCACCTGCAGTATAGCTACCTGAAGCCAGGTGCTTGTGTAGGCTCTTTGAAGTATTTCCAGTTACTGTACTGTGTACTCTGCTCAGTTGTGAATACAGTATAGCTACCTATAGCCAGGTGCTTGTGTAGGCTCTTTGAAGTATTTCCAGTTACTGTACTGTGTACCCTGCACAGTTGCACCTACAGTATAGCTACATGAAGCCAGGTGCTTGTGTAAGCTCTTGACGTATTTCCAGTTACTGTACTGTGTATCCAGCACAATTGCACCTACTGTATAGCTACCTGTAGCCAGGTGCTTGTGTAGGCTCTTTGAAGTATTTCCAGTTACTGTACTGTGTACCCTGCACAGTTGCACCTACAGTATAGCTACCTGAAGACAAGTGCAAGTGTTCTTATACTAATAATACTATAGGCAGGCAGTTGATTCTGCTAGCTGCAGTATAATCGTTATATATATACATCCCAGTTCTGTGCAGCTACATCTCACTGCAGTCCAATAGCATGTCTGGAAGGCCAACAAGGAGAAGCAGACAGTCACAAGCCAATAAAAGAGGGCAAGCAAGCTCTGTGTCTAGAGGCAACAGTGCTGGTCGTGCACACTGTGCATCCTCATCAGCACGTGGCCGTGGGACACGCTTGACCTTTTTTTCGGCAGGTGGCCATGTTGAGCCGCAACATGCGGAAGACTTGGTTGAGTGGATGACCAAGCCGTCCTCATCCTTTCCATCCTCTCTCACCCAGGCTCAGGGTACTTTGTCTGGCAAATCAGCTGCCAACGCGGCCTCTTCCCTTGGCTCAATGGCATCAGTAACTCCTTCCCTAGCCCCACCATGTCCTCCCGAGGAGTCCCTCGAACTTTGACCACAGTGTTGGGTACATTCTCCAGGAGGATGCCCAGTGTTTTGAAGGTTCCGAGGTGGTACTCAGCTAGAGGAAGGCAGTAATGTGACCCCAGACAGAGGGGGTGTCCAAGAAGGACAGCAATCTGGCAGTCATGTTCCCCCTGCTGCAGCATACTGCCAGGTTTGCTCCAGTGATGAGGAGGGAGGGGATGATGAGGTCACTGACTCCACATGGGTGCCTGATAGGAGGGAGGAGGAGGAGGAGGAGGACGAGGAGGAGGCACATCACCAACTAGGCAGGATGCCCTCCAGGGGCCAGCCTAAAGGCAGCACACTTACTGCATCACACCAAAGAGCTCTGCATGTGCAGGGCGCTGCTGTCTCTCCAAAAGTTCTTTGGTGTGGTCCTTTTTTGAGACGAGTGCATCAGATCCCACCGCTACTATCTGCAACATATGTCTCAAGCGTATCTCGCGTGGCCAAAACATCTCCCGCTTGGGCACAACATGCTTGAACAGACATATGTCAACCTGCCATGCAGTTCATTGGCAAGCGTACCTAAAAGACCCACACCAAAGAAGAAAGAGGACCTCTCCTTGCTCCTCATTGTTAAGCCGCCCCTATTTCTCCTTTGAACCCGGGTTGGACCTATGGGTGTATGGATAGAACTCTCTGATCGATCGGGTAATCCAGACACACACATGGGATGGTGAATCGAAATTACAATGATTTACTGGGTTTGCATATATCTTATACACTTACACAGAGAGAGAGAAAAACCTCCCTCTTATTATCAGCCAATGAGATTGAAGCATAGACCTTATGAAAAAATAAGCATAAAACGTCATAAATTGCATATTCTGCCTATAGATATCCCTCAGGCTATATCTAAATATAAGTTTATATATATATATATGTGACCACGTATGCTAGGCAATCTGCCAATGTTCCAGACACCCAACTTCTAACATGTTATAACTTTGTTATTCATTGTCTATATTAAAATGTCAGGCTAACCACATGTACATCCTGTTCAAGTACATAGCTCACAAATCATCTTAGCACTTCTAATTTTCTGCATAAGAAAGCAAAATACATTTCTTCTTGTATAACATATCTTAAAGCAGCACTCTAACATCCTTACATTCCCTCCTTTGATCATAACAGACGAAAAGTCTGTATTGATCACCAATATTATTCATTATACCATCTATGTTTTGTGTAAAGCATAGAAACAAAAGAACATATTATACATGTCATTGAAAAAGCTGATAGGCAGATTGATAAGTTTCTTTTAGGGGGGGAAAGGGGGAAAAAGAATCTGGCAAGTCACTTCACCCATTTGGGGAACAGGGGGGGGACCAGAGTCTGTAGGGGGTTCCTGTTGTTGAGAGAATTAGAGTTCCATTGTTTTATCTGTGGACATGTATATTTTTCTGTGATCAGGGCCTTTCTTTATCCTTGATTTGTGGATCCATTGTGGGCTCTGGTCAGTCAGGACTGCTGTTCTTGCAACTTTCAATACTTCAAAAGATCCTTGGAAGATCTTCTTGCTGCTAATTGCTTGACCAACACCCTGTCTCTGGGTATAAAAGGATGTGTTGGTTCTGTGGAGAGAGGAGGAAAGGTGACAGCTACCTTGTCATAATTTTCTGTAAAGCTACATACCAGGTTTTTCACATACTCTTCCTGTAAAGAATATAGATTAGGTTCCTCTCCTATTTCTATCTATTTCCTCTGTGTTGGTTTTCCCATTAATATCTCATAAGGGGATAAGCCATTTCTGGAATGGGGTGTGGTACGGATTTGGAAAAGTATTGTGGGAAGAAAATCTAACCAGTTTCTCAAAGTTCCTCCTGTCTCTTTCTTTAGTTTATCATTAATGTTTCTGTTCATCCTTTCTACTACTCCTGCACTTTGGGGATGATAAGGGATGTGTAGTTTCCATTGAATACCCATCAAATCAACCTATCAGCGAGTGCATTCCCTTTTGCTATTTCTGTTTTATCATATGAGTGCCCGCGAATCTTAATTACATTAATGTGGCAAGGAAGAAGGAGCGTTT
The DNA here is from genome assembly GCA_037952925.1 of Lithobates clamitans. Lineage (NCBI taxonomy): Eukaryota > Metazoa > Chordata > Amphibia > Anura > Ranidae > Lithobates > Lithobates clamitans. The sequence continues at coordinate 283,617 of JBBGZY010000171.1, read as the reverse complement.
CAATAAAGCGTCCACATGCTATCTGTGTAAACATTCACATCCTGTCCTTCAAAGAGGAGTTGCGCTGAAGTTACCCGCAGTGGTTTACTTTATAAGATATTGTCTGGGAGTCTGACAACTGAGTAACCAGTCTTGTATGTGTGATCGTCAGGACGTGTACAGCTATCGTCTAAAAACGCATGTAGGTAATCAGGGTTGGGGGTGTCTTTTAAATCAGAACATGGAGAAGTAGATTCTAAAAGCTGTTGATTACAGTCATGTTGAGGAATAGGATCAGTTTCTGAAAGATGCAAGAGAGAGTGTAGAAACCTGACTTGTGGTGTGGTCTCTGAACATGATTTGATGTCAAGATGTTGTGTGTTAAAGAGTATAACTTCATAGCCACTTGTACGTTGTGCTGTCATGTGCTGAGTACTCATGTTCTGCATAAGGTGAACTACCGAATGTGTTGTGTATAATGTTGTCTGCCCTCCCAATGTTAATTTGGATGCCTCCTTTACAGCCATTGCACAAGCCCCGAGAGCTTGAAGGCAAGAGGGCATCCCCTGAACCTGCACGGGTAAGACCCAATGCAGGTGCCCTTGAGAGGGACGCAGTGAGGGTGGTAAATGCTTGTAGCATTTCCTCAGTCCAATTAATCATTTTTGGAGAGCCCAACAACGTAGCTGCTCTAAGGATCGAATCCCAGTGTGAGCAATCAGGTATCCATTGTCTGCAGTAGACAATCGAGCCGAGGAAGGAGAGAAGTGCGGCCTTCTCCTTCGGGGGACTGAGGCATGTAAGTACTTTGACCCGAGCCGGTAACACCAAATGCTCCCCTTGTTTGATTATACACCCCAAATACTCAACCTGCGACCTGCATCATCGGATCTTTTTGCAAGACACCAAATGACCTTCTGAGGCGAGGCGAGGCGATGCTCAGAGTTGGACTCACAGCGTCCCTGGCTCTCACTACACAGCAGTAGGTCATCTACATATTGAATCAGTATGGAACCCTGAGGAGGTGTCCAGTCATCAAGCGATAATTTCAATACCAAAGAGAAGGCTGCTGGGCTGTCAACAAATTCTTGTGGGAGCCGTGTCCAATTGACCCGGCCCCAAACAAAACCAAAGATCCTTTGTGCGTCCTCCCCAACCGGTACACTAAAAAAAACAAAATGTGTTCCATGGACTATTTCCTTTAGTATGCCTTCCTTTTTGTATTCTTCAATCAATGGTGAAATGCCCTGCAGTTTTTCAACTGTAAGGGGATATTGTTTTTGGAAGTGTGATATTGTGTTGGGTTTGAAAGTAGGAGAGTAAAGTGTGCGATTAAGATGTCCTACAGAGGTTTTGTCCCTAGCCCAAATTGGGTGATTTTCTAGCGGTCTAGGTAGAAGCATGTAATGTCCCCTGAAGTCGTGATATTTAGGATTAGTCAAGTCACATAGTGGAGACTTTGCTGTCAATCCACCTTCTTGGTCAAATCTTATATTGATTCTTAAAGCAGACATTAAGTCTCTTCACATTAAGAAGTTCGTCCTGTAATGTACTAACTTGTAATGTAGGAGTCACTTTATGTTGGACATCAGTTCCATTAATACCCATTGAGCAACCCTCTGTACATTCTGAAGTGATAAACCTACAATCAGTGAGTGATATATTTTATGTAGACAAACCAAAAATGAGTAAAAATCTTCCCCTGGATTTTGTTTGCAAGACAACATAGTGTGTACACTTGTATGCTTTCTGCCAAGCTAATCCTAGCTGGCCCCCAAAAATATCCCACCCTTCAGGTTTGTCATAGGGATCTGCCGTGATAAAAGCTGCCACTACATCAAATTCAACCTTGGTTTCAGGGTCTACTGCTTGAATAATGATTTGGAGATCTTCTGCACTCATCCTAGCTCCTGTACAATACCTTTTTAGAAAAGCTGCAGCAGCTCTGGGATCCTTTCTAGGTTTAGGGCAGGTGTCCCTTATATCTTTAATTAGCCGACGGGGAGGGGGATCTGAACCTGAGTATTACCTATCGTGATCAAAGGAAGGACCTTAAAGGGTTCCTTCTCTTTGTTTGCAGAACAAAGGATTATCTGACCCGCAGACTCTACTTCTTGTAATGCTATAGCTAGTTCTTCTGATTTTTTTTTCATAGCCTCTTTGCTTCCCTCACTTCTTTCTCCCTGTCTTTCCCTTAGTACATTTTACAACATTTCATCATATATTTACAATCCCAGTCACCCGGGGGGGTAATTGTGTCGATTATGCGTCCCACAAATTTTCATTACCTCCTCCCAATCTTCCAGGGAACACGGTCCCAATGACCCCAAGCCTGAAAGATAAAACTGATGTGCACGAGTTTGTACATTTCCCTAAAAAGGATCGACACAATTTGCCCCACAAGTGCCTTTTACAAAATCATAGGGGGAAGGTTGGTCCCGCTCACCTTCGGGAACTTCCTTCCCTAATTTATTTCCCATAATTATTTCACAATATCCTTAATGTCATAATGATACTTATAATACTTATTACTCCTCTTACTGTAAAACATTTTTTTGTATATTGAATCTCAACATTTGAACCCTTGGGATACCTTCTCTTAATAAAGGTCTCTTTCCCAGTTTAAAATGGTAATACACTCAAAACACCTTTGTGACATTTGTTTAACACACAACAAACACAATAACACTGGTATAACTCTATAACTCTATGTATATCACTTATCAAGATCAAACCAAATAGTAAATCAATTCCCTTATGTCGAAGTATATATTCACACATGCATATGATCACAACAAAATACAGAGCAATATATTCACGAAGAAACAACGTTAAATTGTGTGCACACAATTACCCCTTTTTTTTTTTAGAGCTCCATACACCCGTCCTGTATTTTAAGAAAGCATCAAATGCTCTCTATAATCCTATAAGTCCGGCCAGCCTAGCGGGACATCATTTAACCATTAAAACTATGCGACTTCTTTATCCCAGGAGAGCCAACCTAGCAATCCTCGAGATTATGCTACCTCTTTATCCCAGGAGAGCCAACCTAGCAATCCTCGAGATTATAAAATTTTAAAAAAAACAATAGGGGTCAATTGTGCTAGGATAAGTGAAAAGGCTTCGTAAAATAAATTTACAAAGTTTCCACTCACCTTGCAGTCGATCGCCCCACTTCTGGTACCATATCTGTTAAGCCGCCCCTATTTCTCCTTTGAACCCGGGTTGGACCTATGGGTGTATGGATAGAACTCTCTGATCGATCGGGTAATCCAGACACACACATGGGATGGTGAATCGAAATTACAATGATTTACTGGGTTTGCATATATCTTATACACTTACAGAGAGAGAAAAACCTCCCTCTTATTATCAGCCAATGAGATTGAAGCATAGACTTTATGAAAAAATAAGCATAAAACGTCATAAATTGCATATTCTGCCTATAGATATCCCTCAGGCTATATCTAAATATAAGTTTATATATATATATATATATATATATATGTGACCACGTATGCTAGGCAATCTGCCAATGTTCCAGACACCCAACTTTTAACATGTTATAACTTTGTTATTCATTGTCTATATTAAAATGTCAGGCTAACCACATGTACATCCTGTTCAAGTACATAGCTCGCAAATCATCTTTGCACTTCTAATTTTCTGCATAAGAAAGCAAAATACATTTCTTCTTGTATAACATATCTTAAAGCAGCACTCTAACATCCTTACACTCATCAGCTGGGATCTCCAAACCCACTATACCTTCAGTCCTCTCTGAGACCTGCACTGAGAGGAATGAAGGTGTGGAATTAGGTGTGTCACAGCCAAGTACTTGCGGGCAATCTGCTATCGGTACACCAACGTCAGATTGTACCAGGAAAATTTTCCTGCCCCAGCTGCTGCACCGCAGAAAGAAGTTCGCTCCCAGCCATCCACATGCCCAGCAGTTGAATGCTAGCTTGGCAAAATTGCTAGCACTTCAACGGCTACCTTTTCAGTTGGTAGACTCTGCCCCCTTCCGTGAGTTTGTGGAATGTGCGGTTCCTCAGTGGCAGGTTCCCCAACACCACTTTTTCTCATGGAAGGCGATTCTGGCTCTCTACCGGCATGTGGAAGGCAATGTCTTGGCCTCGCTGGACAGGGCGGTCAGGGGTAAGGTGCATTTTACCGCTGACTGATGGTCCAGCAGGCATGGACAGGGACTTTAGCTAAGTTTCACGGCGCATTGGGTGCTACTACTGGTGATTCTGACACACCTCTTTCCTCCACCCCTCCTCTTCTTCTTCCTCCATGGCCTCTTCCTGTGCTTTGTTTTCAGAACCAGCGGTGCTCTATAGGCATTCAAGGGGCTATGCAAGTACGATAGATGCCATGCGGTGCTTGAGCTGGTGTGCTTTGGGGACAGGAGCCACACTGGGGCAGAGATTATGTCAGCTCTGCAGGGGCAGGTTCAGAGGTGGTTGATGCCATGCCAACTTAAGCCAGGACTGGTGGTTTGCGACAATGGCACCAATCTCCTCTCCGCCCTCCGAGAGGGACAACTGACCCATGTGCCCTGTTTGGCTCACATCTTAACTTGGTGGTGCAGCAGTTCTTGGGCAGGTACCCAGGCTTACAGGATGTCCTGAGGCAGGCCAGGAAAGTCTGTGTGCCTTTCCGCCGGTCATATAATGCCAGTGTTCGGCTGGCAGACCTCCAAAAAGGAATTTAACCTGCCCAAGAACCGCCTAATCTGTGACATGCCCACCAGGTGGAATTTAATGTTGGCCATGCTGCAGCAGCTGCACAAGCAGCAGAGGGCCATCAATGAGTACCTGTGCGACTATGGCACCAGGACACAGTCAGGGGAGCTTGTTTTTTTCCCCACACCAGTGGGCCATGATCAGGGATGCATGCACTGTCCTGTCACCATTTGAGGAGGCCACGAGGATGGTGAGCAGTGACAGTGCATGCATCAGTGACACTGTCCCCCTTGTCTACCTGTTGGAGCACACTCTGCGTGGAATAATGGACAGGGCACTTGAGGCAGAACAGAGGCAGAAAGAGGAGATCTTCCTTAACTCTCAAGGCCCCCTTTATCTAGACAGTGTTCCTGTGTGTCCGCCGATCACACAAACTCCTGTTCCTGGACAACGTGTTGCTGAGGCTTCGGTCAGTCAAAGAAGGAGCGGTGGAGAAGGTGACCATCTGACCGATGTGTTCAGACAATTTTTCAGTCTGCAGCCCCAAGGTATGATCGGTTCCAGCAACCATCGCCAGCATCTGTTTTACATGGTGCAGGAATACCTAGGGGCAAGATCTGACTTGGACACCTTTCCCACCAAAAATCCTCTGGGTTACTGGGTCTTGAGGATGGATAACTGGCCAGAGCATGCACAGTATGCAATTGAGTTACTGGCCTGTCCTGCATCCAGCATTCTTTCGGAGTGCACATTCAGTGCTGCTGGAGGCTTTGTAACCGATCACAGGGTGTGCCTGTCCACCGACTCGGTCGATCGACTGACCTTCATAAAAATGAATCAGTCTTGGATCACCACCAGCTACCAAGCACCTGATGCTGATGTAACCGAATATATTTTTTTGAAATGTCAGATCCCTTCAAGACTACCTATGCTGATGGTGAATGACTATCCTGTTATGCTGAGTGACTATCCTCTTCCTCCTCAATGATCATGCTGATAGCTTGTAAGATTATTTTTGTTTCTGGGAGACGCCACCAGTGCCTAAGGCCCAATTTTTCAGCCCCTGTTCAACAGGGCCATGTAATTACAATTCTTGATCTAATATTTCACAGCAGGGCCCTGTGAGGGCTTACAGTGTTGTGGCAATACCAACACTTAAGGCCCCAATTTCTGCAGAGTATATAGGGCAGGCCCCTACTTTCAATCATCAAACTTACAAATCACTCATACTTGCAAACGGAAGGAGACAACAGGAAGTGAGATAAAATCTATCCCTAGGAAGAGAAATTATCTCCTGTAATGCCCCGTACACACGGTCGGACATTGATTGGACATTCCGACAACAAAATCCTAGGATTTTTTCCGACGGATGTTGGCTCAAACTTGTTTTGCGTACACACGGTCGCACAAAGTTGTCGGAATTTCCGATCGCCAACAACGCGGTGACGTCAACCATGTACAGCGAGACTAGAAAAGGCCAGTTCAGAACCAAGTGCGGCACCCTTTGGGCTCCTTTTGCTAATCTTGTGTTATTAAAAGTTTGGTGAGAGACGATTCGTGCTTTTTCAGACTCGTGGCTTTCAGAACGTTTTCTGCCGTACAGTTTGTGCTTGTGGGTTTGTAGCTGCTCTTCAGTGCGTGCAAGCAAGCTCCGCGTGACTTTGTCATTGTGTTCTTGTTCATTCGTTACTGTTTTTCAGGTCGCTCTTCACAGGCCTTGCTGTTCTTCAGTGCGTTCTGTTACTTCGTTCTGAGCAGCCGACCATTTTCTAGCCATGTTGTGTATACGTACTCCTCATAGAGTTCGTGCTGTGCGGGGGCTTGGTGTTGGGGTCCAGACCTTGACACAAGTCCAGTCCATGAACAGGGTGGGGAGGAGTTCATGGACCAAGAATTGGTTGCTTCAGCGTGACCAGTTCTCTCATATGCCTTTGCTCCGTGAGATCAGTGAGAATAATCCTGATGATTTCAGGAACTTTCTCAGGATGACGGACCCCGTATTTCACGGTTTGTTGGCTTTGCTGACCCCCTATATTAGCAGGCAGGATACCTGCATGAGGCAAGCCATCACTCTGGGGCAGAGGCTCGTCACTACCCTGCGGTACTTGGCGACAGGGAGAAGCCTGCAGGACTTGAAGTTCTCGACAGGCATCTCCCCCCAGGCTCTGGGTATCATTATCCCAGAGACCTGTTCTGCCATCATCCAGGTCCTGCAGAAGGAGTATTTGAAGGTAAGATTTTTATCCTTAAATATAACATTTTATTGTATTGAATGTTTGCTAATATCTTGTATTTCTTTCCTCATTCCCTAATTACCATGATTGTAATATACTGTGAATGTCCCCTTTGTCCTCATTCATGCTGAATTTTTATGTAATTATTTTTTTAGTCCTTCATACATATTTACCTTCACTTACCTCCCCCGCATGCTCTTCTGGCCCTATATTCACCTCATGTAGTCACTTAACAATGTATTTTATCAGCTACATAGTAGTGCTTTACCCCAAACACCCCCTAAAATGTTTAGAAATCTGATCTGTGCTTTAAACTCAGGCAGAGTGACAGATGCTTTTTTTGTAGTGACCCCAAATCATTTTTTTTAACCCTCCCTCCCCCCAACTGCTAAGTCAGCTGATCCCAATTCTCTATCTATCCTCAATCCTCTATCTGCTGACTTTGCCAAACCCATACACACTATACCCACCTCTTTTGTGGTCAGATTTATGGATGAATTCCCCAAACCATGTAGTGTAAGGGCCTGCCTGTATACTTTTAAATGGTACTGTTTAAAGTGTTTGTATTATATTATTATCTTGATAGGTAATAGCAGAATGTCCAAATGTGCTCAAATGTGTACAGTGTGTATTTATATCTTTGTATTATGACACTTCTTACCTGTCCAGTGGGCTGCCAATAGTGTAACTAAGGAGGGGCTGTTCCAAGTAATACCCTGTATTTAGGCATTCATCTCTCAATGAAGTGAAGAGGGTTACCTGTCCAAGATTCCACCCCCCCATAATGTTAGAAATGGGCCATGAGAGGGGGGAGGGGGAATATGATAGGCGTACCTTACACTTTGGTGTTGTAAAATTCCCCTTAATAAATGTTATCTGGATGTTGGCCAAGAATGTTTGTGTCTAATCTGCTTTCCATGTTTATGTGCAAAAATACTATTTTTTTTGGTTTTCCTCAACAGTTTCCTTCCACGCCACAGGAATGGCAGACTGTGGCCTCCCACTTTGCCCAGCGGTGGGACTTTCCTAACTGCAGAGGGGCAATTGATGGGAAACACATCCACATCGTCCCACCACCCAACTTGGGGTCGTACTATTATAATTACAAGGGGTTCAATAGTATTGTGATGTTGGCGGTGGTGTCGGCTAATTACGACTTCCTGTATGTGGACGTGGGGAAGAATGGCCAGATGTCCGATGGTGGAGTCATTGCCCAGACAGAGTTTTACAGGCATCTCCAGAATGGCAGCTTGGACTTGCCACCTCCAGAAGAGAATGTGGAAGGACTCCCATTCGTCTTTGTTGCGGATGAAGCATTTGCGCTGGGGGACCATCTTATGCGGCTATTCCCGATGAGGACCCTCACCCCGGAACAGAGGGTTTTTAATTACCGGCTGGCCAGAGCCAGAAAAGTGGTGGAGAATACATTTGGAATCATGGCCAGCCGGTTCCGCCTATTTCTGACACCTATCCATATGGCGGAGTATAAACTTAATCATATAATCCTGGCATGCTGTGTTCTACATAACTTTTTACGCCAACATTCTGCCAACTATGCTGGCTCAGTTGGGCCTGAGGCCGGAATTCTAAATGAAACAACCCTGATGGCGCTTGAAAGTGGCCTTCCTGGCTTGCCCTCCCTGAGTGCCCGTGATGTCCAGTTAAGATACCTTGAGTTCTTTGCAGGTAGGGGGGCCATCAATATGCCCGACAATTTGTGAAGCCTTTATCAAATAAAATCCAAAAAAAGCTAATCTTTGGTGACATTTACTGCTTGTGTTTGTTTTAGCTGACCCTGACAGAAATGTGGTGAGCCCTGAAAATGGCGTGATTGTGTAACCTTATACAAAGCACTGTTTGGAGTTATTTACTAAAGGCAAAGACACTTTGCACTACAAGTGCACTTGAAACTGTACTGAAACTGCACTTGTAGTGCAAAGAGGATTTGCCCTTTGGAAATAACCCCCATTTTCACGGAAAGCAGCAATTACATCACCACAAAAGTGTTGTAGCGTTGAGACAATAATCCACATATTCTTGATTAACAATCTTTTTAATACCTGCACAATCACATGTGCATTTAGAAAAGGTTTTTAAAACAAACCAACATGTTTGTTGTATAACAATTTTTGGGGTGGCATTATCAAAATTAGAAATGTCCATTTAAGATAAAACAGGCATGTGTAAAACCAACAAGAAAGACACAAATCTTGAACTTACAAAGTTCACATTTGGTAGAACTTGAAGGCAATATCAGACATGAGTATTTAGAACTGTGTTTGATATTGCGTTCATATGTGGTGAGGTCACCCCAGGAAAAGCCAAATTTGGAAAATGCACACAAATTTGCCAATGTCAACATGTGCTAGCTGCCATCACGGGGGTTCAAGGGACGTGTTTTGGGGGAGAAACCCCTTCCTCTCAGCTACTTTATTATTGAGAAAGGGATTGCACCCCCAAAACGCGTCTCCCGTGATGGCAGATAGCACATGTTGGCACACTGTGTGCATCCTCCAAATTTGGCTTTTCTAAAAATCGCTAAAACATTTTGAACATTGTAGCACACAAAAGAAGAAAGTGATTTGGAGGGGTTTTAAACTCGCCCCAAAACATCAATGATGTTTTTATTTTTTTGAATAACATCATTGATGTTTTTCTTGAGGTTTTCCAATTCTAAATTACACCCCATAATCTCCCCGATCAGGATCTGGGCACTTTCTGATGTGAAAGGATCTGGATCCACAAAATCACGATCACCTAAAAAGAGAGAAACCAAACAAAAACAGGTATCAAAAATATGCCGGCATCCATCTCTTACCTGAGCCTGTGGTCGCAGACACTCACCTGTTGTGGTGACTAGTTTCACCACTTCTTCTTCCTCCTGCTCTTTTTGGGTTGGTGGTATTTCCCCTTCTTCCAGCGGTGGGGGGTCTGTGGTCTCCTCGGATGAGGGGTGTCCTCCGAGTCTTTTCTCCCCTATGTAAAACAAAAATGCTATACTTAGCACACAGATATTTGATGACAGATCTATAAATAGGAAACATTGCTTGGAAGTGGGGCACAATTGTCAATTTTGACAGAGTTCCAAAATGTAGCATTTTCAGTGTCCTTTGTCAAGCTGCAATACTTTACCTGTTTAGTACAAGCTTCACAGATGGAGACCCCCCTATAGTATACACTGGAGCACCTGTGTGCCCCCCCTAATAAAAATGGTGTTTTGGTGTCCCACACTAGTGCTCCAGTGTCCAGATGTGAAAACAGCAGCTCAGTGTCCTCTCCTTACACAGAATCTAGTTTGCATTTCATTCCAGTAACAAAGCCATCTACACAACCAAATTAGTTTCATACAAGTAGGGTGTAAAAAATGTGGCCAAATGCATATGGCCAAAACAATGGTGTTTTATAGGCCGAAAGAAAAATGTTTGATACGAACGAATAATGTGCCCATAAACATGAAAGTTGCCATTTTAAAATGTACACTTTTAAGAAAAGCACATGGAGCAGCACAAACGTAATAAACATATAGAATAGGAACACAGCACAACTACTTACTTTTTTGCAGCACTCTCAGGATCCTTCTGTACTGCTCATGTTCTCGTAATTTGAGGTCCGACCACCGTTTTCTGAGCTGAACTTTCAATCATCGTATCCTGAAATTCCGGTGCAGACTCCTGACCACGTTCGCCATGATCTTGGCCTTTCTGACATTGGGGTTTGCTGTAAGGTCCATACTTCCCATCATAGTCGCCTTCTTCAGGATATCGACCATCTCCATCTCCCCAAAGGACATATTTGAGGCCTTAAATCTCCTTCTGGATCGGGACGTCTCCGGATCCAGGCTTTCCTCCTCCTCCTCCTCGTTCCTGTAATTAGCACGCACCTGCTGTGTATCTGCCATGTGCTCTTCCCCCCCCCCTGCGCAGAACGAAAAGGGGCGGGGAATAGACTAGAAAGAACGTCAGGGGCGGGCGGAGTTACACGCATGCGCAGTGTGAATAAAGCGTAACACGCGTGCGTATTATGTACGATCTGTGAGCAGAGGAAGGAGCATCGGAGGCGCCAATCGTAAGAATGAAGGTAAGAGACAAACTTGGGCCTATACTGCTTCTAGATTGAGGCCTATATTGTAACAAGATTAGGAGAGTTTTGGCTGACATTAGAGTTTGTCTTGTGTTGTGTCTTGCAGTGAAAATGGATATCTTGAACGATACCGACTTCATGGCAATATTCATTGACATGTTCAGGGAGCTGTCTTGTCTGTGGGAGATCAACCACCCACATTATAAGAACCAAACAAAGAGGAAGGCAGCATTGGAACAATTATTGTAAATTGTGAAGCAGGTGATCCCCACGGCAGACATCACCTATTTGAAGATCCTAATTGGTGGCCTGAGGAGCACATATGTAAGGGAGCGCAAGAAAGTCCAGGATTCGCAGAGATCCGGAGCAGCAGATGATATCTATGTCCCCAGGATGTGGTACTATGACAGGCTGCATTTTCTGGCAGGTCAGACTGAACCCAGGCCAGCACTCTCCAGTCTTCCTTCCACGCTTCCTTACCCCCCAGCTGAGGCTTCTGATGCCCAACCTGGGCCTTCCAGGCAGCAACATGTGGAGGAGCCCAGATTGAGCCAGGTATAGCATTCCTCTAAATATTTCAGGTTGTGCAATCAATGATGTTAACTAGATGTTAGTTTGGAGTACTAATTTATGATTGTGATTGATGATGCAAAACATTACAACCTTTTTCATACACATTTTCATTGACCTTTGTCCCTTTTTCATACACAGGGAAGTCTCAGCCAGGAGGTGGCCAGGCCAAGCAGGCTGCCTGATATGCAGGTCCCTCCCCTACACCTGCAAAGAGAAAGTGGCAGGAAGAGGAGTACCCTAGAGGAGGCTGCCATAGGCCTCTTTTGGAAGGCTACAGAGGCCCTGGGAGCACCACACACTGTGGAGGAGGACATTGCTGCCATAATCGCCTGTAAAATGCAGCGGATGGAGGAGGGCCAACAACTCATGTGTGAGTCATTAATGTTGGAAGCTCTCAATAAGGGATTGAGGGCCAAAATACCATCTGATACCCACATTTGTGACCTCACAATGGTCCTCCTCCTCCAGTTCCTACTCCTCCTCCTCCTCCTCCTCCTCCTCCAAGTCCTACTAGTCCTCCTCCTCCTCAAGGTCCTACTCCTCCTTCTGCCACACCTCCAACAGCAGAGCCACAGCGTGGAAGGAAGCGTGGAAGGAAGACAAGAGAGTGATGACCCTGGATCCAGTCTTGTCTGGCAAAAGATGCAGCCTCTTGTGGTTCCACAGCCTGGGGACACAGATGTCATCTGCTGCTTTCCGGATCTCTGGGACTTCTGGACCAGACTGCACTCCCTTACATATGGACTCCTCAGGCCACCAATTTTGATGTTCAAGAAATGATGTCTGCCCTGGGGGTCCAAGGCTTCGCTAATTTCTGCTGTTTAACCAGCGTTGCCTCCCTCTTTGTTTTGTTCTGAGCCCTTAATAAAGGATTTTTGGTTTCAATTATACTTGCCTATGTGTTTTTTCCTTCAAAAGGGATAGTTTGTTTGTGAGGAGGCAGGTACATTTCAAAAATACAATGTGAAATTAATAAGGGACACCAACACCAAACAATCTCCTTGAGATTAAATAATACAAGATAATAATGGTGTTGTGGTAACTTGACACACAAAACACACACAAAAATATTCTGGAGTAAAACTAAAAATAAAATAAAACAAAGATCAGCCTTGGAAAAAATACAGACCTAAAATAAAAAAAATCTACCTTTAAAAAAATAAAAATAAAAATAAAAATATTTTTGTCAGATGTGACAAATCAAAATATATTAAGGGAATCCCGATAAATAATAAAGAAATAAGTTTGTGAGAAGTCTGTGTGAATATGAGCAGCAAAACTACTTCATTCTTCTCACATTATAAAGAAGAAGAGATTGCGCTGTATAAAACCATTTTTAACATTGCACCGTGACAAAAGTGTTGTATCCATTGCGAACGCTAAGTTTACCAGACCGAGCTGTTCCATCTCGGAATTTCTTCTGAGCATGCGTGGCTCTTTGTGCGTCGGAACAGGCCACACACGGTTGGAATGTGCGATCGGAGCTTGTTGTCGGAAATTCCGACCATGTGTGGGCTCCATCGGACATTTTCCATCGGATTTTCCGACACACAAAGTTTAAGAGCAGGCTATAAAATTTTCCAACAACAAAATCCGATCGTGTCAATTCCGACCGTGTGTGGCCAATTCCGACGCACAAAGTGCCACGCATGCTCAGAAGAAATTCTGAGACGGAAGAGCTCGGTCTAGTAAAATTAGCATTCGGAATGGATAGAGCACTTTCGTCAGGCTGCAATGTTTAAAATAGTTTAATACAGCGCACTCTCTTCTTCTTTATAATGTGAGAAGAATGAAGGAGTTTTGCTGCTCATATTCACACAGACTTCTCACAAACTTCTTTCTTTATTATTTATTGTGATTCCCTCAATATATTTTGATTTGTCACATCTGACAAAAAATATATATATTATTATTTTTTTGTTTTGTATTTTTTTCAAGGCTGATCTTTTTTTGTTTTTATTTTTTTTTACTCTAGAAGTTTTTTGTGTGTGTTTTGTGTGTCAAGTTACCACAACACCATTATTATCTTGTATTATTTAATCTCAAGGAGATTGTTTGGTGTTGGTGCCTCTTGTTAATTTCACATTGTAGTTTACAAATGTACCTGCCTCCTCACAGACACAAACTGTCCTTTTTGAAGGAAAACACACATAGTATATTTGAAACAAAAAATCCTTTATTAAGGGCACAGAACCAAACAAAGAGGGAGGCAACGCTAGATAAACATCATAAATTGGCGAAGCCTTGGACCCCCAGGGCAGACATCAATTATTTTACAGCAAAATTGGTGGCCTGAGGAGCCCATATGTAAGGGAGTGCAGTCTGGTCCAGAAGTCCAAGAGATCCTGAAAGCAGCAGATGACATGTATGTCCCCAGGCTGTGGTACTACAAGAGGTTGCATATTTTGCCAGACCAGACTGAACCCAGGTCATCACTCTCTGGTCTTCCTTAGATGCTTCCTTCCACGCTGTGGCTCTGGTGTTGGAGGTGTGGCAGGAGGAGGCATATGACCTGCAGGAAGAGGATAAGGAGGAGGAGGAGGACCTGGAGGAGGAGGAGGAGGAGGACTATGGGTGAGCTGACAACTGTGGGTTGCACATGTGATCTGGCCCCTCAACCCCTTATTTAGAGCTTCCAAAATTAAAAACTCACATAGGAGTCATTGGCCCTCCTCCATCTGCATCATTTTGCATGCAGTTATGGCAGCAAAGTCCTCCTCCACACTGTGGGGTGTTCTGAGGGCCTCAGTAGCCTTCCAAAATAGGCCTACAGCAGCCTCCTCCAGGTTACTCCTCTTCCTGCCACTTTGTCTTTGAAGGCAGAGGGGAGGGACCTGGGTATTGAGCAGCCTACTTGGCCCGGCCACGTCCTGGCTAAGACTTCCCTGTGTATGAAAAAGGGACATGGTTTTAGTTTTTGCTTCATCAATCACAATCATAAATTAGTACTCCAAGCTAACATATATTTAACACCATTAATTTGACAATCAGAAATATTTAGAAGAATGCTATACCTGGCTCAAGCTGGGCTCCTCCACATGTTGCTGCCTGGAAGGCCCAGGTTGGGCGTCAGAAGCCTCAGCTGGGGGGGAAGGAAGCGTGGAATGAAGACTGGAGAGTGCTGGCTTGGGTTCAGTCTGGTCTGGTCTGGGAATCCTGGACCTTCTTGTGCTCCCTTAGATAAGTGCTCCTCATGCCACCAATTAGGATCTTCAAATAGGTGATGTCTGCCATGGGGATCATAGGCTTCACAAATTCCAGCAATTTATCCAGCGCAGCCTTCCTCTTTGTTTGGTTCTTATAATCAGGGTGGTTTACCTGCCACAGACAGGGCAGCTCCCTGAACATATCTATGAATATTGGCATAAAGTCCTGATCATTGACTAGATCCATTTTCACTACAAGACACAACACAAGACAGAGTAGAGGGGATGGAAAAAGAACAAGAAGTTACTATACAGGCGGTGGCGGAGACTCAAGAGGCCATGAAAAAATATGAAGAAACATTAAATGCATACAGGGACCAGCTGGATGAATATGAGAATAGGGATAAACATCAAAATATACACATAAAGGGACTGAAAGAGTCAATCACAGCGATAGAATTAGCCCCAGTGGTACAAAAAATGTTTGGAGAGATTTTAGGGGATCAAGCCCCTAATGTTATAGAAATAGATTGGGTACACCGGGCCCACCCCAAGAGTATAAAAACTGATGTCCCCAGAGATGTGATATGCAAGGTTCACAAATATGCAGTCAAAGAGAGTATAATGAAGATGGCACGTGATAACCCTAGGATTACATTTAAAGGCTCAAATATAGCTTTGTATCCAGATTTATCGAAAAGGACTCTCTTTAAACGTGGGGCGGTTCGCCCACTGCTGGAGACCTTATGGAAGGCAGAGATTAAATATAGGTGGGGGTTCCCTTTCAGCTTAACAGCCTCCAGGAATGGAAGAATCGCAACATTGCGAACGAAGGATGATCTAAAAGTATTTGTGGAAAAATTAGACCTCCCGATGGTGGACTTTGTGGACTGGAGAACAAGTTGTCTAGGGCCTCCCCTACAACGAGCAGAGAAATGGCAAGAAGCACCGGCAAGGGTTAATAGGGGAATAGCCCAAAGAAGGACTTAAAGGACCTAGAGGACTTTTTCTTTTTTTTTGTTTTTTTTTCTTCTGGTCCTTTCCACTTAGGAGAGGGTCAAAAGAGTAATGCCAGGGAAAGGGGGGGGGGAGAGTGTAATGCGAAATGTGGGCCTTAGGTACGTCAATAGGTAAGCCCCAATCAAAGGGGAGAATAATCCTGCGGGAAGCAGGAAAGGGAGGTAGTGGGCGCGCAGGATGTGTGGGTGCGCGCAAACTACGTACCCGATTTTTAGATATACCCCTAGTGAGAGGTTTGTGGTATGATATGTGGTATATTTTTTGTTTCTGTTATGTTTTTTTTTGTTTTTTTAGGTATAAATATATGTTTAATAAAGTAATGAATGTTGGGGAGGGGGGTAGAAGGGGGGGTGGGATTGGCAGAGGAGAAGATAGAGAACAATGGCAAGGGGCTGGAGGCCATAAAAGTGAAATAAAATGACAGCCATTTTGAAAATTTTGTCATACAATGTGAGAGGTTTGAGTTCGCCAATTAAAAGAAGGCGCCTATGGGTTGAGCTGCAACATTGGGGAGCTGATGTTGACCCATTTTAAGAGCAGCTCAATCCCAAGCCTACCCCAGAATATGCTGAATCAGTGGTATCATGCGGTATCCCCAATAGTGAGGGCAAGAGGGGTCACAATTGCGTTCAAGAAATCATGCCATTGGATTACTGAGACCTTGCAAAGTGACCCAGAAGGTCGGTATTTGTTTGTAAAGGGTATGCTACAGGGAGACGATATACCTTTGCTTTAATATATGCGCCAAAAGTTGAGACAGCTAAATTTCTGGTTAAAGTATTTGGACAACTGGAAGAATTTAAGGAAGGGTGTGTAGTGGTAGGAGGAGATTTCAATATGGTGTTAGAGCCGAGTGTAGATACCTCTACGGGTAGAACTGCTATGTCTTTTAAAGCTATAAAGCGGGTTAAACAAACCTTATGCTCACAACACCTTGTGGACACTTGGAGAGCTTTACACCCAGGCACCAGGGACTATAGCTATTATTCCAAAGTACACAATATGTATTCGCGGTTAGACCTTTTTCTGGTGGATCAATTCTACTTGGGGAATGTCAGCACAAGTACAGTTGAGCCAATAACGATGTCTAACCACGCCCCAATAATTCTGACCCTTCAACCAAATTAAAATGACTCGGGCGGAACGAATATGGCGTCTGAACGAATCATTGTTGGACAAGGAAGACATAGTGGAGAAACTAAGGGGCAAGATAAAGGAGTATTTTGAAATAAATAAAACAGAAGGCGTGTCAGATCAAGTGGTGTGGGAAGCTCACAAGGCGGTTGTGAGGGGGGATTTAATTGCCTTTGGTACATATATAAAGAAGGAAAGCAAAAGAGAAATAGATGAACTACTAGAGATGATCAGAACCCTAGAAATAAAACATAAAGAAAATCTTAACCCAATGGTTGGCAGATGTCTGGAGAATGCACGGGCAGAGCTTTCGCAATATTTAGAGTATAAAGAGAAGAACAAAATTAGGTTCTTCGCAAATAGAGCATATGAACAAGGAAATAAATGCGGTAGGCTACTGGCAAAACAACTTAAAAAACAACAGGACTCCAGACATGTGCATAGCTTACTAGTTCAGGGCAGGAAAATAATAGACACAAAGGCCATAGCAAAAGAATTTGGTAAATTCTATGAGGCACTATATAATATCTCCAAAACAGAACCACCTGTAAGGGAAAGCGAGGGACAAGGGAGGGATAAGATAGAGGAGTACATCGAGAACGCTGATATGCCCATACTACCTAGAGAAATAACCGAGAATATGGAACGTCCAATCACGGTGGAAGAGTTGAGCGGAGTGATAGCGGCCCTGCCTCCGGGGAAAAGCCCAGGTCCGGACGGGCTGACAAACATATACTACATGAAATTTCTCCCAATTTTGGTAAAGCCACTTTGTGATTATTTCAACTCCATAGGTGCTGGAAGTCCACTTTCCTCAGAAGCATCACTGGCTTACATAACGGTTTTGCCGAAAGAGGGAAAAGATCCCCAGGTATGTGCTAATTACAGGCCGATATCTCTGCTGAACTTAGACACCAAGATATTGGCAAAAATTTGGGCCCTGAGACTGCAGGAAGATGTAGGAGATTTAGTGCACCCAGATCAAGCAGGGTTTGTAAAGGGATGAGAAGCAAGAGACAACACCACCCGCGCACTCCATATACTGCATTGGATGCGATACGGCCCAGGTAGGGCCCCAGGAATCACTCTGTCGATGGATGCCGAAAAGGCCTTCGACAGAGTGAATTGGGGCTTTATGAGAGAGGTACTGGGGAGGATAGAAATGGGGGAGAGGATGCTGGGTTGGATTATGTCATTATATGTGAAACCAAGAGCAAGAATTAAGGTAAATGGGACTGTATCTGAATGTTTTAACATACAAAACGGTACCAGGCAGGGGTGCCCACTGTCCCCCTTGATATTCGCAATAGTAATGGAACCATTTATGCATAGAATCAGAAAGAATAAGGAGATAGTAGGGACGCATATAGGCCATACGGAACACAAAGTAGCAGCGTATGCGGATGATTTATTATTTTTTCTCTCCGCACCCCAGACATCTATAGCCGCATTGATGGTGGAGGTACAGAAATTTGGAGGGGTGTCTGGCTTTAAGGTTAACTTTGAGAAATCAGTCATCCTTCCTAGTCATGTCCCAGTGGAGATAGAGAGATCACTGAAGGAGAAATACCCATTTATATGGAGCAAGGAGTCGCTGACATACCTGGGGGTACAGATAAGCGCAGATTATGAACTATTGTTGGAGTATAATTA
This sequence comes from Lithobates clamitans, assembly GCA_037952925.1. NCBI lineage: Eukaryota > Metazoa > Chordata > Amphibia > Anura > Ranidae > Lithobates > Lithobates clamitans. Next base: position 265,110 of record JBBGZY010000171.1, on the reverse strand, counting down.
TGGCTCATTAGTGAAAGAAATAAAAGAAGAATTAAAGAACTGGAAGGGGAAATACTTGACTTGGTTCGGAAGAATCAGTGCCATAAAAATGAGCATACTGCCCAGAATAGTTTATGTGCTGCGTACAGTGCCAATCAGGTTGCCAGCGAGTCTCCTTAAACAAATACGTCGGCTATTCGTGGCCTTTGTGTGGAACGATAAAAGGCCTAGACTGGCTTACGATATTTTAAGAAGGAGTAGAGCGGAGGGTGGCTTAGGACTCCCGGATATAACATTCTATTATAGGGCCATGGCGCTGGTTAGAATAATGGACTGGTGCCATGACCTAAATAGAAAACCATGGGTTCAGGCAGAAATAGTGATGGCGGGGAGAAACCTGGCAGGAGCACCATGGATCCAAGGGTCATTGAGAGGGCTGTCACAATGGACATCACCAATGACCCTGAATACATTAGAAGTATGGGATAGAATGAATAAAGAGGGCAGGTATGCTCCTCAGACCTCCCCTCTGACTCCTCTGGAGGGATTTCCGTGGTTCCCCCCGGGGGAGAAGACGGGAAGTCTGGGGGCTTGGGGACAAGACGGGAATATTAGATGTGGTAAGTTTGCCCCAAGTGGAGTCTTACTATCACTGACGGAGATGATATTGAAATTCGGGGAGACAAGAATGGCGGAATGGAAACACCATCAAATGACAAGTTTCCTTAAGAAAATAAAACCGTTAAGACCCATAAATACACTTACCGCATTTGAGAGGCAGTGTGCACAGACATCAGAAGCGGGGCATACATTATCTCGGATATACAGATTGATCCAAGGAGAGCAAGAAAATAAACCTCCATACTTTATAAAAGAATGGGAGAGGGAGCTAGGCCAAGTGTGGACAGATAAACAAATAAATAAAATGATATCGTTAACATTTACTACTTCCATAAGTACAAAGTTGCAAGAAATGGCATATAAATTCCTAGCGAGATGGTATAAGACACCAGTTAAGATAGCACAAATCTCTTCAGAAGCTAATGACAAATGTTGGAGGGGATGTGGACAGAGGGGAACTTTTCTTCATCTATGGTGGTCATGCCCGATAATTAAGCGATTTTGGTAATTAGTGGCCCCGTGGATTAAGAAAATGACGACGGACCACATGGAGTTTGGGCCGATACAATATTTATTTCATGGAATGTCCGGTTCTGTCAAAAAGTATAGAGAAAGTGTAATCCCACACTTATTAAATGCAGCGAAAAAATTAATTCCGAAGTACTGGAGACAGGACCGGATTCCGTCAGTCATAGAGTGGAGAAATGAGGTTAATATAATAAAGGAAGCAAAGAGATCGGTTCATGTGGCTAAAAACCAAAGAAAGAAATTTGAAAATGACATGGGCAAACTGGGAACAATGCGCCAAGGAATTATTAGAATAGAGATATAAGAAGAATGGCCCTGAAGGGTAGACGTAAATAGTGAAATAACTTCTCTAATGCTAATCAAAGTGGGAAGGGGGTAAGATAATGTATGGTTATATGTATATGTGGTTTTTGGATTTTTTTACGAGGGGAGAGAGGGGGGAGGAAAGGGAAGGAAAAGGGAATTACACATATAAATAAATTTATGGACACTAGAAGATTAGAATGGAGGGGGATTCCCCCCTCACTCATTATTTTACAAAGGGGGAAGGGAGGAGAGGGGGGAAAGGAAAGGAAACACAGATACACGATTTATAATAATTATGAACTATAGGGATATTATTCCCCTCCTTAAGCACTAATGTACTCGGAGGGTTTTTTTTTTTTTTTTTCTTCTCACAAATCACATTATTATGAATTGAATGAATAGTCATTATTGTGACTATTAACACGAATTAGAATAAAGGGAGATTTATCTCCCAATGAATTGAAGTGATTAATGACACGAATTAGAATAAGGGGGGAATTTATTTATGATTTTACATTTAAAACACTTTTATAAGCATGATTGTACACGGAGGGGGATGGGTAATTTTATTTTTTATTTTTTTTCCGCTTCTCTCAAATACATAATTATGAATGGAAGGGATAATGACACGAATCAAATAAGGGGGAACTTATTTATAATTTTATTTTTAAACACTCTATAATTATAAGCACGATTGCACACGAAAGAGGGTGTTGGGGAAAATTTTTTTGAATACATTTTTTATGGCCTACTTCTCTTAAAATAATTTTGGAGTCTAGATGGGTTTTGTGACAGACTCATCCGGGATAGAGGCTTTTGGAGGGGACTGAATGCAAGGCTCTTGCAAACTGATTATGGGCCCTGGCATTTGGGGGATTGGTGCTCTTTGTGAGCTGTATGCCTGGGGACCCTTGAGGTGGTATTACTGTGGATTTGGGTCCTGGTCCCCCAGGACACACAGACTCTGGGGACCCTGTGTATGCCATATGGGAAATGGTGACTTGGAGGGTATGTCTTGGATTGCTTAAAATGGGACAGTAATATTTATCCCCAATATCTCCCAGGATATATATGTAAAGACTATTATTGGTTTGTTTGATTCTGAACTCAACATGTTAATTGAGTGAGCTGATCACATTGGCCTCCAGGACTGGCTAGGAGACGAACAGTCTACTCCTACTATAATTTGTTGATGACTAGGCTGAGGAGGGGGGATTTCTCCAGCAGCCACCCTGCTGATAAGACTGATTCATACTGTTGGGACACATACTCTGAGGAGATGCTGGTGTCATCAACTCCAACTACCTGTCTTGTTGTCTGCTATAATGTGTTTAATGTAAATGAGTCTAGTCTAGCTTACCACAGGTTCTAAGGGTATTCCACACATTGTTGTTTGTTCTAATTAAGTGTGTTGATGTTTATGGTAATGTGTATTGAATAGTCACCTAGTCTGGGTAAATGATTTAGTAAACTAGCTCATGTTAATTAGGTTACAGTTGTATTGTTAGAGGAGGTTCCAACGGCATATAAAGTCTTGTAATTTTGATTCTAAATAAAACAGTCTATGTTAGCATCTAAGCAAGTCTCGGCTTGTTTTGTGCTTGGGAGCAGTTGGAATATCTGATATTGTATCCAGACTGGGAGGAAGTGGTATACTGATGGAAGCACTCAAGCGGAGTGTGGGACGTTCCGTGACAGGTTTGTAACTAGAATGTAATGCAAACTAGATTCTGGGTAAGGAGAGGACACTAAGCAGCAGTTTTCACATCTGGACACTGGAGCACTAGTGTGGGACACAAGAACACACTTTTTAGTAGGGGATCCCAAGCATGTGCTTCAGTGTATACTATAGGGGTGACTCCATCTGAGAAGCATGTACAAAATAGGTAAGTATTCAAACTTGACAAGCAAGGACCAAATTTTTTCTTCATCTTGGAACTCTGCCAAAAGAGACAATTGTACCCCACTTCCAAGCAATGTTTCATATTCCTATTTATGTCATCAAATATCTGTGTGCTAAGTATACCTATTTTTTTTTACATAGAGGAGAAAAGACTCGGAGGACACCCCTCATCCGAGGAGACCACAGACCCCCCAACTCAGGAAGAAGGGGAGACCCACCAAAGACAACAGGAGGAGGAGGAGGAAGGAGATGTGGTGGAAATTGTCACCACAACAGGTGAGTGTCGGCGACCACAGGCTCAGGTAAGAGATGAATGCCGGCATATTTATAATACATGGTGTGTTTTTGTTTCTATCTTTTTAAGCGATCGTGGTGTTGTGGATCCAGGGCATTTCACCAGTAAAAGTGCACAGATCCTGATCAGGGAGATCATGGGGTGTAATAGGGACTTGGAAAACATCCAGAAAAACATCAATGATGTTCAAAAAAAATTAAGAACATCATTGATGTTTTAGGGCGAGTTTGAAACACCTCCAAATCCCTTCCCTCTTTGGTGATTTTTGTAATCTGAAAATGTATCTTCTTTTTTGACAGATTTGAGAAAAGCCAAATTTTGAAGATGCACACAGTGTGTCAACATGTGCTATCTGCCATCACGGGAGATCAATGTATGCATTTTGGGGGTGCAATCCCTTCCTCAATAATAAAGTAGCTGGGAGGAAGGGGTTGCACCCCCAAAACACATCCCTTGATCCCCCGTGATGGCAGATAGCACATGTTGACATTCGGCAATTTGTGTGCATCTTCAAAATTTGGCTTTTTCAGGGGGACTTCACCCCATCGGAACGCATAATCAAACACAGTTTATAAATACTCATGTCTGATATTGCCTTCAATTCCTTTAAAAGTTGAACTTTGTAAGTTCCAGATTTATGTCTTTCTTGTTTGTTTGAAACATGCCTGCTTTACCTTAAATGGACATTTCTACTTTTAGTAATGTGACCCAAAAAATTGTTATACAGTACAACAAACATGTTGGTTTGTTTTAAAAACCTTTTTCTAAATGCACATGTGATTGTGCTGATATTAAAAAGATTGATAATCAAGAATGTGTGGATTATTGTTTCAACGCTCCAAAACTTTTGTTGTGCTCAAATTGGTGTTTTCTGTGACAATGGGGGTTATTTCCTAAGGGAAAATCCACTTTGCACTACAAGTGCACTTTCAGTGCAGTTTCAAGTGCACTTGTAGTGCAAAGTGTCTTTGCCTTTAGTAAATAACACCCAACAGTGCTTTGTAATGTTACACAATCACACCATTTTCAGGACTCACCACATTTCTGTCTGGGTCAGTTAAAAGAAACACAAGCAATAAATGTCACCAAAGATTTTAGTAGTTAAAATTATTTTTTTATTTTAAAAACGTTTCAGACATTGTCTGGCATATTGATGGCCCCCCTACCCGCAAAGTAATCAAGGTATTTAAGATGGGCCTCACAGGCACTCAGGGGGGGCAAGCCAGGACGGCCACTTTCAAGCGCCGTCAGGCTTGGTTCATTATGAATTCCGGCCTCAGGCCCAACTGAGGCAGCATAGTTGGCAGAATTTTGCCTTAAAAAGTTGTGTAGAACACAGCACGCCAGGATGATATGATTCAGTTTGTACTCCGCCATGTGTATGGGTGTAAGAAATAGGCGGAACCGGCTGGCCACGATTCCAAATGTGTTCTCCACCACTCTTCTGGCTCTGGCCAGCCAGTAATTAAAAACCCTCTGGTCCGGGGTGAGGGTCCTCATAGGAAATGGCCGCATAAGATGGTCCCCCAGTGCAAACGATTCATCAGCAACAAAGACGAATGGGAGTCCTTCCACATTGTCTTCTGGAGGTGGCAAGTCCAAGCTGCCATTCTGGAGATGCCTGTAGAACTCCGTCTGGGTGATGACTCCACCATCAGACATCCGGCCATTCTCCCCCACGTCCACATACAGGAACTCATAAGTAGCCGACACCACCGCCAACATCACAATACTATTGAACCCCTTATAGTTGTAATAGTATGACCCCGAGTTGGGTGGTGGGACGATGTGGACGTGTTTCCCATCAATTGCCCCTCCGCAGTTAGGAAACTCCCACTGCTGGGCAAAGTGGGAGGCCACAGTCTGCCATTCCTGTGGCGTGGAAGGAAACTGTGGAGTCAAAACAGAAAAAAAAATTAATCATTTTGCACCTAAACAGGGAAAGCAAATTAGACACTATAAACTATACTATACACTACACTATTGAGAGCCCACTGGACAGGTAAGAAGTGTCATAATACAAAGATATAAATACACATTGTACACATTTTAGCACATTTGGACATTCTGCTATTACCTATCAAGATAATAATAGTATACAAAAACTTTAAACAGTACCATTTGAACGTATACAGGCAGGCCCTTGCACTACATGCTTTGGGGAATTCATCCATACATCTGACCACAAAAGAGATGGGTATAGTGTGTATGGGTTTGGCAAAGTCAGCAGATAGATGATTGAGGATAGATAGAGAATTGGTATCAGCTGACTTAGCAGTTGGGGGGAGGGAGGGTTCCAAATGATTTGGGGACCCCAAAAAAAGCCTCTGGCATTATGCCTGAATTTAAAGCACAAATCACATTTTTAAACATTTTAGGGGGTTTTTAGGGTAAAGCACTGCTATGGAGCTGACAAAATACATTGTTAAGTGACTACATGAGGTGAATATAGGGCCAGGAGACCATGCTGGGGAGGTAAGTGAAGGCAAATATGCATGAAGGACAAAACAAATAATTCCCTAAAAATCCAGCATGTATGAGAACAAAGGGGACATTCACAGCATATTACAATCATGGTAATTAGGGAATGAGGAAAGAAATACAATATATTAACAAACATTAAATACAATAAAATGTGATAATAATAGGATAAATCTTACCTTAATATAATCCTTCTGCAGGACCTGAATGATGGCAGAACAGGTCTCTGGGATAATGATCCCCAGAGAATGGGGGGAGATGCCTGTCGAGAACTTGAGGTCCTGCAGGCTTCTCCCCATTGCCAAGTACCCCAGGGTGGCGACTAGCCTCTGCTCCAGAGTGATGGCTTGCCTCATGCAGGTATCCTGCCTGCTAATATAAGGGGTCAGCAAAGCCAACAAACAGTGAAATACAGGGTCCGTCATCCGGAGAAAGTTCCTGAAATCATCAGGATTATTCTCACAGATCTCACAGAGCAAAGGCATGTGACCGAACTGGTCACGCTGAAGCAACCAATTCTTGGTCCATGAACTCCTCCCCACCCTGTTCATGGACTGGACTTGTGTCAAGGTAAGGACCCCAATACCATGCCCCCGCACAGCACAAACTCTACGAGGAGTACGTATACACAACATGGCTAGAAAACAGTCGGCTGCTCAGAACGAAGTGACAGAATGCACTGAAGAACAGCAAGGCCTGTGAAGAGCGAGCTGAAAACCAGCAACAAGCAGACAAGAACGCACTGAGTAATCCAATACGACCTGACTGCATGCACTGAAGAGCAGATACAAACCCACAAGCACAAACTGAACAGCAGAAAACGATCTGAAAACCACGAGTCTGAAAAAGCATGAATCGTCTCTCACCAAACTTTTACTAACACGAGATTAGCAAAAGGAGCCCAAAGATTGCCACGCTTGGTTCAGAACTGCCCTTTTCTAGTCTCATCATACGTGGTGTACGTCACCGCGTTCTTGGCAATCGGAAATTCCGACAACTTTGTGCGGCCGTGTGTATGCAAAACAAGTTTGAGCCAACATCCGTCGGAAAAAATCCATGGATTTTGTTGTCGGAATGTCCGATCAATGTCCGATCGTGTGTACAGGGCATAAGACTTTTTAATATAGCATTTGTAAACCAGGAATTTCCTACTCCACCCCATCTTTTAAACAAGGTCAGTGCAATTTGCTTCCCTGGAACCTGTAAATTAATCAGATACCACCCTGTCTTTTGATTTATCATTTCACACAGAGAATGTTTTGTATATCAGACAGTTAAATTACATGAGAAGGTCAAGCAAGACATTGTTTTTTGCCCTATGCACTACAAGTTTAATTGTACTCAAACAATTTAGCTCTAAAACCATATATATATATATATATATATATATACTTACATACACAGTTGTGCTCATAAGTTTACATACCCTGGCAGAATTCATGATTTCTTGGCCATTTTTCAGAGTATATGAATAATAATTCACTTATGGTTAGTGTATGGCTGAAGCCGATTATTATCCATCAACTGTGTTTACTCTTTTTAAATCATAATCACAACAGAAGATACCAAAATTACTCTGATCAAAAGTTTACATACCCCAGTTTTTAATACTGTATATTGCCCCTTTTAACATCAATGACAGCTTGAAGTCTTTTCCTGACACAGCATGACAGCATATACGCATGGGTAGACTCCGCCCCCTGCCCTATCACAGGACCGGTTATACTATAAGATTGGGTCTCCTCCTTGCCTGCAGCATTCTCTTTTTTTTCCTCACTGCTAGCAGCCAGTTGTGCTACTGCTGAGAGCAGGACTTTTATTTTTCCCTCACCTTGTCAGTCGCTTCTGACCAAGCCGCACAGGTTCAAGCCTCTCTTGTGTTGAAGCTCTCCACTGTACAGGCATACATGAATGCCTATATGGATTTTAGACTTGAAGCATGCAGGTGGCAAGGCACCATATGGTGCACAAATTCATATTATTCAGTTAATGCTGCAAGTATGTGGTTAAGCTTGCATTTCTAAAGGGTTGTGGTTGTGTCTGCAAAACTGCTATGCTGATAGCAGGTGTGCTGTGCTGGGCTGAATCCTTCCTATTAACTGAACAAGCCTGGCCCTACAGTCTTAACTTATTTTCTGCAGGTATGCTGTTAGTTTGCATTTGTGTAAAGCATATATCGCACATGTGAATCTTACTGGCTGTCCATAGTGCCACTCTGTTACTAATTTTTCACAAGTTGAATTTGTGTCTGCGGTATTGCTAATGTTTGGACTGATAACAGGTGATACTGAGCCCTTTTTTTATTAACGCAGGGCCTGGCCCTGCAGACTGGTCTCACTGTGTATTGATGCTTGGTTGTGGTATGATCCTTGGTGGTACAAGTGTCTAAGGTAGGTTTAACCTGCTAGTGTTAATTGTCAGATGACTATTAACTTGCACTGCTTACCTGTGATTATATTAACTCTACAGTATAAATGACTGATATGTGTTTATTTCTATGCATTTACATGCTGACCTTGGTGCTAAAATAAAAGTCAGGATCGGCTTAGTCGCATTTCCGTAGTACTTACCTGTAGCAATATGTAAATTGCTTGTGTCAGTTGTGGTACCCCTACAGAGAGATATGTGGTTTTGTAGTTGTCACTACTTATGGCAAATACTCCCAGGCATGGCTCCAGGCTTTCAGCTCATCTGTGAACCAGTAGCAATCAGCCTTCATAGAGACCAGCAACTTTAACTAAGGTAAGGGCAGGTAGGTATATGCTATATCCTAAAAGAGTGCACATTATGGGCATAATGAGTGTATTCTCTCCAGCCCTCAACACCAACACCAGTCAACCTTCTTCTGCAACAAGGGACAGACCCTCTTCAGCCCTGAAGGAACCTCTATGGAGTTCACTGCCAGAAGAGGCAGATCAAGAGATGTCTACAGTAATCATAGTGGTCTGGTGGTAACTGGTGTGTCGGACAAAATGCAAAACAAAGTTGTAGGCCAGAAGCAGTGACAAATGGACAGAGACTGAGAAGGCCTACAGTCATTAATGTTTCCATACCAAACCTAATCAAACAACTGTGTTTATTTAAAGGCAACCTCTACCTCGGAAGCATTTGACCAAGGAGTTTTTATCAGACTGGCCAGAGGGGTCAGTCTTAGCTTGCTTCTGGGAAATTGCTATGGCAAGTTGGCATATCAGAAGCAAAGGTGAATACTTTAACCCCGTCCAAACTGACTGTGTGGAGCTCAGGTACTAAGCTATTCAAACAAAGTCATCTAAAGGGTACCTCTGCCTCAAAAGCAGCCTGCCAAACAGGCTTCATTAGATTAACCAAAGGTGCCATTCTTCCAACAGAAGAAACAATATCCTTTGTAGAGACCCTGGGAAAGAAAATAGAGCCAGAGATGAAGAAGGTTCATATTACTGTTAAGTAGTGTTTTGTGACCTGCGACTGAGTTCACTTCGGCAGCCAGGATGTCAGGACCCCAGACAGGATGAAAGCAGAGCTCTGGTCAGTGATAAACTCTCTATGATGGTGGATCCTAGATTAAAAATGGAGTAGCCAATGATGCAGTTCAGCCACTGCAGATACAAGACTGTATGCTGTTTCTCCAGTAATCGTTGTGGTCAGTGAAACCTTATGGCTCATCCCACAAGAAAACACATACCACTTTAAGTCAGAGTGGTGACTGTTCAAGTCGGATCTGGTGATATCTAGAAGGAGGATTAATCCCTTATGTTAATCGCCAATGATCAGAGGATAGCCAAAAGGCAAAGTAACGAAGAGTGAATGACAGGCCAAACCTGGGAGAACTATAGCGGAGAATAAAGAATCAATAATCATCTTTATTTGCCTAAACCCAAACTGCCCAGTAGGGTCAGCTGACAGCTATATGTAAATTTGAGCTTAGGATCCGTGGGTCCTGTGCATTAAGGAAACAGATGGAATTTTCATTCTTCCCTGCCAATTCATTGCATCCCCTCCAAAACGCATTAGAGCACAAGGGTTGTGACTACATGGCCGTTAGTCAAAAGTAAGACTTGAATAACAAGCAGAAGAATGAGGATCCAAAATTGCATAGGCCATCGTTGCAATTAATCTCTCTAGCCGTCAGTAAGGCTTGACCTCCACAAATCATACCCCATGATTTTCAAGGAGTATCGTTTATAGCGGTGCGACTCCAAGTCGTGGGGACTTCAAAGTAGTCCCTACACTACTTTTGATCCCACTGTGATGTACATGGGGCCATGGGCTTCAAGAATACACAGGCATCGATTCAAGTTGCATAGATATTGCAGTAAAATCGCACGGATTTTAGGTCGCAATAGTGGAAACCTAGGCTAAGACTGTAGATGGTCTTTAGACCTAGCAAGTTCCATAATCACATGGTTGCATAGTGGGTGAGGTTGAGGATAGACACAAGTCGATCAAGTCCAACCTATGTGTATGATTATATGTTGGTATTATCTTATATATCCTGTATGTTGTGGTCGTTCACAAGTGTGTGTTTGAGTGTGTGTTTATACTGTATACACACTTCAAGATGCCCATGTTTCGGCAAGTACCATCGCTTGGCCGTTAGAGTTCACTACGAGTTCATCTGGCAGACTGTGACCTTTCCACAAAATACGGGTATTTTCCGGGATATTGGGTCTAGTAGGGACCGACTTGCAGAAGCAAGGACTTCTGGTGAGCCTTGTTTGAGCAACAGACTGGCGCAAAGACTTCCAGGTTCTGGGAAAAGAGTCCTAGTACAGACTCTGATCGAGTCGGGAGGAGCCATCATCTAGAGACCAACTAGTCTCATTACAACAATGACCTACCTGGAAGTAGTTCTGAATCTCTAAAAAAATATAATAAAGTTAACCTCAGAGAGCAACAGTATAAGTATCTCACTTGAACAAATAGCTCTTTTCCATTGGTTGCACCCCACGGTCGCAAGAGGGATAAACTAGCCTGTAGTAACCCAAGGGAAGGTTGACAACTGTATTAACTGGTTTTGTAATAAGGAAAGACTTACTTCCTTCACCAGGAACAGTGACTCCACAGAAGAGACAAATTCCCTTTTGAGGAGGTATCAGCTATTAGGCATATCAATCATCACAAGTTGTTACTCGTCAGGTTTTCATGCTGATGGAGGACAAGCTGTTCAAAAGTCAGAGTTGCAGCGGTCGCAGACTGAAGTCTTTCCGAAACGCAACAGAAGAGCCTCAACTATGCTGCAAAGACTCAAAAAATGGGGAAGGCCTATCTTTGCTGTCAAGAATGAATGCAGAACTAGTCAACTTCTGTCAGAGGTATCTCCCAGTCAGGTCTACCAGCCCGTTAGGTAGGGTTTCTAGAACTTACGGCCAGATGGTGTAAGGTACAAAAGCCGTTCCGTTAGATGACAAGGGACAGTCTCCAAACCAACAAGCCGGTCAAGGGATCGGCAACAAGTAAGGCTATCAAAATATTGGTCTGACAGTAGCCTGGGTGGCTTCCCAGAGGTGGAAGCAGAGAAACTAATGACAGCCAGCTGGGTATGCAGATTAGCCAATATGTATATTGAACAAACCTAATAATCTCCAGGATCCTTATCCGGATTTGCAGCCGTTGGTGGCAATAACAATAATTGCCCTGTGGCTTGCAGGCCATGATATCCGCAAATACAGTCTTAGATCCAACACCTCATACAGCCTGACCAACGGTATCTTCCAAATTCATACAAGTTATATCTAGATGCTGGAGACCAAGAAGTGCAAGTCTCATCTTTAGTCTTTGAAATCCTATGGAGGTCAGAGCGCCTACTCCAGACTTCAAGTACATTAGATACGAGAAAAACCTACAGAATTTAAAGGATGGAATTCTCTGTTCCTTGCTGTAAGGATTGAATTGTATACAAGTAAACCTAGAGACGACATTAAAGGATACATGAAACTCAGTCGTGTCCTCACTCTCAGGGATCCAGTAATGGTTGCATATCTTGGCAACCAATTCCGAAAGACCTGGGCATATTATTCTTTCCCCCATGGGGTCTTCCAAATAATGTGAGACACATTGTCTCACTCTCCATCCAGAAGGATAAGACATCCTCAACATGGCCAGTAACATGGAATAAGTATTCTGTATGGCAAATAGGTCTAGAAGGATCTCAGACATCCAAGTGTCAAGCCATAAACTACCTTGTTGCTGAAATTATCAGGCAAAATGGCTCTAGTCTCTTCCAACACTATACAAATGTTGGTGTCTTTGCAACCTGGGTTAAAACATCATCCTTCTGGCATATCCAAATTAAAGTGTTTTGAAGTACCACAAACATTGAAAATCGATTCAAGGTTGAAGAGAGACATAGAATTGGCCCTTCTTCAAGAAGCAAAACGATAAGCTCATCAGGCCTAATGACATCAGAAGACAAGCACTGTCCAATGAAGACAATCGCAGGGCTGCAGATCAAGTCAGGCTTAAATGGCTAGGACAAATCTATCACATGAGGGCAGAGACCGCTCTTCCAAACTCTTCCAGGAGTCCCTCCAGAGTTAATATGTAAATTATGACCTGGTCTACATTCAACATGCTGGGGGTCCATTCTTGTGGACCAGAAGCCTTAACTACAATACATCTCAGTCATTAGTGGGGATAGAAAGAAAATTACCGTTAGGTAATTATAACATTTCCAAGATTTAGTGGCCGCGTTATTTGTTCATCTTTTGATGCCTGGCAGCCACGCTACCCTATAGGACCTTGGGGTCCTCATCAGCTATACAGCGCTGTATGGCCCTATTAGTCCTGCTAGCCCTTTACAGCGCTGAACCCAATACTGATATTCCCTACACAGCTGCCTGGAGACCTTAAGAGACCATGTGACTAGGACTTCCCATGTATAGCCAGAAGCCGTCCAATGTTAATTTGTACTACACACTAAATATAATCTCACATATGGATACAGCTATCTGCCTCCCATATTGAGAGTTGCATGATTGATTTCCCAGCATATATGGCCATGACTACACCTCACTCATTTATTTTACGCTTCGGCATAATGTGAGTGACAATGTTTTTCAACTGTCATACTGCACATATTAATTATATTCTCCCCTGGATTAGGAATTTATTGGCTTTATTTTTCTTTTATATATTTTATTAGACTCTTGCCCTGCTATTGTGTGGTCCAGTTCCTCTGTTGGTATTATCCAGTTGGGATCTGGCACCCTTGGATTTTTTTGCACCAGTTGTTACAGTGGATGACCAAACAAAAAAGAACTTATGAACCGAGAAACTTTGCTTAGTTCAATATAGGTGTTAGCAGATGGGGATAATGCCCTAACAGCATCTTCATGTAAATAAAGCTACTTGCGAACACCCAGAGGCTCTAGAGATCACAGGTGGGTGTGTTCCTCTGAATTAGAAAGCATATCAAAAAAAAAAAAAAAGGTAGAGGACACCTGGGAAAGGAGCAGGTTGAAGTACCAGCTCCAACCAGGTAAAATAATTCTTCAACAAGGAACCATCAAAATAGCAAAAATGTAATTTATTATAGAAAAATGACTCCACATATACACCAAGCAAAGTCAAAAAATATATGACAATAAGTGAACCAAATACCACCACTCAAGATAAAATAAACAACGTTGTCTAAGGACAAAAACAACACACAGATGGCCACCACTAGACATACAAGTACATCAGACTGACTGGATAGACAAAAACAGTCTCGTATATAAGTGTCTGTAGAGTAATTTTGAGGGCCAGGAGGTAAATATATGCAGCCGTGGATGGTGGGAGTCCACCGTGCACGCTGCCAGTAGCAGACCTAGAGTATAACTGGAGATAAAGGCCACGGAGGTTGCTGATTATAGCACTTGCAGAAGAGTACCAAGCCGTAGCTGGTGACATGCATTAGCAGCTGTGTGGAGGCTGTGCATGGGTGAAGGAGGGAGTGTGTGCCTGCATGGGTGGTAATGAATAAACACAGCGTGTTTGCTGAATCATGGAAAGGAGACACAGATGATACTATGGTGACAGTGGTCACAAATTGAAGATAAAGGATAGATACAGTCTCACCAGTCCATGGACATCAGTGTATGGCAGGCATGCAGAGCACTCCGATCCTTCTTAGGTCTTCTCAAGTTGTGCAGGACAGCTGAATCCTCCTCTGGCCAAGTAGAGGTAGCTCGTGGGTCTGTATGGATGGATACCAGCCAGGATAGTGGCTAGTGGATAGTCCAGAGGAAGTGTTTGAGTAGTTACACCGCATCCAGGTGGTACGCCGTAACACGCCTCCAATCCCCACTATCCTGGCTGGTATCCGTCCATACAGACCCACGAGCTACCTCTACTTGGCCAGAGGAGGATTCAGCTGTCCTGCACAACTTGAGAAGACCTAAGTAGGATCGGAGTGCTCTGCATGCCTGCCATACACTGATGTTCATGGACTGGTGAGACTGTATCTATCCATTATCTTCAATTTGTGACCACTGTCACCATAGTATCATCTGTGTCTCCTTTCCATGATTCAGCAAACACGCTGTGTTTATTCATTACCACCCATGCAGGCACACACTCCGTCCTTCACCCATTCACAGCCTCCACACAGCTGCTAATGCATGTCACCAGCTATGGCTTGGTACTCTTCTGCAAGTGCTATAATCAGCAACCTCCGTGGCCTTTATCTCCAGTTATACTCTAGGTCTGCTACTGGCAGCGTGCACGGCGGACTCCCACCATCCACGGCTGCATACTTTTACCTCCTGGCCCTCAAAATTACTCTACAGACACTTATATACGAGACTGTTTTTGTCTATCCAGTCAGTCTGATGTACTTGTATGTCTAGTGGTGGCCATCTGTGTGTTGTTTTTGTCCTTAGACAATGTTGTCTATTTTATCGTGAGAGGTGGTATTTGGTTCACTTATTGTCATATATTTTTTGACTTTGTTTGGTGTATATGTGGAGTCATTTTTCTATAATAAATTACATTTTTGCTATTTTGCTGGTTCCTTGTTGAAGAATTCTTTTACCTGGGTGGAGCTGGTACTTTAACCTGCTCCTTTCCCAGGTGTCCTCTACCTTTTTTTTTTTTTTTTGGTACAGTGGATGACGCCTGGTAATGGTGGTGTGTGCTTTGATTTTAGACTTGCACCAGTAGGTGAGACTACTAGATTGAATGTTTTGATTAAATATTTTTGCACTTTATGTGGTTACATAATTATGTATGACCACCATATAACTGTAGTTTATTTATATGTTGTCTATATAGTTCAAATGAACCAGTGATGTCGATTTATGCCCTGATGAAGCAATTAGTTCTTTGCGAAACATGTTGGCTGACAGGCACGAATTAATTTTGAACACAATACTGGATGGTCATACCTTTGTATGTATTTATATCTGTTTTGTATATTTTTTATTGCAATTCAAATAAAAATGATATTTTAACTACTTTACTTGTTTATGCCTAGTGGAAAATAGATGTACCATCTTTCTACAAAAATCCCATTTTCTTGAAAGAATCATAACTTTCGTTTTATTTGTATACAATTAGGGATTGGGAGACTCGTCTGAACTAATTCCTGTCTGTGTCCAAATCCCCCCATCATCTGTAAAAATCATATAAAATTTCCCTCATTGTGGTATTTGTGGAAGAGGCTCTTTATCATCTCAGATGGTAAAGCTGCCCATTCCTCTTGGCAAAAAGCATCCAGTTCCTGTAAATTCTTGGGCTGTCTTGCATGAACTGCACATTTGAGATCCTTCACTTTATGCTGCTGTAGCCAATGACAGCTCGACCTGGCCTTGTGTTTTGGATCATTGGCATGTTGGACTGTCCAAGTACGTCCCATGCGCAGCTTCCTGGCTGATGAATGTGAATGTTCCTCCAGTATTTTTTGAACATACTTGTAAAGGAAACTTGTAAGTTCTGTATATAATTGTATTATATTTACATAGTTACACAGTTACATAGTAGGTGAGGTTGAAAAAAGACACAAGTCCATCAAGTCCAACCTATGTGTGTGATTATGTGTCAGTATTACATTGTATATCCCTGTATGTTGTGGTCATTCAGGTGCTTATCTAATAGTTTCTTGAAGCTATCAATGCTCCCTGCTGAGACCACCGCCTGTGGAAGGGAATTCCACATCCTTGCCGCTCTTACAGTGAAGAACCCTCTACATAGTTTAAGGTTAAACCTCTTTTCTTCTAATTTTATCCCCTCTCAAGCGTCTCTTCTCCAGAGAGAATAAGTTCAGTGCTCGCAACCTTTCCTCATAACTAAGATCCTCCAGACCCTTTATTAGCTTTGTTGTCCTTCTTTGTACTCGCTCCATTTCCAGTACATCCTTCCTGAGGACTGGTGCCCAGAACTGGACCGCATACTCTAGGTGCGGCCAGACCAGAGACTTGTAGAGCGGGAGAATTATCATTTTATCTCTGGAGTTGATCCCCCTTTTAATGCATGCCAATATTCTGTTTGCTTTGTTAGCAGCAGCTTGAAATTGCCTGCCATTGCTGAGCCTATCATCTACTAGGACCCCCAGGTCCTTTTCCATCCTAGATTCCCCCAGAGGTTCTCCCCCCAGTGTATAGATTGCATTCATATTTTTGCCACCCAAATGCATTATTTTACATTTTTCTACATTGAACCTCATTTGCCATGTAGTCGCCCACCCCATTAATTTGTTCCGGTCTTTTTGCAAGGTTTCCACGTCCTGCGGAGAAGTTATTGCCCTGCTTAGCTTAGTATCGTCTGCAAATACAGAGATTGAACTGTTTATCCCATCCTCCAGATCGTTTATGAACAAATTAAATAGGATTGGTCCCAGCACAGAACCCTGGGGAACCCCACTACCCACCCCTGACCATTCCGAGTACTCCCCATTTATCACCACCCTCTGAACTCGCCCTTGTAGCCAGTTTTCGATCCATGTACTCACCCTATGGTCCATGCCAACGGACCTTATCTTGTACAGTAAACATTTATGGGGAACTGTGTCAAATGCTTTTGCAAAATCCAGATACACCACGTCTACGGGCCTTCCTTTATCTAGATGGCAACTCCCCTCCTCATAGAAGGTTAATAGATTGGTTTGGCAAGAACGATTCTTCATGAATCCATGCTGATTACTGCTAATGATACCGTTCTTATTACTAAAATCTTGTATATAGTCCCTTATCATCCCCTCCAAGAGTTTACATACTATTGATGTTAGGCTAACTGGTCTGTAATTCCCAGGGATGTATTTTGGGCCCTTTTTAAATATTGGTGCTACATTGGGTTTTCTCCAATCAGCTGGTGCCATTCCAGTCAGTAGACTATCTGTAAAAATTAGGAACAACGGTCTGGCAATCACTTGACTGAGTTCCCTAAGTACCCTTGGATGCAAGCCATCTGGTCCCGGTGATTTATTAATGTTAAGTTTCTCAAGTCTAATTTTAATTCCGTCCTCTGTTAACCATGGAGGTGCTTCCTGTGTTGTGTCATGAGGATAAACACTGCAGTTTTGGTTACTGAAGCCCCCCGATTCACTCGTGAAGACTGAGGAGAAGAATAAATTCAATACCTTCACCATCTCCCCATCCTTTGTAACCAGATGTCCTTCCTCATTCTTTATGGGGCCAATATGGTCTGTCCTCCCTTTTTTACCGTTTACATACTTAAAGAATTTCTTGGGATTTTTTTTTTGCTCTCCTCCGCTATGTGTCTTTCATGTTCTATCTTAGCTGTCCTAATTGCACCCTTACATTTCCTGTTGCATTCTTTATAAAGTCTGAATGCTGAGGATGATCCCTCAACCTTGTATTTTTTTTTGAAGGCCTTCTCCTTTGCTTTTATATGCATTTTTACATTGAAGTTAAGCCATCCTGGACTTTTGTTCGCTCTATTAAATTTATTACCCAGTGGGATACATTGGCTAATGCCCTTATTTAATATGCTCTTAAAGCAAACCCATCTCTCCTCCGTATTCTTTGTTCCTAATATTTTATCCCAATTTATGCCTTTTAGCAAGGTTTGTAGTTTAGGGAAGTTGGCTCTTTTGAAATTCAGTGTCTTTGTATTTCCTTTATGTTTCCTATTTGTGTCATTTATACTGAAACTAATTGACCTGTGATCGCTGTTACATAAATTGCCCCGTATTTCCACATCCGTGATCAGGTCTGTATTGTTGGTAATCAGTAGATCCAGTAATGTTTTATTTCTAGTGGGTGCGTCTACCATCTGACCCATAAAATTGTCCTGCAAGACATTAAGGAACTGGCGAGCCTTAAATGAATGCGCGGTTCCCTCCGCCCAGTCTATGTCTGGATAATTAAAATCCCCCATTATGATAACACTTCCCATCCTTGCTGCTAATCCAATTTGTGATAGGAGATCCATCTCCACTTCCTCCCTCAGGTTAGGGGGCCTATAGCATACTCCCAGTATTATTTTCCCCTTAGCTTCATCCCTTTGGAGCTCTACCCATAAGGATTCCACCTCCTCTCTAGCTCCCTCAGTGATGTCATCTCTCACATTCACTTGTACATTATTCTTGATATATAGGCATACCCCTCCCCCTTTTTTACCCTCTCTATCCTTGCAGTATAGGGTATACCCTTGAATGTTTGCCAGCCAATCATGAGAGGTGTTGAACCAGATCTCTGAAATTCCCACAAAATCCAAATCCTCCTCATACAACAGTATCTCTAGTTCACCCATCTTGTCCGCCATGCTCCTGGCATTGGTGAACATGCCACATAGTTTAATTTGATATGTATTGCATACTACCCTTACTGTGCACACAGCACTAATAATGTATTCAGTACATGTTTGCATTCTTTGGAGTCCTGATTACAATTGTACTTTTATGGTAACAGGGGGCATAACATAGGCAGACTAATTCTAATCAGGACTCGAAAGAATGCAAACATTTACTGAAAACATTATTAGTGCCGTGTGCACAGTGAGGGCAGTGTGCAATACATATACTGTAAATTAGAATACAATGATATACAGAACTTATAAATTTCCTTTACAGTTTCCTCTCTTTTGAATAATATTTTGATCACTAACCATACCTGCTATCATCTTTAACCTGGAACCTCCACACGCTTAGGTGGAGGTAGTCCTGGCCAAAGAGGCAAAAATTCCATTGTGGAGAAGATAATAGCCGAGACAAATCTTTACTGGCAATATTATAATTTCTCATTGCTTGCTCTGTTGTTAGTTTTAGCTAGATAACACAAGTCAACAACCTTAGTTTCCATCTGACATTATTTTCCTAATGTCATAACATAATAAATGATAACAATACCCTGCAGTCATGCAGAGATGTCCAATAAATCCAAAGTATTCTTCTGCTTATACCACTGTACTTACAAGGAAAAGGGGCACATCATTTCACAATCCACACATTCTGTTTGGATTTCAAAAATAAAAATTAATAAAAACAAAAAGACCAACAAGATGTATATGACAGAACAGAAAGCTCTCAGCCAGATCAAAAAATATACAACTGGCTTCAGGTGGGATCTATCCTAACAGGGTGTGTGGACTTGATGTGATGGGTCTGTAATATTTAAATTTTATTTATTACTCTCACATCATGGACTGCACATCAAGTTATTATCAGACCCTTTAAATTTCATTTTTGTAGAAAATCTTCTTATGTATCCCATCCATCTTGGCTTTGTTAAATATTATGGCAGCTGTATTCCAATTAACAACCTCATCTCAAAACTTTTTTTTCTCTCAATAAAGGTAAAATTACCAATTTGTTATCTTAATCTAAACTAATTCCATTTTACAAATTTCCCCAGTAACCTGGATTTCATTTCCAACCAAAGGTTGTCTAAACCAGTTACAAGATTCATTCATCTTGTCATCATTACAGTTACAAGATGCATTCATCTTGCCATCAATTTTGACCAAATTTCCTGTGCCTTTGTAACTCGCACATCCCCAAAACATCAGCGATCCACCTCCGTGTTTCACAGTAGGAATGGTGTGCCTTTCATCATAGGCCTTGTTGACTCCTCTTCAAATGTAGGGTTTATGGTTGTGGCCAAAAAGCTCAATTTTGGTCTCATCACTCCAAATGACTTTGTGCCAGAAGGTTTGAGGCTTATCTGTTTGGCGTATTGTAAGTGGGATACTTTGTGGTATTTGCGTAGTAATAGCTTTCTTGTGGCGACTCAACCATGCAGCCCATATTTCTTCAAGTGCCTCCTTATTGTGCATCTTGAAACAGCCACACCACATGTTTTCAGAGAGTTCTGTATTTCACCTGAAGTTATTTGTGGGTTTTTCTTTGCATTCCAACAATTTTCCTGGCAGTTGTGGCTTAAATTTTAGTTGGTCCGCCTGACCGTGGTTTGGTTTCAACAGAACCCCTCATTTTCCACTTCTTGATTAGACAGGGTTAAAAAGTAATGTTTAGGGACTTTGTATGAACGCATGGCCTGGTAAGGCGCATTGTTCAATCCCTCAGGACTTTGAATGAAATTGTGGCTTGGTAAGGTCACACATTTCCATCCCTATCATGAATCAAAGGGGAGAGAGCAAAGGGGTGGGACTTTGTATGGAGCACCTGGTTGCAAAAAGGTAAGTTGGTGAACATAATAGGTTTTATTGATTGCCATATGATACAACCAAACATAGCAGGTAAATACACATGATAATGGTATATGGTAATACAGTACATAGAGTCATAAAAACAGTATCACATAATATAGCAAGCAACAGCCTTACAGAGTTCACCAGAATAATCCTTGAATCAAACAATAATGCATCATGGTACTTGCAGAGCCTATGAACTTCTTGGTCCTAAATAGTTGTATTAAACGTAAACTTGATGTTCGGGTAGTGTTAAATTAAAACATGGCGTATGGCAGCTCTACGCATTTCGTGGCTGGGAGGCCACTCATCAGGAGCAGGCACAAGATATATCTAAGAATGAAAAATTGGCGTGATACCGGATACCATGAGCATTCATCCGGACGGTCATGGTATCCGGTATCACGCCACCACCATACAGACTACTAAGTGTTAACAGGTATTTGGTCTGAGGGCCTCACACCCCACCATTATACATGTTCAAATATATTATTTCACCTAAATTCAAATTTTTCACTCTTAGATATATCTTGTGCTCGCTCCTGATGAGTGGCCTCCCAGCCACAAAACACGTAGAGCTGCCATACACCATGTTTTCATTTAAAACTACTCGAACATCAAGTTTACGTTTAATACCCCTATTTAGGACCAAGAAGTTCATAGGTTTTGCAAGTACCATGATGCATTATTGTTTTATTCAACAATTATTCTGAACTCTGTAAGGCTGTTGCTTGCTATATTATGTGATACTGTTTTTATGACTCTATGTACTTTATTACTATATACCATTATCATGTGTATTTATCTGCTATGTTTGGTTGTATCATATGGCAATCAATAAAACCTATTATGTTCAACAACTTACCTTTTTGCAACCAGGTGCTTCATACAAAGTCCCACCCCCTTTGCTCTCTCCCCTTTGATTCACTTCTTGATTAGAGCTTGAACGCTGCTGATTGGCATTCTCAATTCCTTGGATATCTTTTTATATCACTTTTCTGTTTTATACAGTTCAACTACCTTTTCCCGCAGATCTTTTGACAATTCTTTTGCTTTCCCCATTACTCAGAATCCAGAAACATCAGTGCAGCACTGGATGAAAGATGCAAGGGTCTGTCAGGAATCCAGAAACTCAATGACCTTTTATACACACACACAAATTACAAGCAAACAGATCACAGGTGAGGATGGTTACCTTTAATAGCCATTCAAACCCCTTTTTTTCAACTTGTGTGCATGTTATCAGGCCAAAATCACCAGGGTATGGAAACATTTTGATCAGGGTCATTTGGGTAGTTTCTGTTGTAATTATGATTTAAAAAGAGTAAACACAGTTGATTAATAATAATAAATGGCTTCAGCCAAACAACACTAACCATGAGTGAAAGAAAAGTTTTTGTGTTATTCATATTCTCTGAAAAATGGCCAAGAAATCATAAATTTTGCCAGGGTATGTAAACGTATGAGCACAACTGTGTGTGTGTGTGTGTGTGTGTGTGTGTATATATATATATATATATATATATATATATATATATATATATATATATATATATATATATATATATATATATATATACCCTGTGATAGAGGGTGGTGAATCTTCTCCCTGTACCTGGTGTAACAATGTGAAACAGCACATTTTGTGCAGGGCTCCACCCACACATTTGCATTATTCATTCACAGTTTTTTTTATGAATACCTACA
The DNA here is from genome assembly GCA_037952925.1 of Lithobates clamitans. Lineage (NCBI taxonomy): Eukaryota > Metazoa > Chordata > Amphibia > Anura > Ranidae > Lithobates > Lithobates clamitans. The sequence continues at coordinate 242,722 of JBBGZY010000171.1, read as the reverse complement.
AGTATAACCAATCATTGCCACTGATGGCTTGTAGTTCTCAATGAGCTGCAAAGATGCTGGTGAGCACCAGTCCAGATTTAAACTGGTGCACACAGAATGTGGTGAAAGCCTAATTGAACAAGCTGAAGTTAGAAGCCCTGGCAATATAGATAAAAATCATTGAAAAAAACGGCATGGGTCCCCCCAGTCCATTACCAGGCCCTTTGGGTCTGTTTTGGATATTAAGGGGAACCCTACACCCAAATTTAAGAAAAAAAAATTGCGTGGGGGTCCTCCCAAAATCCATAGCAGGCCCTTCAGGTCATGTATGGATATTAAGGGGAACTCTGCACCAAAATGAAAAAAAAATGGCGTAGGGGTCCCCCCCAAAATCCATACCAGACCCTTATCTGAGCACGCAACCTGGCAGGCCGCAGGAAAAGTGGGGGGTGAGAGACAGGGCCGGACTGGCCTACCGGGATACCGGGAAGTTTCCCGGTAGGCTGTCTGCACCTAGTACCCCTGGGCCGCTTTTGGCTCTGAGCTTGGCTGGCTGACTGTGCCAGCAAAATACAGAGCAGTGGCGGCCACCGCCGCACTACACAATGACTGTGTGTGCCGCCTCCTCCGATCCGGAGCTCCAGCCACAGAACTAAAGAGTGATATGCCTCTGTGTGCCTGAGGGGAGGAGCAGGAGAACACCGTGCTGCTCGATTTTCCCTTTGTGACTGGTCCCGTGCGGCGCCAGCACCGCCCACTAATCTGCATGAGGAGAATAGGAGAAGTGAACGGCCCGTGCAGCTGCAGCACAGGAATTAAGGTACAAAAAAAATCTCTCTCTCTCTCCCCCTCTCTCCCCCCTTTCTCTCTCTCCCCCCTCTCTCTCTCCCCCCTCTTTCTCTCTCTCCCCCTCTCTCTCTCTCTCTCTCTCCCTCTCTCTCTCTCTCCCTCTCTCTCTCCCCCCTCTCCCCCCCTCTCTCTCTCCCCCCTCTCTCTCACTCCCCCCTCCCCCCTTGTCTCTCCCCCCCCCTCTCTCTCTCTCCCCCTCTCGCCTCCCCTCTCTCTCTCTCCCCCCTCTCTCTCTCCCCCCTCTCTCTCTCCACCCCCCCTCTCTCTCTCTCCCCCCCCTCTCTCCCCCTCTCCCCCCTCTCTCCCTCTTTCTCTTCCTTTCTCTTCCTTTCTCTCTCTCTCTCCTTTTTTGTGACAGTCACATTTGTCTGCAGTTTGGTCTTCAGGGAGGTGTACAAGTTCATGTTTTGTTCAAGTGCCAGATTATCGTGGAAAAGCTGTATACTATCAAACGCAGCCACTGCACCCATAAATTGCCACCACTGTGCCCATCAAACGCAGCCACTGTGCCCATTAAACGCAGCCACTGTGCCCATAAATTGCCGCCACTGTGCCCATCAAACGCTGCCTTTGTACCCATCAAACACAGCCACTGTGCCATCAAACGAAGCCACTGTACCCATAAATTGCCACCACTGTGCCAAACGCAGCCACTGTACCCATAAATTGCCGCCACTGTGCCCATTAAACGCAGCCACTGTGCCAATAAATTACCGCCACTGTACCATCAAACGCAGCCACTGTGCCATCAAACACAGCCACTGTACCCATAAATTGCCGCCACTGTGCCCATTAAACGCAGCCACTGTGCCCATAAATTACCGCCACTGTACCATCAAACGCAGCCACTGTGCCATCAAACGCAGCCACTGTACCCATAAATTGCCGCCACTGTGCCCATTAAACGCAGCCACTGTGCCCATAAATTACCGCCACTGTACCATCAAACGCAGCCACTGTACCCATCAATTGCCACCACTGTGCCCATCAAACGCAGCCACTGTACCCATAAATTGCCGCCACTGTGCCCATTAAACGCAGCCACTGTGCCCATAAATTACCGCCACTGTACCATCAAACGCAGGCACTGTACCCATCAATTGCAGGCACTGAAAACATTAAACGAAGCCACTGTGCCATCAAGCGCAGCCACTGTGCCCATAAATTGCCACCACTGTGCCCATTAAACACAGCCACTGTGCCCATAAAACACAGCCACTGTGCCCATAAATTGCCACCACTGTGCCCATCAAACACAGCCACTGTGCTATCAAACGCAGCCACTGTACCCATCAATTGCAGCCAAATGTGCTTTTAAAAACATGGTTTTCCATTCTATGAACAAGAAAATAATGACGTTATGCTGTTGGGCTGGTATAATAATGCTATGGGGCTGGTATGACATTTTTTCCAGGGCTGGTGTTCATTCCCAGTCCGGCCCTGGTGAGAGAGCGTCAGCCCTGAACCATACCAGACTACATGTCCTCAACATGGGGAGGGTGCTTTGGGGGTCCCCCCAAAGCACCTTGTCCCCATGTTGATGGGGACAAGGGCCTCATCCCCACAACCCTTGCCCTGTGGTTGTGAGGGTTTGCAGGTGGGGGCTTATCAAAATTTGGAAGCCCCCTTTAATAAGGGGACCCTCATATCCCAGATCTCCCATGTGAATGGGTATCGATTACATTGTACCCCTAAACATTCACCAAAAAAAGTGTCAAAATGCTAAAAATGACAGTAGACAATTATTATTTATTAAAAAAGCTGGAGCTTCCCATGGAGGCAGAGATTTTTCCATTTTTTGTTTTTACCGGGTCGTTGTGATCGAAGATGAATGGACATCGTGGGACAGTTTTTTTTTAATAAAGGACAAATTGTCTACTGTCATTTTTAACATTTTGACACTTTTTTTGGTGAATGTGTAGGGATACAATGTACCCGATACCCATTCACATGGGGGTCTGGGATCTGGGGGGTCCAGATTCCAATAAGCCCCCCGCCCGCAGACCCCCACAACCACAGGCAAGGGTTGTGGGAATGAGGCCCTTGTCCCCATCAACATGGGGACAAGGTGCTTTGGGGGGGACCCCAAAGCATCCTCCCCATCTTGAGGGTATGTGGCCTGGTACAGTTCAGGAGGGGGGGTGCTCTCTTGTCCCCCCTTTTCCTGCAGCCTGTCAGGTTGCGTGCTCGGATAAGGGTCTGTTTTTTTTCGATTCGGCACTGCGTCACTTTAACTGACAATTGAGCGGTCGTGTGCCACTGCACCCAAACAAAACTGATGTCCTTTTTTTCCCACAAACAGAGCTTTCTTTTGGTGGTATTTGATCACCTCTGCAGTTTTTATTTTTAGCACTATAAACAAAAAAAGAGTGACAATTTTGAAAAAAACGCAATATTTTGTACTTTTCGCTATAATAAATATCCCCATTTTTTTTAAACCACATTTTTTCTCAGTTTAGGCTGATAGGTATTCTTCTACATACTTTTGGTAAAAAAAATCGCAATAAGTGTATATTGATTGGTTTGTGCAAAAGTTATTGCGTCTACAATATAGGGGATAGATTTATAGCATTTTTATTATTATTTTTTTTTACTAGTAATGGCAGCAATCTGCAATTTTTTTTCTATCTGGACTGCAACATTACGGCGGACATATTGGACACTTTTGACACCATTTTGGGACCATTGTCATTTATACAGCGATCAGTGCTATAAAAATGCACTGATTACTAAGTAAATGACAATAACAGGGAAGGGGTTAAACACTAGGGGGCAATCAAGGGGATAAGTGTGCGCTAGGGAGGTGTTCTAACTTTGGGGCAGTAAATCCCTGTCATGTCACTAGGCAGAATGGGGAAATGTCTTGTTTCCCTGTTCTTTCCCCGTTGTTTCCCCATTCTTCTGCTCCATGACACGATCGCGGGCCACCGGCAGACATCGAGTCCACGGGACATGCGGTCACAACCACAATGCCGCAATTTAAAGGGGACGTACCTGTACGCCCATTTGCCCAGCCGTGCCATTGTGCCAACGTACATCATCATGCACTGGTCGGCTAGTGGTTAAGCAACAGTTGAAAAAAAAAACATTCTGGCCTATAATATCACACAACATTTGCCAAATGTCAAAAAGTGTTCACATTTTCCAAAGTGTTCCATTTTTTTAACAAACAGCAATTTATGTCGTCATGGAGCTGCTATATATATATATATATATATATATATATATATATATATATATATATATATTATCTTTTCCATAAAATGTATTGAAAGGGTTGTAATGTATAACAATTATAGAACAAAGAGCATAGGATTATGGTTGTATAATATGAGCGGTCATAAAACAAATCGTATAATTGCTGAATCGCAAAATATGGAGATCTGTTCTTTTTGATAATAAAGTAGGGAAAACAGTACTGGATGGTAAGAGATTCAGGTCTTCTATGTTTTATAAAATTCACATGTCTGCATATCAGAGATAGTATTGATAATCTTGGGGTTGGGGAAAGGGATTACTGGGGAAGGGTTATGAAGGGGATAATAGGGGTAGACAAGAAAGAGAGAAAGAAGAAGGAGGGAGGAAAAGGGGAAGGGGTGCCTGCACCCCCTCTCTCCCTGCACTTGAGGCAGCATATGAGGTAGTCTTGCGTTTTATATTTTGAGTTTATTGTTATTAATTTTTTTTTTTTTTTTTTCTTCCTCTTTCCCTCTTTGATGTAGTATATGTTTGTGTTTTGGGTTTTGTTCCTGTATAGGGCCAGAAAATAGAAACATTAAAGAATGTCTATATTAGGCTAATGGGTGATTACTTTGTGTGTGTGTATATAGGATTCATCCATTGTCTAAATAAGCATGCATTATCTTAAAGTGTTGCCAGCAGTACCAGGTTTGCGTGAATTTAGAGTTTTTGGGTATTGGGCAGGTGAAAACTCAAAATTTCTGAAATGACATCTAAGATATTGTCGTGAATAAATTTCCAAAAGGTTGAATATTGGGGCATGACCACCATATGTGGAGCATTGACCCGTAGTATATTACAGCGCCAACATTTGTTTGAGATCGAGTTAGAAAATGTATTAAGGGGAGCAGGGGTCCTCTACGTTTAGCGACATTTAAAGAACCCTTATGTATACAGGAACTGATGTTTTCCCATTCAAGGTCCATGAATTTTTTATCTAAATTATATTCCCAGGTTGTGAATGGGGTAGCAGAAAAAGTTAAACGTTCTCCGAAGAGAGAGGAATATAAATTCAAAATAAGGTATCCTTGGGGGGCTTTTTTAGTGCACAGCATTTCTAGAGTAGTAAGTGGCCTTGTCAAAATATGGGTGGTATCTCTTCTAGAAAGAAAATGTTTTAACTGCATGTATGTCCATAGAGGAATAGAATGGGGTGTCAGTTTGTCATTCAGGGTCTCTATAGATATGAGGGAGCCTCTATGAAAGAAGTGGTGAGTTAGGACTTCCTTATGGGGCCAGATTCTGGAAAGAAAGTTAACGTTTGTTCTGCGGGAAAAGTCTGGATTGGCCCGCAGTGGGGGTAGAGGACTTAGCCAAGGGGTTGAGTTTGTTGGCTTAAATTATTGTCTGAAGACTTCTAAAGTGGTCACAAATGAGAGGGTGTAGTTTGGATTGAGAAGGGATATGTTGTGGATGTATCCAGGGTAAAAATCTCAGACAGTGATGAATATTCCAGTCGACTATACGTGCAAGATGAGTTGCCCAATAATAGTGATGAAGGTCAGGAAGGGCTATTCCCCCTTTAAGTGTGAGTCAGTCAAATTTAATTCTTGGAGGTTTGCCTCTCCATGTGAAGGACGAGCATGCTTGTTGGAAAGAGGCAAAAAAGAGGATGGTATTTTTATAGGAATAGTCTGCATTATGTACAGGAAGCGCGGGAGGATGGTCATTTTAGGTAGGAAAGCTCTGCTGAACCATGAAACGTTGAGAGTTCCAGCATTTCAGATCCTCCCATGTTTCCTTTAAGATTGATGTAAAGTTGCATTGATAAAGATCTGGTAAAGATGTTGGTATTTTAATACCCAGGTATGTTATTGACTTTTTTGGCCAAGTGAAGGAAAAGTTTTTTTGGCAAGATGTAACCATGTTCCAAGGCAGGGATATATTGAGAGCATTTGATTTTGAATGATTATTTTTTTAAATTAGAAAGCATTTGGAAATGCTCTAGGCCCTTGAGGAGGCTTGGCAGGGATGTGTGTGGTTCTGTTAGGAAAAGAAGGAGGTCATCAGTCAAAGCCTCTAGTTTGTATGTTTGGTCATTAATTGTGATACCTCTAATGTCAGGGTTTGAGCGTATTTTATGCAGTAAAGGCTTGAGGGTAAGGACAAATAGTAGTGCATCCCTGTCTGGTACCATTGTGGAGATGAAAGGCATTCAGCAGGTTGCCATTCACACAGACTCTTGCCGTAGGGGCTGAATAAAGTGCTCTTATGTATGCCCGTAGTCTAAATTGAATCCCGATGTATGAAAGTACTGCGTCCATGTAGTCCCATGCCACCCTGTCAAACACCTTTTCTGCGTCTAGGGAAAGAAAGAAACCCTGTTTTGCACTGAAGGTCAGCCAGTGATGGAAATTTAGTGCTTTAATTGTGTTGTCCCTGCCTTCTTTGCCAGAAATAAATCCAAATGGATCCAATGGTCCAAAGATATTATGGAGGGGAGTAATAATAGTAATCTGTTAGCTAATATTTTAGCATAATTTTTTCAACAATCTTTAGAGTATGCATTGTAAAAATGACACTCAACATCTTTGTAAATGCTGCAAATCAAATGTATACAATAAGCTGCTTAACAATAAACATCTATAAAGAAAATGTGGGATACTTTCTGGTAATCAACAAAAAAATATTAGCTTTCTTTCATTGTGGGAAGTTAATTGAAAAGTGACAAAAAATTAAAAATAATTGTATGTCATTAAATCAATAATGATCCTGCGCTACAGCCATAAAAATAAATAAAGTGCAAAACATGACAAATAAATATTGTTAATAAATATAGAAAATTGATTTGTTAATTATTAATGAATCCAGGGACATTCAAAGTAAAAATGACAAAAAGCCAATATGGTGATTAGAAAGTCATCTTCTATTCAGGTATCTTTCTGATTACTGTCCAAAAAAATGTTTCTCATAAATGGGCTAGATTAACCGCACATCTTGAGGGTGAGAGGTATATAATCGCATCAATGAGCTCACAGAACTCTCACCTTAATTTCTTGAATTATCAGCATGTATTTCTGTAAGAAAATCTGTTCCGCTATTCAGACATCTACCACCAGGGGGTCCTCCGTTCCAGCTTATGTTATGCTTGTATGAAAGCTGTACACCCACGTCTTAATAATGCTCTCACACTCTCAAAAGGGGGAGGTGGGGAGGAAGAAGGGGAGAGGGTGGGAGAAAAAGAGAACTCCAATAGTGTAGTATGTCCAAAATGTGCAATTACTTTTATTAGGTAAACAGGCTGGACTCTTACATGGATAAAAATATACAAAAGGCTTAAAAACTTAATCGTGTGGCGTTTGGACGCCGTTCTCACATCACTTCCAGTATTTACTCGACCTCCACTTCCGGCCACTCCCTACGCGTTATGTCATCACGTGACTTAATCAGGGGGATCTGATGAAGTCACGGGAGGGGTAGTTTGCTTGAAAAAATTAACACAGAAAATCCACACATTTGTGGAAACCACCTGTGTTGGAACCAGGGATCCTCATTTAGATATACACCTAGACACAATGACAGGAAACTGGCTCTTAAAAGTATTTACACACATGTTTAAAGTTCACAATTTTATTAAGTTGGAATTATTATGGTTTTTTGGTTTTTATACACGATACGCAATGTGCAAAACACACTTAATAGCAACTAAGTTAAGTCCTGGTAGTAGGTTTTGTATGGGCTATTTCCTGGTCCTCCATTATATCTTTTTAAATAATGTCGGATGCAGGCTAAAATGGTGAAAGTCGGTTCATGGAATGTTAGGAGACTAGGGACCCCTCTTAAAAATAAGTTGGAATTATTATGGTTTTATTTTTTAACCCTATGGGTGGTGTGCACGGTGTGAAACTCACTTAATAGTAATTAAGTTTAGTCCTGGCAATAGGATATGTATGGTTTGCTTTCAGTCCCTCTACCTTATTTCCTTAATTAGCGTTGGATGCAGGCTGAAATGTTGAAAGTCGGCTCCTGGAATGTTAGAGGATTAGGGACCCCCCTTAAAAAACTGGCAGTGCTCTCAGTGCTGGAGAATTACGGGGTTGACCTGGTCTGCCTGCAGGAAACTCACCTCACCAGAGATACAATACAACTTTTACAGATACATAAATTTCAACATCAATACCACGCGGTTCACTCTTCCTATAGTAGAGGGGTGAGTATTTTGGTGAGAACTGGGGTTAAATTTTCGTGCAGGCAAACCAGGATCAATAAAATGGGTCGATTAATTTTCTTATTTTGCTCTATTAATAGCGCCATGTATGTACTGGCAAATATATATATCCCCCCTCCCTTTAATCTAGATGTCATGCTTAAGTTGAATGAATTTTTGATAGATAAAAAGGAAGTCCCTATCATAGTAGTGGGAGACTTTAATAAGGTATTAGACAGAAAATTGGACCGCTTCCCGTTGAGAATTGTATCGGAGTATACCGCTAAAAGCCGTCTAAGTCAGTTTATAGAGGAAGTGGGGCTGGTGGATTTATGGCGGGTGCGGAATCCGGGGGTGTTTCAATATTCATGCAGCTCAGCGTCACACTCAACCCTCTCGAGGATAGACATGGCCATGGGTAATGATAGAACATTCCAGTTAATAGGTGAGATTATCTATGGGCCAAGAGGGGTCTCGAACCATTCCCCCATAGTGTTTTCACTGAAGGTAGGGGGACATAGTCCACGAAAGGAATGGAGAATAAGTCCGCATTGGCTTGAGGTAATTAGGAAGGGGATGGAATTTCATCTACACTGAGGGAGTTTGTTAGCTTTAACCAGGGAACAGTGACACCTGTAGTACTTTGGGATACGTGCAAAGCCTTCCTTAGGGGGGTTTTAATACAACAGATGGCTAAATTTAATAAAGAAGGGAAATGGGAGGTAGAGAACTCATTAAGGGACATAATGGAGGCTGAAAACAACTTTATAAGAGACCCAACTCCTGAAAAGGAAAAGATCTGGCAAGAGAAACAACGGAGTTATAAACAGATTACTATACAGAAGGCTGAGACCAGGCGGCTCCTCCAGTGTCAGGTATCTTTAGTGGAGGGTGAGAGAGTGGGAAGAGTGCTAGCCCAGTTGGTGAAATCCAATAAGGCTCCATCAACGGTCCTTGCTATCAGAGTGCAAAATGGAGAGATCCTCTCAAGCCCCCCAAAAATAGTGCAAACTTTTAGAGACTACTATAAAAAGCTGTACACTTCTCAGAAAAAAAGTAAAGAGACAGAGATGGAGGATTTCTTAGGGAAGTTATCAATTTCGTCCCTACCGCAGGAGTAAAGGGATTGGTTGGAATCCCCAATAACAATTACAGAATTACAACAAGCAATTAAAAGTATGGCGTGTCTTAAATCGCCAGGCCCCGATGGAATACCAATCGAGGTCTACAGGCACTATGAGGAGGTGCTAGTCCCAGAACTACTGAAGGCCTTGGCGGATGCGCATGAGGGGGGGTCTGCCTGTATCAATGCTAGACGCAACAATTATAGTCCTGCAGAAAGAGGGGAAAGACCCCCTCGACATGGCGGCTTATAGGCCAATCTCTCTAATATGTACAGATGCTAAAATCCTGGCCAAGGTCCTGGCTGCCAGATTGAGCAGAGTCATACATAAATTAATACACGAGGACCAGGCGGGATTTATGGCCAATAGATCTACAAGCCTAAACATTAGAAGGGCTTTCTTGAACTTGCAGTCTCCTATGGAGAATGAGAGTTCAAGAGCCCTGTTGACTTTGGATATTTCCAAAGCCTTCGACAGTGTGGTGTGGGATTATATGTGGCACGTGCTGGGAAAGTTTGGTTTCGGTCCATCATTTATTGGATGGATTAAGATGCTCTATAATAGCCCTAAGGCAAGAGTAAAAATAAACAATGAATTTTCAGAATGGTTTGTATTAGAGAGGGAGACAAGACAGGGGTGTCCACTGTCCCCTTTGCTTTTTTCTCTGGTAATGGAGCCCCTGGCTATGTCCATTAGAGCGAGCCAGGAGATAAAGGGATTCCAGAGGGGGTTGATTGAGGAAAGAATTGCGTTATACGCAGACGACATCTTGTTGTTTTTAGATGATAATAAGAGCTCAGTGACAGGTGTAATGAGAATAGTGGAGGAATTTGGCAACTTTTCCGGTTTGGAAATAAACTGGGAGAAATCCGAGCTCCTACCGCTAGTCCCCTTAGGAGTACCAACTGTACCTGGTTTACCCCAGGTGGCAATTGTGGAAGCACTGAAGTACTTGGGGATTGTTTTAATGAAGGACCCCAACCAATATGCTAGTAAGAAATTAGTACCTCTCCTAGCCAAATTTAAACAAAAGATAAGCATATGGAGACGCCTCCCCTTGTCAGTAGCGGGAAGATGTAGTCTGATAAAAATGGTCTGCATGCCTCAGCTGCTGTACATCTTACACAACTCCCCAGTCTGGATCAGTAAGAGCTGGTTTAGGAAAATAGAGACCCTATTTAGGGACTTGATATGGAAAGGGGGCAGGCTAGGCTTCGGTTGCAAGTACTCCAGCTCCCTACTAAAGAGGGGGGGTTTGCTCTTCCTCATCCAGAGCGTTATTTCCTTGCGTCCCAACTACAGCACTTAATGGGCTGTGGAGTATTAGAGGGTGGCACTCTGAATGGCAGGTTAATCCTGTTAAATGCTCGACATAACACACTTATTGAGGCTCTGGAGGCGGATATGTTTTACCATGAATCCCCGACATTTAGGCTACTAATTAAGCTTTGGAAATCTGTTAAGAAATTAATGGGGTATGAGGGATTTACAGAATACACCCCTATCTGGAATAACCGGAATCTACAGGAAGTTCTAAAAATTGGAAAGAGTAGAGGGTGGGAGGCTGGCGATATTAAAAAGCTGAGACAGCTCTACTCAGGTAACACTCTTAAAGAATTTCCCGAGTTGGTTAGGGAATTTAAGATCCCTCAGAGTTCCCTGTTTTTGTACCGACAGATAGAACATGCTCTCAGGGCCCAATTTGGTGATCAGACCCCAGGCTGGGTGGAAATGCCCTTAGCTCGCCAGTTGTTACAAGTAGTACCCACTAGGGGGCTGATAACCAAAATTTATGAACAACTAAGCAACTCAGAGAATAGAATGAGGATACTTCAGAAGGTAAGAGCTAAATGGGAGGAGGAACTGGGGGTAATCTCTGAGGAACAATGGAGGAGAATATTTGAGATGGCGTCTCTGGTCTCAGTATCCCCTCCACAGAAGATTTCCCATCTGATGCTGCTTAATAGGGCCTACTATACCCCAAAGCGGCTCTTTAGGTTTGGTAAAAAAAAAGGGGGAAGAAAACCACAATGATGTAAATCCAAGTCAGCAACAATAAATGATCAAAAAAAAGAAAAAAAAATCTAATAATTGTATGTCATTGCTTTATAAAGAACCCCCATAATATATACATTATAATAACTTTTAATTTCCCCTTATTTAATCAGTATGGAGGGTCCTTTACTTGTTGCTGATTCTCTGATTCTTTGTATTATTGTGTGCACCTGAAAGCATATATTTTAATATTTCATGCTTTGGGGATACAAAATTATCTTCTCATGTAATGTTATGCTCTAGCAATGATAGAATTACAATTTCATTAAAACTTGCATGAAATGTGGTTATTACTATAATACCATAAGCATACTGTAAAAGTTGATTTTGTAACATTGCACATTAGGGGACATTAACTAATGCAATATTAAAACTTTTTTGTTTGTTTACTTCCCCCCTATATGATTATTTCCATCTTCCAAGGAATCTGAGGCATATGAAAAAACCTAGCCTTGGCTAAAATTATTAATAAAGATGACCAAACTTCACAGCATTTACAGATTGCCCCCAATATCCTACAGACTGAGCATATATGAATGTCCACACAATATAGGCTGTTAGTACTCCCTTATGGCAATCAGAAGGCTTCCAGACAATCCCTCTCTTATGCAGGCTTTCCATCACCAGTAAATGACAAAGGATTATTATGATCAGTCTCCTTACAAAAAGTAATGTTGCATACAGGAGGTCACCATTTCTCTTTGCAGCTGTTTTCAGTGTTGTAACGTCTCACAGTCATAAATTCTGATACTAGAAAATCATCAGAGAGAGGGAATGCACAGTAAGAAAAGCGATAGTGGGTCAGTGTGAGAAAAAGGTGGAGATATTAAGGTCAAACATAGAGAAAGCATTGGGTACGAATGTTCATGTAATAGGCTTGTTCTGTGTATTCTAAATCTATCATATCTTATAAAATCCACTCTAAATGCTAATGTACAGTTCAAATATAACACCAATAGTGACATAAGTGTTCACAGAACAGTGTGAAAGTCTCATTTAAAAGCAGATACAATAATGTAAGATTTTGCAATAAGTGAACCACAAGTGCCAGAAATCCCTGACGGTATGATAGTGTTCCACCACCAACATCAACATCAAATTAATCTGCCTACACATGAAATTATCACTATAAACAAGAGGTTGTGAAACCGAGGAGCTGGCTATCTGTGCTGCGGTGTAACTGAGGATTGGGGGTCTGACCCAGGCGTGCCTTTGACCTCTTATGATTTGAGGTTCAATTTTTCCAGTAAGAAGATTAATTTGTTGTTGAAGGTGGAGCACTATCATCACAGTAAGGCTGGTTGTGGGGTATTGTGCATGTTTAATATTAGGATTATATACAGTGGATATAAAAGGTCTACACACCCCTGTTAAAATCTCTGGTTTCTGTGTTGAAAAAAAATGAGACAAAGATAAACCATTTCAGAACTTTTTCCACCTTTAATGTGACCTATAAACTGTACAATTCAGTTGAACAACAAACTGAAATCCTTTAGGTGGAAGATAGTAAAATAAAAAACTAAAATAATATGGTTGCATAAGTGTGCACACGCTTAAACTAATACTTCGTTGAAGCACCTTTTAATGCTATTATAGCACTCAGTCTTTTTGGGTATGAGTTTATCAGCATGGCACATCTTGACTTGGCAATATTTGCCGACTTTTCTTTGCAAAAACACTCCAAATCTGTCAGATTGCGAGGGCATCTCCTGTGCACAACACTCTTCAAATCACCATACAGATTTTCAATCAGATTCAGGTCTGGGCTCTAGTTGGAACATTCCAAAATGTAATCTTCTTCTGGTGAGGCAAATCCTGTTGGTTTGGATGTATGCTTTGGGTCATTGTCATGCTGAAAGATGAAGTTCATCTTCATGTTCAGCTTTCTAGCAGAAGCCTGAAGGTTTTGTTCCAATATTGGCTGGTATTTGGAACTGTTCATAATTCCCTCTACCTTGACTAAGGCCCCTGTTCCAGCTGAAGAAAAACCGCCCCAAACCATGATGCTGCCACTACCATGCTTCACTGTTGGTTTTCTTTTGGTGATGTGCAGTGTTGTATTTGCGCCAAACATCTTTTGGAATTATGGCCAAAAAGTTCAACCTTGGTTTCATCAGACCATAACACATTTTCCCACATTCTTTTGGGAGACGTCAGGCTTGGCTGTTTTTCTTTGTAAGAAAAGGCTTCCGTCTTGCCACTCTACCCCATAGGACAGACATATGAAGAATAAGGGAGATTTTTGTCACCTCTAACACACAGCCAATACTTGGAAAATATTCCTGCAGCTCCTTTAATGTTGCTGTAGGCCTCTTGGCAGCCTCCCTGACCAGTATTTGTCTCGTCTTTTCATACATTTTGGAGGGACGTCCAGTTCTTGGTAATGTCACTGTTGTGCCATATTTTCTCCACTTGACAATGACTGTCTTCACTGTGTTTCATGGTATATCTAATGCCTTGGAAATTATTTTGTACCCTTCGCCTGACTGTTTATTATTATTATTATTATACAGGATTTATATAGCGCGAACAGTTTGTGCAGCGCTTTATAACATGGGGGCAGACAGTACACTTACAATACAAATCAATACAGGAGGGATCAGAGGGCCCTGCTTGTTAGAGCTTACAATCTAGAAGGGAGGGTCAAGTGGAAACAAAAGGTAATAACTGTGGGGGATGAGCTGATAGAAAAAAATGAAAATACAGTTGTTAGGTGTGGGTAGGATAGGCTTCTCTGAAGAGAAGGGTTTTCAGGGATCGTCTGAAAGCTAATAAAGTAGGAGATAAGCGGACAGATTGGGGTAGGGCATTCCATAGGATTGGAGAGGCTTTGGAAAAGGCCTGGAGGCGAGCATGGGAGGAGGTGACAAGGGAGCTAGAGAGCAGGAGGTCTTGAGAGGAACGAAGAGAGCGAGTAGGTTGGTATTTAGAGACTAAGCTAGTGATGAAGCTGGGGGCGAAATTGTGGATGGCTTTGTATGTAATTGTTAGAATTTTGAATTTAATTCTTTGGCCGAACGGAAGCCAGTGGAGGGATTGACAGAGAGAAATGGCAGACACAGAGTGATCGGTAAGGTGGATGAGTCAGGCAGCGGCATTCATAATGGATTGAAGAGGTGATAGACTATGTAGAGGTAAGCCAATGAGAAGGGAGTTGCAGTAGTCGAGGTGAGAAATGACCAGCGAGTGAATTAAGAGCTTTGTTGTGTCATTGATTAAAAAGAGGCGTATTTTGGAGATGTTGCGGAGGTTGCGCAGGATTTGGACAGTGATTGGATGTGTTGTTTAAAGGAGAGTTCAGAGTCTAGTACTACACCTAGAACCTTGACATGTGGGAATGGGCCATCCATTTTGATAGGGGGAAGGGGCATATGGGGGAGGAAAAATTATAAGTTCAGTTTTGGCTAGATTGAGTTTGAGGAAGTGGTGTGACATCCAGACTGATATATCTGAGAGTAAATTAGTGATAAGTGAGGAGACAGAGGGAGTGAGCTGAGGGGTAGAGAAATAGATTTGGGTGTCATCAGCTTAGAGGTGGTATTGGAAGCCATGGGAGGCTATCAGTTGACCCAGGGAGGCGGTGTAGATTGAAAATAGTAGAGGTCCAAGAACAGAACCCTGAGGGACCCCAACAGGGAAAGGAAGAGGAGAGGAGGAAGTAGAGTTATAAGTAATGCTAAAGGTGCGGTTGGATAAGTAGGAAGAGAACCAGTGAAGTGTACAGTCACGGAGACCAAAGGCGTGTAGTTTTTTGAGGAGGAGGGGGTGGTCAACCGTATCAAAGGCAGCAAAGAGGTCCAGGAGTAGGAGTACAGAATAGTGTTGATTGGTTTTGGCCGTTAGTAGATGGTTGGTTATGTTTAACAGAGCAGTTTCTGTGGAGTGCTGAGGACAAAATCCAGACTGAAGGGGATCAAGAAGGCCATTATCAGCGAGGTGGACGCTCAGTCGGTTGTAGACCAGACGTTCGAGGAGTTTGGATAAGAAGGGGAGCAAGGAGATGGGGCATAGGTTGTTAAGATTGGATGGGTCCAGTGAGGGCTTTTTAAGTATGGGTCTGACAAGTGCATGTTTTAGAGAGTTGGGGAAGATGCCAGAACAGAGGGAGAGATTGAAGATGTGGGTTAGAGAGTGTAGCATAGGGCCAGAGGGTGAACGTAGCATTTGTGAGGGAACAAGATCCAGAGGGCAGATGGTAAGGTGGACATTAGCAAGTAGTTTAGCAACTTCGTCTGTAGTGGTGGGGTTGAAAGACAGAAACAATGATTGTGCCTGTGGGCATGAAGTGAGAAAGCGTGGAGGGTGTCGGCACAGTAGATATCTCCGCGCAAATAGTATCAATCTTCTGTTTGAAGTGATTGGCGATCACCTGAGCAGTGAGTGAGTTGGCGGGTGGAGGCGGTGGAGGAAGAAGTAGAGAGTTGAAGGTGGAGAAGAGTTGACAGGGACAGGATGATAAGTTGCTAAAGAGAGTGGTAAAATAGGTCTGCTTGGCAGAGAGGAGGCTGGAATTTTATTTTTGGAGGGCAGATTTATATTGGTTGAAATCTCTCTGGGACTTAGTCTTACACCACAGGCGCTCAAGAGCACGACTACGTTTTTTCAGACTTCTAGTATTATCTGTTTGCCAAGGTTGAAGGGGTCTGGGCTTGATTCTGTATGTAGTGAGGGGGGCCAGTGAGTTCAGTGAGGCTAGAAGTGAAGCGTTGTACACAGAAGTGGCTAGGTTGGTGGAGGATAGGGGTGAGATTTTGTCGTAGAGGTTGTTTAAGCAGAGTAGAGGAGAGAAGGGTTGAGATGACGTAGGTTTCTGAGGGTAACTTTAAGGTGGTTGGAGGGAGAGGAGATGAAGGAAAGGGAGAGAGTGAAACTAATAAGGTGGTGATCAGAGAGAGGCAATGAATAGTTAGAGAGGTTGCATGGAGTGCAAAGGTGAGAGAACACAAGGTCAAGGATATTGCCTTCTGAGGGAGCATGTATCCACTGCTTCAGGTCAAAGGAGGATGTTAGGCTAAGAAGTTTGGAAGTGGAAGGAGTGTTAGTATTAATAAGGATGTTGAAGACCCTGAGGATGATTGTGGGGATTTCAGAAGAAAGAAAGTAGGGTAGCCAGGCAGAGAAGTCTTCAAGAAAGGTTGATACTGGTCCAGGGGGCCTGTAAATCACAGCTATCCTTAGAGAAATTGGAGTGAAAAGACGAATGCAGTGTGCTTCGAAATAGGAGAGTGACAGAGAGGGAGGTGGCTGAAGTACCTGAAAGGTGCTATGTGGGGCTAGAAGGATTCCGACACCTACTCCCTTATGTCCTCTGGATCTGGGGGAGTGAGTCCAGAGAAGACCACCATGGGATAGGGCAGCAGAAGATGGAGTGTCGGATTCGTGGAGCCAGGTTTCGGTAATGGCGAGTAGGTTAAATGAGTTGGCAATAAAGAGGTCATGGAGAGAGGTGAGTTTTTTGCAGACAGAGCGGGAGTTCCAAAGGGCACTAGAGAAAGGGAGTCTGGTCTTGGGAAGAATAGAAATGGGAACTAAATTGTGTTGATTGCGGCTGCTGCCAAAGGGTGCAGGGTGATGGGTGCATGGGGTACAGTTAAATGATGGAGGCCCAGGGTTTGGGGATATATCTCCAGAGGTTAGGAGAAGCAAAAGGGTGAGGGAGGTAATATGGGAGTGGGATTTATATGAAGGGACATGCCCCAGGGTCTTGGAGATTTTTAGTGCGTGTGGATTTAGAATTAGCAGGAGTTGGTGGGTGCAGTAATAAGGACAGGACAGAAGTGAGAGTGATATATATATGCTGTGGGGGGGAGAAGAGGGGTGAAGGAGAGATAGTTTTAGGATGGAGGACAGAGTTGTCAAAAGAAGTGGTAGAGAAAGCATGTTACAAGGAAAAAGAGCTAAAGGAGTAAAGAAGTTCACCTGATGTCTGTGTGCTGTTTTTCAAAGTGTTTATCTTGTGTCCCTTCGTTTTGTGCATTCGCTGAAGTGCTGAGTCAGAAGTGCATTCCACTTATAGAAATCGCCACTTTGAGAAAGAGCCAAGTTGCAAATGTGTACCCCCTGCAAATGCTTCCCCCAAGAGAAGCTTATATATATACTGATAGGAGTAGGGTGTGGGTGGATTTCAATTAGCAATCAAGAGGTCATAAAGCTTGGCTGGTTAACAGGGCAAAATTCTTAAGTCAGAAACAGACTAGCAAGAGGGCACTAAAGTTAAACGGGCCGTAATTTTGGGTAAGACAAGGGAGATAATAAAGCATTGTAATGTGGACAGTAGGGATGACCTCCGCCCCCCTCTGACGCACAGTGACTTGACGGGACTTCCCTGTGACTTCAAGGGGAATGCCACAGGGAAGTCCCGTCATGTCCCGTGCGTCAGAGGGGGTGGGGTTACCGGGTGGCCCCGCCCCCGTTATCTAAGAACCGTCAGACGAGGAGACGCCGTCACACAGCGGGAGCCTCCCTCCATGCCAGCATGGATGCGGAGCGGCCCGGAGAAGAAAATGAAGAAGAGAAGAAGAGAAGAGGATGAAGAAGATGAAGAGAAGAAAGGGAGCCTCCCCCCATGCCATGGGTGCGGAGCGGCCCGAGGAGAAGAAGATAGAAGACGCTGCGGAGGAGATGCTGGACGAGAACGCCGGAGGAAGAACCAGAAGAACCAGAAGAAGAAGAAGATGAAGGAAGATAGAAGAAAGAAGAAGCATTTAAATAAAGGAATTGTCAAAAACTATCTCTTGTCATTTTTAACATTTTTGACAGTTTTTTAGTGAAATGGTAGGGGTAAGTACCCCCTTACCATTTCACACAGGGGGTCCCCTAGTTAAAGGGGGCTTCCAGATTCCGATAAGCCCCCCGCCCGCAGACCCCCACAACCACCGGCCAGGGTTGTGGGGATGAGGCCCTTGTCCTCATCAACATGGGGACAAGGTGTTTTGGGGGGCTACCCCAAAGCACCCTCCCAATGTTGAGGGCATGTGGCCTGGTTCAGGAGGGGGGGCTGCACTCTCGTCCCCCCTCTTTTCCTGCGGCCTGCCAGGTTGCGTGCTCGGATAAGGGTCTGGTACGGATTTTTGGGGGGACCCCACGCCGTTTTTTTTTTTGGCGCGGGGTTCCCCTTAAAATCCATACCAGACATGAAGGGTCTGGTATGGAATTTAGGGGGAACCCCACGTCAATTTTTTTTAAATTTTGGCCGGGGTTCCCCTTAATATCCATACCAGACCTGAAGGGCCTGGTATGGAATTTAGGGGGACTCCCACATCATTTTTTTAAAAATTTTGGTTCGGGGTTTCCCTGTGTTGAATTCCCATGCCGTTTTTATCAATGAACTTCTATGTGTATTGTCGGCAATGCAATAGCCGCGGGTAGTTTTAAACTGATTTTTCCTTTGAAATGTCATTTTGCTGTCAGACTGTTCTAAACACGGGAAACATGCGCCCCTTTACAGGCATACTATAGACACCCCCCAGGTACGAAATTTACACTTTTATTGTTTGACTTTAAGCATTATTAAAATCACTGCTCCTGAAAAAACGGCCGTTTTTAAAACTTTTTTTTGATCCATGTCCCCTGGGGCAGGTCCCGGGTCCCCAAACACTTTTTATGACAATAACTTGCATATAAGCCTTTAAAATTAGCACTTTTGATTATTCATGTTCGTGTCCCATAGACTTTAACAGTGTTCGCGTGTTCGAGCGAACTTTTTTCCTGTTCGCATGTTCTGGTTCGAACTGAACAGGGGGGTGTTCGGCTCATCCCTAGTGGACAGGTCTACAGACAGTTAAGTAAAAATAACATACCAGCATTATTAGAGACACATAAGAAAAAAGATAGCAGTGTTTCAGTTTTTGGGTGGAGTTGCAGCAGTAGGAGCATACCAGAGTTAAGAGACATAGGAGACAGTTTTCACTAATGCGATTCTAGCTGGAGTTGCAGCAGTAGGAGCATACCAGAGTTAAGAGACATAGGAGACAGTTTTCCCTAATGCGATTCTAGCTGGAGTTGCAGCAGTAGGGGCATACTAGAGTTAAGAGACATAGGAGACAGTTTTCACTAATGCGATTCCAGCTGGAGTTGCAGCAGTAGGAGCATACCTGTGGGAGAACAAAGATGATATTTTCTTGTACAAAAGGTTTTATTGAACATAAAGGAAAAATCCTTAATAGTACAATGAGAGAAGCATATAACTGTGCATTATGTAGATACATGTCTGCATGGTCTTGATACAGAAAAAAACAAGGAATAATGGGAAATGAAAACAGGCATCATATCACAAAATCATGTAATATTACATAAGGCACTTTTGGAGGTAAAAAAAAAAAAGAAAGGTGTACATAAGCATTTGTCAGCCTATACTTTATCCCCTTCAGGGGCAATCTTGCAGATTTAGACATATATGGAAAAAAGAAAAAAAAACGAAATTTCCAAAAAATGAATATGGAACATGGGAGTAAAAAAGAAAAACATTGACTGACAGAATGAGTAAGAGAAAAGAAAAGAAAGGAAAAAAAAGGGAGCAGAGGAAAAATAGAGGAAAAAGAAAGGTGGGAAGAGCAGAAAAGTAGGGGGGGGGGGAAGGGAAGAGGGGGAGGGGGGGAGATCCGTGGGATGGGGTGCCTGCAATCTCATTACAAGGAGAGTAATGCCGAGTCGAATCTGGAGGGGTGGGCATAGTTTACCCATGGTTGCCATATTCGGAGAAATTTGTCATGGGTATCTGATAAAATTGCTGTCAGCTTTTCATTAACCATGGTAACATTAATGCGATTTTTAACTGCTTCAAAACTCAGGGCTGGAGTTTTCCATGATTTTGCAATAGTTAATTTAGTTGCAGTAAGTATATGGGATGCAAGCTGACGTTCTGGGCGCAACAGTTCATTGATTGGTTTCCCCAAGAGGGCCTCAAAAGGGTCCCTCTTTATAGTAGTATTGAAAAGATTTCGGAGAAGTGTATACACTCTGATCCACAGTCTGCATACCTTTGGACACTTCCACCAAATATGTGCCATTGTGCCCTCTTGTGTACATCCTCGAAAGCATAATGGGGAATATGATGGGATGAACCTCGCTATTCTGGCAGGGGTGTAATACCATCTATATAATATTTTGTAAGCATTTTCCAAGAACAAAACATTCTTGGAGCACTTGGATAATGAGATTGTCATGGCCTGCCAGTCCTCCGGGTCAAGTTTTTTACCCAGCTCCGCTTCCCAATGAAGTTGATATATTCTTGTGGGCGGTTTTGTCGAATTGATAATGGCTGCATAAATTAATGAAATCAGACCTGGGGACTGGGGTCGTGATCTACAAAGATGTTCAAAGTGGGTTAGAGTATAAGGGGGGTCATGAGATCTTATCAGGGTTAGTAGAAAATGTCGTATTTGCATATATCTAAAATGCTCCCTTAGGGGGATATCATGTGAGGAGCGTAAAGCCGCAAATGTTGTGATCCTAGTTGGAGAAAGCATAGAGTGGACATCCACAAAGCCTTGCTCAGTCCACCATGGAAACTGTTGCGGATTATCTTGTCCTGGTGGAACCAATGGGCAGTGCAGGAGGGAGAGTAGGGGGAGATGCGGGGAGATTAAACCTGCAGAGTATTTGACAGAATCCCACAACCGTAGTGAATGGGCCAGACAGGGGCCCATAGCACTAGGGCGATGTTCTCGAGGGAGCCATGGAAGAGAAGCCAAGGGTATTGGGTGAGAGTCTACCATATCCATAGCGGCCCATAACGGCATCTGAGTTTTTTCATGGAGATGAGATAATGGTGCTATGGCTGCAGCTATGTAATAAGCTTGTAGGTTGGGTACAGATAAACCTCCATGAATTTTTCGAGCAAATAATACCTGCTTATTAATCCTGGGTTTCTTAAAGCCCCAAATAAACTGCATAATCTTGCGCTGATGAATACGGAGAATATGGGAGGAGACCTGTACCGGGAGAACCCTGAAGTAATACAGTAATTTTGGGAGGTAGGACATGCGGATAGTTGTTATCCTGCCGAACCAGGATAACCGAGAGCGGACCATGAGGAGAGCATTTTAGTGAGATTTCTAAATAATGGGGGGAAATTGGCTTGGAATAAACCTGAGTATGTTGGGGTGAGTCGAATACCAAGATAGGGTAGAGAATTCAGCCATTGAAAAGAAAAGTGTGACTGTAGGGAATCTAATTCAGATGGGGAGAGGTTTATTGACATTGCTTTGGATTTAGCGGGGTTGACCGAAAGGCCCGAAAAGGTGGCAAAGGTTTCCAGAAGATTTAGCAGGTTAGGGAGTGTGATTCTTGGTTTGGTGATGGTCAATAAAATGTCATCCGCGAACATAGACAGTTTATGCGGGGTTCCCGCTATCTCCACGCCAGTTATATCAGGATGAGATCTAATGGCTTCCGCTAGGGGTTCCAATGCCAAAATGAATAACAATGGAGAGAGTGGGCACCCCTGGCGAGTTCCCCTTTTAATTGGGAAGATGTAGGATTCAAACCCGTAGTACTTCACCTTGGCTTGAGGAGAGTTATAGATAGCTGAGATCCAGCTCATAAATGATGTGCCAAAACCAAAGTGCTTCAACGTTTGAATCAGGTAAGGCCAGGACAGTGTATCAAAAGCCTTATTGATATCCAAAGATAAGAACATAGTTTCAATGTGTCTGTTATGAACAATATGTTGTATTTGGAGAAGACGTCTTATTGCGTCCCCTGCCTGTCTACATGGGACAAATCCCACTTGTTCTTTTTTTATTAGACGTGGAAGGAAAGAGTTGAGGCGGGTGGCCAGGATCTTTGTTAAAATTTTCATGTCGATGTTGATGAGTGATATGGGCCGAAAGTTAGCCCATGACGAATGGTCCTTATCTGACTTGGGTATCATGACTATGTTGGCGGTCAATTGGTTAGGTGTAAAGTGACAACCATCCTTGACTGAATTATACATTTTAGTTAAATGTGGAGCAATGATATCTGCCATTTTCCGGTAATAAAGTGCCGTGAAGCCGTCAGGGCCCGGCTTCTTGCCCACTTTCAACTCCTTAATACATTGGAGTACTTCTGAGACCTGTATATCACGGTCCATCAGGGATGTATGAGTTTCAGACAAGGATGGTAATGTTGAATTCTTAAGAAAGGTATCTAGGCCTTGGGTTGAAAGGTGATCCGGTTCCGAATAAAGTTTAGTGAGGCGGTGTCTAAATTCCTCCAGGATTTTTTGGGGGTTACCTGTTAGGAAATTGTGGCGGGTGCGAAGGGTGATAGGAGAAAATTTCAGGGTGAAGGTGCGTAGTCTATTAGCTAACATAGTATTAGGTTTATTCGCTTTAATATACCATTTTTGTCGGGCCCATCGTAGAGTTTGTTCTGCTTTGTCAGTCAGGCATAAGTCTAAATCTGTGCGGGCTTTATCTAAGAGTTTGTGGTTATTGGGGGTAGGTGTTAGTTTGAAGGTCTTGGTCGCGGTCTCTACTTTTAATTCAAGTTCTTGTCGAGCCTTCTTTTTTCCGTCTAGACGCTATACGTATGACATGTCCTCTGAGGACCGCTTTATAGGCTTCCCACAGTGTAATTGGGGATGGTACTGAACCTGTGTTATTCTAAAATATTCTGCTGAAGCTTCATGGATATCAGCAAGAATTTCTTTGTGGGATAGGAGAGAGTCATTCATCACCCATGGGGAGAATTGTGATTTACTCAGTAAAGAGCGACAAACCGTTAGAATGGGATCATGGTCTGACCATGGGGCTGTAAGGATAGAGATTGATTCTATTAAGGGAAGATGTTTGCGAAGTACGAACATATGGTCAATCCTAGAGTGAGAATGGTGAGGGTGAGAGTAATGGGTGTAATCCCTACTCAGGGGATGGAATTTCCGCCATATGTCTATTAGGTCAGAGTTCTGTAGGGAGGATAAAAAGGAGTTGGCAGCCGCCGAGGGGGGTTTATAGTCCGGTGGGTATTTGTCAAGGGAGGGCTTTAACGTTACATTAGAGTCTCCTGCTATCAATAGGGTACCTTTTTGGTGAGATCGTATCAGAGAACAGACATGGGTAAGAAAGGGCCCTGGATTAGTATTCGGAGCATAATAGGACATGATCGTTATCTCATTATCCTGAATCGTGCCTTGCAAAATTAAATATCTACCTTCTGGGTCAGCTATCTGCTTACTGCAAATAAATGGAAACCTTTTTGCTTATGGCGATCAGAACGCCTCTGTGTTTAGTAGATGCGTTGGCCAGAAATACCTGTGGGTATTGTGCCGCAAAGTATTTAGGGCAAGAGGTTGTAGAAAAATGCGTTTCTTGTAAACAAGCGATGTCTATTTTTTGTTGTTTTAGATATTTGAAGATCTTGACCCTTTTCTGGGGGGAATTCATACCCTGAACATTCAGGGTAAGCCAATTAAGGGTCATGGGATCTCCTATATGAAGTTCCAGTCATACATCCTGCGGACCTAGGGGAAGGGAAAAAAGGAGGGGGGGCAAGCAAAGGGCACCAGAGAAGAAGAGAGGCAGGTAAGGTAGAGGTAGTAAGAAAATCTCGAATTCGGATAAACAACAATACCTTGGTTGCTTTATCTTGTGGGCTGAAAGACCCACATTCGAGTAAGACATTGGCCGAGACAGCCGTCTCGGTCAAGTGCTTACTCATCGGGGGTAGCATTTGTCCAACGGGATCCCCGGCCTATCATTTAACAATCATAACTTGTAAGTGTACGGTGAGAGCAGAAACTAGAAATCTATAAGCTCAGGTTTAGTTAAGATAAATTTAAAACAAAAACAACAAAACTAGATTATTGTTGGTGAAACAATATAGTACATGAAGGTACAACCATAACTTTGTCCCCGCCAGCCCGGACCCGAAAGCCAAAAGGCCTCCAGACCCTTGACCACCGGGGAGATTGATCCAGCCCCTCCGCACCCCTCCTTACGGAGGCAGCGGTGCGGGGCAAGGAAACAACTGCCCGCGCCGCAACAGAACTCCACGTAAGGGAACTCCTGCGGCTGCGGTTTTTCCCTCCCCCCACCACGTCAAACCCTAGAAAAAAAACAAAGATGTTATAGTCACATTCCTGCATTAAATGGATAAAATTATCCTGAAGACTTAACCTGGAAATAAAATAAAAAGAAAAAGAGAAAAAATTGAAGAAATATATAAAAAAATAAATTTATAATTCTTCTTCAAACATGGGTAGTCTTCATCCTGGGAAGATGCTGGTGAACGTCCATTTGCTTATCTTCAATGTCGCTTCTTGCACCTCACACCGCCATCTCACTAATGGGGCGGACCTTGGTGAGGTGTCCTTTAAAGTTCTTAGAGCATAGGACTAGATTTCCTGTAGTGGGGACCAGTAACTCCTTACCCAAAACACTTATAAGTTCCAGGTGTAAAAGCAGGAAACAACAAAAAAATGGGCTGATCGCGGCCCGGGATCGGGCTACAGAAGGGGGCTAGGTGTCATTGAAAACAAACAAAATAGAGTACCTTCAACCGTTGTTAGATTTATGGAACTTCTGGGACTGTAGTTCTCGCAGGGCTTGGGAACCGGGTTGCGAACGTTGGGAGCCTTGTCGAGGAGGCCTGGAGGGTCCTGGTCTGGAGGAGGAGGACGCCGCCTCCATCTGGGAGGATGGAAGGTCCAGTTGGAGATCCTGGAAATGACGCTTTTACTCCGCTGGAGATGTAGCCTGAAATTGACGACCCAAATGGGAGAAAGATACTTTGAAGGGGAAACCCCATCTGTATTTGATCCCCTGTGTTTGCAGTATTTGCAAATATGGCTTGAGACTCCGCCGTCTAGCAATCGTGACCGGCGAGAGATCAGCGAACAATTGAAGGGAATTTCCCTGAAATGAGAGAATCTGTTGTTCTCTTGCCGCCTGCAGAAGCTTTTCTTTAGTGCGGTAATAATGGAATTTTATGATGACATCTCTCGGGGGGTCATCCGTAGGTTTAGGGGCCAGAGATCTATGTATGCGATCGAATTCAAGCCTGTCCACAGGGATCTCTGGGGCCAATTCCTGAAAAAAAGCCGTCGCCGTGCCCTGCAGGTCGTTCACCGTTTCTGGGATACCGCGGATGCGCAAGTTGTCCCTGCGGGCCCTATTTTCCGCGTCTTCTAATTTGTCTCTCAGGGACTCCAATTCTGTTGTTAGTTTATCTACCTCTTCCTCATGGCCCTCTAAGACTGTGGTCGCCAAATCCATGCGTTGCTCTAATTGATTAGTGCGGTGGCCTATCTCTTTAAGGCCCCGCACCAAATCTGAGGAGAGTTTACGTGATGCCACAGTAATTTCATCCCTTACTATGTTACGGAATCTTGCCAAAAGATTGTCCAGGGGTAGAGGGCTTACCAGATCTGTAGGGAACTGTTGTAAGCTGTCCGTAGGAGATACAGGGTTGTCATCAGACATGTGTGCAGCGTCCTCCCGTTCTGGAGGCTTGAGCGCCATATTGGATTTCCCCTTGCCTGGCGCTGTAAGAGATTTCTGGGGCTGCCTGGCTTTCTGCTTATGTTTTCTGGACTGGAGCATCACCGGCAGAGTCCCGGGACGCTCCGGAGTCCGGATCGCTGTGTGTGCTGCGGCCCCGCTGTTTCTGCTCGATGTCAGGCCGGGTTAAGGATCCCGTTGGTGCGGAGCGGAGGAATCACACAGCCATTCCCGTCGCTCGCGCGCATGCGCCCCCATCACAAAGATAATATTTTCAAATCAGACAGTCAGATGATGAGTGATAAGTGCAGAGTCAGAAGTGCATTCCACTTATAGAAATCACCACTTTGAGAAAGAGCCAAGTTGCAAATGTGTACCCCCTGATACCTTTTAGCAATGAAATCCCTCTGATGCTTTGGAAGCTCTCTGTGGACCATGGCTTTTGCTGTAGGATGCGACTAAGAAAATATCAGGAAAGACCTACTAGAACAGCAAAACTTTATTTGGGGTTAATCAGAGGCACTTTAAATGATGGCAGGCATGTACTGACTCCTATTTAACATGAGTTTGAAGGTGATTGCTTAATTTTGAACACAGTTACATCCCCAGTTATAGGAGGGTGTGCACACTCATGCAACCACATTATTGTATCATTTTATTTTTACCTCCCTTCCCTAAAAGATTTCAGTTAGTTTTTCAATTAAGTTATATAGTTCATAGGTCACATTAAAGGTGGAAAAAGTTCTGAAATTATTTATCTTTGTCTAATTTTTTTACATAACAGAAACCTGACATTTTAACAGGGATGTGTAGACTTTTTATATCCACTGTACGTACTAAGCACTTCTAGCATTTGCTCACAAAATACAGCCATACACATTTATTTTGGAATATGGTTTTAGATTTTGTTTAAATAAAGATTGGTTACCTTTAAGAGTCCTGTTTTCTAGGGGGTTTGTCCATACATTTACTATATGTAGGGATGTTGGGAAAGTGAATAGAAACCTGATTTCCATTCAAAAATGGGGGGCTGCTTTTCACAAGTATTTCTTAGGCCCCTTTCATATGGGGCGGATCAGTATGAGTGGAATTCACCTGCTCAGCAGGGGGATCTCTCTGCTGATCCTCGCTGTGCAGGCGAATGATAGGTCTGTGTCCACTCCACTATGCAGAGTGGACAGGGACACAGCCCGCTATCCTCTATGGGGCGGTCAGATGTAAACGGACTGCATGTCCATTTCCATCTGATTGTCATCCAATCTGACCCGCTGAATGAATGGTGAATGTATCCATACACCTGTTTTCTGCAGATTTTGTCGGATAGGATGCCCGGTGGGTGCCAGTGGAAATCCGCTGCCCCATAGAGGACAATAAAAGAGGGAAAGCAGACAGCGCAAAACCACTTCTAACAAACAGCAGCTGAACACTGAAGGTCAATATAAAATCCTTAAATAATCAAAACAAAGCAGTGCAGCGCTAAGAAGAAATAAATATAAATATAGAGCAAAGTCCCAAAATCTGTCTTGATCCAAAGGAGTGAATAGTAAATGAACGACACACCCACACGCAGAGAGGAAACTCCTTAGATTGGTGAAAAAAGGTGCTGTGGTAAAATTATAGTAGCAATCGTGTATCCACACCAATGTGTTCCACCACCAGAAGTCTAGGCCGCTCACCTTATTGAGTAGACCTTCTGAGCTAACAGATAGGTCACTCAAGCAGTCCCTTCAAAAGGGTAATCGTACAGATAAAAAGGCTGGCTGAATATGTCGTCCCCTGAGTCATGCGATATCCAAATATCATTCTCCTACGAGGGGCTACGTGAGGTCATATATATATATATATAGAAAACTACCTGGTTTTCTATATATATGTTTTATGCTCCAGCACTGGGATCCAGTGCCATCTTTGTGAGTAACATTTTTTTTAATAAACTAGTCACTTTTATTATATGGAGAGCACTATGTCCTTTCATTTTGTTTCAATATGACTTATATCTGCCGATGAGAATGATATTTGGAAATCGCATGACTCAGGGGATGACATATGCAGCCAGCCTTTTGATCTGTATGATTACCCTTTTGAAGGGACTGCTTGAGTGACCTATCTGTTAGCTCAGAAGGTCTACTCAATAAGGTGAGCGGCCTAGACTTCTGGTGGTGGAACACATTGGTGTGGATACACGATTGCTACTATAATTTTACCACAGCCCCTTTTTTCACCAATCTAAGGAGTTTCCTCTCTGCATGTGGGTGTGTCGTCCATTTACTATTCACTCCTTCATATCAAGACAGATTTTGGGACTTTGCTCTATATTTATATTTATTTCTTCTTAGTGCTGCACTGCTTTGTTTCCATAGAGGACAATGGCTGGCCTGAAAAACAGACAGGTGGACCTGTTTGGTCCACTGGTGTGAAAAGGGCCTTAAGCAACAGAAAAAAAATATTTAGTTGCAATCATTCTTTGATGGCTCCCTCTTTTTAATTTTTACAATAGAATCAGAAAATATCTCAAAAAAGCTAGCAAGCAGTGCATTGCAAAACCAAAAAAAAATATATCCAGTACTGAGAAGAGGTCTTTCTATTACAAGTGTTGCATTTCGGGCTGCTTAAGATTGTGACAAGTTTCATGCTGCAGTGATGGCATTGTTTATGGTTGACCTCACCTCCCGCTGACAAATATGTGTTCTCTCTACTTAGGACCAGGGCTTGATGACAGCAATTGCAAAATTTTGAATTCTGCAAGACGTATTTTATGCTCCCTCTCCAGTCACCTTTGTGAGTGCATTTTTCTAATTATGTCCAAAACATTTATGCTTTATTACTACATTTATTGCTACATTATAGATGCCTTTTGCACTGTTTCTGTTTATTTGTTCACTAGTTACTAGCACCCCACTCCTCTCCCTCTGAGTTGGCTGAACTTCGTATAATCTTGTTAATTCCTACTGGTTACAGCTATTCTTCTTCTAGATATTGTCTGTCTGTCTGTCTATGTCTGTCTAGGTCTGTCTGTCTGTCTTTTCCAACAATTTGGTTATCAATTGTTTTAGCATAATTTTTAATTCAGAGCGACCATCTGATTTGCAATTGAAGGCCTAGCTATATCCTCCCATATGAAGCCAACTTATATTAATATACAATTGGATCTGTTTGGATGGGACTTTAAATATACCACTGGTGACCACCAAATCTAATATAATCTGACATGTATAAAAAAATTAACATTTTATTGTATTTAGATTAAAATTATAGTATAACATTGTAGAAAATATGTAAACATAGTGTTACAAAGAAATTCATCACAGTCTTGATGTATATCCTTAGAAGGGGTCTACGCGTTTCATGGATTAACCACTCAGGATTTATACATTCAATCATCAAAATAATAAAAACACTTTTACAAAAAAGAAAGACAGATGACCTGTATTACCCCACCTATTTAACATAAAATATACATACAGTTCTGATAATGATAAAAATCTTACCCTCAGATAATCTGGGGCAAGGCCCAACAAGGTGACAGAGATAGTTGCTGTTAGATAGATATGCCTACTGGCCAATGGGAGAAGTACCCCAAGGTATCCAGCATCAGAAAGGTATATCTTTATTGACCTTGCTTTGTGCACCAGTCCAAATCATTTGGTGGAGGATGGAATATGTTGTGGGGTTGTTTTTCAGAGGTTGGGCTTGGCCCCTTGGTTACAGTGAAGGAAACATTTAAGGCGTCAGCATACCAAGACATTTTGTACAATTTCATGCTCCCAATTTTGTGGGAACAGTTTGGGGATGGCCCCTTCCTGTTTCAATATAACTGCACACCACTGCACAAAGCAAGGTTCATAAAGACATGGATGAGCAAGTTTGGGGTGGAGGACCTTGACTGGCCTGCACAGAGTCTTGACCTCAACCCGATAGAACACCTTAGGGATGAATTAGAGAGGAGACTGTGAGTCAGACACTTCTAAACCTTGTGGACAGCCTTCCCAGAAGAGTTGAAGCTGTTATAGCTGTAAAGAGTGTGCCAACTCAATATTAAACCCTACGGACCCTACAGACTAAGACTGGGATGCCCTTAAAGTTTAAGTGCATGTAAAGGCATCCCAATACTTTTGAAAATAAAGTGTATATGTACCCAGCCTGTTGTCATGTGGTCATTCACAAAAAATATTCGTATATACTGTATAAATAAAGGTGGAGTAGTTCCTTTTTGGGTCCCCATATGGGTGATATTATAGTGAACTGTATGTGCTCCATATAACAGGGTTCAAAAACTTGTACATATCCAGTGACAAGGTCTGCATATACACAAATATTTGGATCCCTGACGCCGTTTGAAAATCAAGGCATACATCCAGCTGCAATTTACCTACCAAACAAATAAATGGGCCAGAGGTTACTATTTAAAGTCCACCCCAATAAAGTGCAATCAAGATATACCCAAAATCACAGCAGGGTCCCGCTTATTTACATCAGCCAACTTGGAATCACTTATGTTTCCACAAGTCAACCTCATATCAAATGCTTCTAACGTCAGTGGTGTCAATCAGACCACAGATGTGCCCATGGTGTGTTAGTGAGCCTCTCCTCCCCTCACCCAGGTGCCAGGTGTACAAAGAGTGTGGAAGCAGAAATGCACAACTGAAAGTTGGGTATACCCGGAAACCATGTCACATCTGGCTCTGGCGTGGAAGGGCGGGGCTGAATATGACACGCTGCTGGGCAACAGAACCAACCAACACAGGAAAAAACTCAGAAAGGGGAGGGGAAAACCCACACACGCCATATAATATATGTTTTTGAATTATTGTACGCCCCCATGTGTGACTTTACATATCCTCTGTTATGTATTTTTTATATATACATTATCTCACAAAAGTGAGTACACCCCTCACATTTTTGTAAATATTTTATTAAATCTTTTCGTGTGACAACACTGAAGAAGTAACACTTTGCTACAATGTAAAGTATTGAGTGTACAGCTTGTATAACAGTGTAAATTTGCTGTCCCCTCAAAATAACTCAACACACAGCCATTAATGTCTAAACCACTGGCAACAAAAGTTAGTACACCCCTAAGTAAAAATGTACAAATTGGGCCCAATTAGCTATTTTCCCTCCCCTGGTGTCATGTGACTCATTAGTGTTACAAGGTCTCGGGTGTGAATGGGGAGCAGGTGTGTTAAATTTGGTGTTATCGCTCTCACTCTCTAATACTGGTCACTGGAAGTTCAACATGGCACCTCGTGGCAAAGAACTCTCTGAGGATCTGAAAATAAGAATTGTTGCTCTACAAAAAGATGACCTAGGCTATAAGAAGATTGCCAAGACCCTGAACCTGAGCTGCATCACAGTGACCAAGACCATACAGTGGTTTAACAGGACAGATTCCACTCAAAATAGGCCTTGTCATGGTGGAAGGTGAGTGCACCTGCTCAGCTTCATATCCAAAGGTTGTCTTTGATAAATAGACGTGCTGCCAGTATTGCTGTAGAGGTTGAAGGGGTGGGGGGTAAGCCTGTGTGTGCTCACACTGCATCAAATTGGTCTGCATGGCCGTCATCCCAGAACGAAAGCCTCCTTAAAAATGATGCACAAGAAATACCGCAAACAGTTTGCTGAAGACAAGCAGACTAAGGACATGGATTACTGGAACCATGTCCTGTGGTCTGATGTGATCAAGGTAAACTTATCGGGTTCAGATGGTGTTAAGCTTGTGTGGCGGCAACCAGGTGAGGAATACAGTCAAGCATGGTGGTGAGAGTGTCATGGTCTGGGGCTGCATGCTGCTGCCGGCACTGGGGAGCTACAGTTAATTGAGGGAACCATGAATGCCAACAGGTACTGCGACATACTGAAGCAGAGCATGGTCCCCTCCCTTCAGGGACTGGGCTGCAGGGCAGTATTCTAACATGATAACGACCCCAAACACACCTCCAAGACGACCACTGCCTTGCTAAAGAAGCTGAGGGTAAAGGTGATGGACTGGCCAAGCATGTCTCCAGACCTAAACCCTATTGAGCATCTGTGGGGCATCCTCAAATGGAAGGTGGAGGAGCGCAAGGTCTTTAACATCCACCAGCTCCGTGATGTCGTCATGGAGCAGTGGAAGAGGACTCTTTGGCCCCAATTTGGACATTTTCACTTAAGGGGTGTACTCACTTTTGTTGCCAGCGGTTTAGACATTAATGGCTGTGGAGTTCACCAGAAGTTCACAGGTTGCCACTGGAGTCCTCTTCCACTCCTCCACGACAACATCACAGAGCTGGTGGATGTTAGAGACCTTGCACTCCTCCACCTTCTGTTTGAGGATGCCCCACAGGGTTTAGGTCTGGACACATGCTTGGCCAGTCCATTACCTTTACCCTCAGCTTCTTTAGCAAGGCAGTGGTCGTCTTGGAGGTGTGTTTGGGGTCGTTATCATGTTGGAATACTGCCCTGCGGCCCAGTCTCTGAAGGGAGGGGATCATGCTCTGCTTCAGTATGTCACAGTACATTTTGGCATTCCCTCAATGAGCTGTAGCTCCCCAGTGCCGGCAGCACTTATGCAGCCCCAGACTATGTCACTTCCACCACCATGCTTTACTGTAGGCAAGACACACTTGTCTTTGTACTAATCACCTGGTTGCCGCCACACATGCTTGACACCATCTGAATCAAATAAGTTTATCTTGGCCTCATCAGACAAC
The DNA here is from genome assembly GCA_037952925.1 of Lithobates clamitans. Taxonomy (NCBI): domain Eukaryota; kingdom Metazoa; phylum Chordata; class Amphibia; order Anura; family Ranidae; genus Lithobates; species Lithobates clamitans. The sequence continues at coordinate 210,216 of JBBGZY010000171.1, read as the reverse complement.
AGGATATGGTTCAAGTAATCATTTTCCTTAGTCTGCTTGTCTTCAGTAAACTGTTTCCAGGCTTTTTTGTGCATCATCTTTAGAAGAGGCTTCCTTTTGGGACGACAGCCATGCAGACCAATTTGATGCAGTGTGCGGCGTATGGTCTGAGCACTGACAGACTGACCCCCCCCACCCCTTCAACCTCTGCAGCAATGCTGGCAGCACTCATACATCTATTTAATAAAGACAACCTCTGGATATGACGCTGAGCATGTGCACTCAACTTTTTTGGTTGACCATGGCGAGGCCTGTTTTGATTGGAACCTGTCCTGTTAAACTGCTGTATGGTCTTGGCCACCATGCTGCTGCTCAGTTTTAGGGTCTTGGCAATCTTCTTATAGCCTAGGCATTCCTAATGTAGAGCGACAATTCTTTTTTTTCAGATCCTCAGAGAGTTCTTTGCCATGAGGTGCCATGATGAACTTCCAGTGATCAGCATGAGAGTGAGAGCGATAACACCTAATGTAACACACCTGCTCCCCATTCACACCTGAGACCTTGTAACACTAACAAGTCACATGACACCAGGGAGGGAAAACAGCTAATTGGGCCCAATTTGGACATTTTCACTTAGGGGTGTACTCACTTTTGTTGCCAGCGGTTTAGACATTAATGGCTGTGTGTTGAATTATTTTGAGGGGACAGAAAACACTGTTATACAAGCTGTACACTCACTACTTTACATTATAGCAAAGTGTAATTTCTTCAGTGTTGTCACATGAAAAGTTATAATGAAATATTTACAAAAAATGTGAGGGGTGTACTCACTTTTCATGAGATACTGTATGTATAAAGGGTTATATAGTGAGTACACAAAAAATGAATAAGACTCATGTGCAGCAGAGAAGCAGTGCCGCCAGCATCCTAGGGGGCCCAACATGTCCACATAAACATAAAAAGACAAGAGACGGTGGGGGCTAGGGGTGAGTGCAAAATAGATTACCAATAAATATGGAACTAACAAGAGATGAATGTACATAAAAATATATATAAAAAGTATAATAACACAAAAAAGGAATCAGTCAAATCCCAAAATACCACAATAAGTGATGATAATACTTCCATAGTACAGCTGGATCATCTGGTCCATCAAAAATAATGCATTGTAATATAAAAACACATATGCATATTTGTATACAAAATGGCAATTTGTAAGAAAAAAAAAGGAAATATGTAGAATGCAAAGGAAGTGCATATAAGTATACGTGCAAAAATGAAAAGAACAACATTAATAAAGTTCATAAAGTCAATTACTCAATGATACTCAGATAATAAAATCTCTATAAAAGGTAAAATCATAAATAATAAATAATGGAGTACCTAATAAAGTAAGATGAGGGTGTATATCTTATGTAATGGTGTTGGTTTCTAACTCCCCATTCAGACCCCCAGGTGCTAAGGTGTTAAGGGTATATATCCAGAAGGTCTCTCTGAAGCAGGGTTCCTGGAACATTTCTGATTCTGAATGGGGAATGAACTAGACAATCCAAACTCTAATGCCGTGTACACACAACCTGACTTTACTTTAGAGTAGATTCTGACGGTCTTTCTGACAGAGTTCCGGTGAAGTTCCACTGAAAAGGACTTGCCTACACACGATCACACCAAAGTCCGTTCGTTTAGAATGCAATGATGTACTACGGGACTAGAAAAAGGTAGTTCAATAGCCAGTAGCCAATAGCTGCCCTTGTATTGTTTTTGGTCCGTCGGACTAGCATACAGATTAACGGTTTTCCCGATAGGTATTTAAGTCCAATGGAAAGATTTGAAACATGTTCTAATTCTAGGTCTGTCAGAATTTTAGAAAGAAAGAGTCTGATGAAGCCCACACATGATCGGAATGTCCGACAGAATGATTCCATCTGACCTTTTTTGCCGGAAAGTCCATTCGTGTATACGCGGCATAAGATCCTCAGTTGATTTATCATGGTGTGTGAGAAAATGCCTGGGGACACTGGTCGTCTCTGCCATCTTTATTAACCCTCCTGTGTTCCACAAAATGGGCCATCATGGTGTAAACTGTGTGACCCACATAAAGGAGAACACAGGGGCAAGACAGGTAGTAGACTACAAATGCAATGGAGCAGATAAACAAACATTTTTATGGTGTATGTCTTTCCCAAGAGATTCCTAAATGTTTGCTGGCGGTGTTGTACAAACTGACACATTTTCTTTCACCGGTACATGCCAGTGAGTTAACAAAAGGTAACCATAGTTTATCCCCCATGTTGCCAATGGGCTTTTCTCCCCACTCAACTTCAAAGATCCCTGTGCCCTCCGTACTGCTGATCCCACCCACTTCCATTCCATTGGTTCAACAAAGCCAGCCTGACAGCTCTTATATCCCCCTCCCCTCTGGATGGGCCAGCTTAATAGAGGAAGCGGGGCCTCAGAAATGCATTGCGGCCTGCCCCCTTTCACCTGTCCTGTGAACGTTCAGAGTGAGGGTGGGAGACACAGCTACTCCTTGCCATCTTGGCCAGTGCTTCTGTCCATGTCCCTGCAACTGATCATCAGTCCATCCAGACTGCTGTTCTCTCAGCATTCGATGTGAGGTTGCCTTGTGGAAACATAAGTGATTTGAAGTTGGCTGATGTACATAAGGTAAGTGGGACCCTGCTGTGATTTTGGGAATATCTTGGCACTATATTTGAGTGGACTTTAAATAGTAACCTCTGACCCATTTGTTTGTTTGGTAGGTCAGTTACAGCTGGATGTATGCCTTGATTTTCAATCAGTGTTGGGGATGCATATATTTGGGTCTTTCCAAGCTGAGCAGGATTTTTCTCATGTAGCTCTGGTGCATGAGGAGAAATATGATCTAATTGGTATTGCTGAATCTTTGCTTTATTCTTCTCATGACTGGGCTATTAATATTCCTGGCTATGCTCTCTTTCGAAAAGACAGGGTAAAACAGAGGGGTGGTGGTATCTGTCTCTATGTGAGAAGTGATCTCACAGCGAGTGTGAAAGAGGACCTAGTTGATGGAGAGTGTGATGAGTCTGAAGCATTATGGGTGGAACTGTACATGGGTGTGCATACTACAAAGGTTGACATTAGAGTTTGTTATAGACCTCCCAGTGTTGGTGAAGAGGTGGAGACTCAGCTCCTTGCACAGATGGCAAGGGCTGCAAGGGCTGAGACAGTGATAATAATGGGGGATTTTAACTACCTGGAAAATGACCGGAGTAATGGCACTGCTGGGACAGTTAAAGGGCAAACAGTTATAAACCTATTACAAGACAATATTATGGTCCAGTTTTTTGAGGCCCCGACTAAGAATGATGCTCTGCTGGACCTGGTAATCTCAAACAATGCAGAGCTTATAACCAATATTCATATAAAAGAACATATGGGTAGCAGTGACCATAACATGATTTCATTTAATGTTAGTTGTAAGTAACAAACACATACAGGTAAGAAAAAAGCACTTTACTTTAAGAGAGCAAATTTTCCAAGGATGAGGGCTGCTCTCCAGGGCTTAGATTGGGAGGGAATATTGACATCAATGGACACAGAACAGAAATGGGAATTATTCAAAGTGACTGTATGTAAACTCACTGCAGAGTTTATTCCCATCGGGCAATACTTTTAAAAGGCTAAAAAGGACACAAAAATTCAAAATGAACGACAGATTGAAAAAGTTAATAGGACAAACCCCCAAAAATACTTCAAATATGTTAATAGTAAAAATATCAGGTCTGAGCATGTAGGCCCTTTACAAAATAATCTAGAGTGGGTGATAGGACAAAGAGGAGGAAAATTTATTAAATACTTTCTTTAGCTCTGTGTATACAAAGGAGCATGGAGGAGCTCATTTCCATAATGGGGGTGGTAGTGACACAGCCCCAAATGATCCACAATGGCTCAAAAATGATATGGTCCAGAAATACTTAGACAGAATAAAGGTGGATAAAGCACCTGGACCAGATGGCATCCACTCACGGATCCTAAAAGAATTGAGCACTGTCATTTCAAGGCCATTGTCTCTAATATTTAGGGACTCGTTACTGATTGGAATGGTACCACTGGATGGGTGCAGGGCCAATGTGGTGCCCATATTTAAAAAGGTATCAAAATCTTTACCAAGTAACTATAGACCTGTTAGTTTAACTTCTATAGTTGGGAAGATACTGGAGAGTTTAATAAAAGACCACATACAGTAGATGAGTTCTTGCTGGAAAAAAATATTTTAACCAACAGACAGCATGGATTCATGAAAGACAGAAGTTGTCAATCAAACCTTATTTCTTTTTATGAGGAGGTAAGTAAAACCTTGGACAGAGCGGTGGCTGTGGACGTTGTATACTTGGATTTTGCAAAAGCGTTTACATACAGTTCCTCACACATGGCTAATGACAGGTCCATGCAATATGCAGGACCAACATGGGAGAGCTCAAAGGGGATGCAGGTTTCCTTATGCTTCTTGCAGGTTTGCTATTGGTTACAGCAGCAGCATCTGCTGCACAGCAACAAACAGCTGATTGGAAGAATTTGGCGGTTTTGCATAGCCCGCTTTCAGAAGGAGATAAAAGCGGCAGTCCGCCTGGTAACAAGCAGACTCTGTGGAACCGGACCGGGACTCAGGAGCATGAAGCGCCGCTCACCTGAGAGAAGAGAGAGCTTGCTCCGCCGCCTCATAGAAAAAGCCGAGGGCTCCGGAGGTGAGGAGTGGCTTATGCAGTGCTTGGAAGATGGACGTGCTGAGACTCCGCCCGGCCCGTCGAATATCACAGCCCCGTCGAATGTCACAGCCCAAGAAAAGATGGTGGAGCCAGAAGCGGTCATGCGCAGTCCGCGCCAGCAGCCAGGGAGAAAGAAGAAGAGACAGAGAACGGAGGCTTCTTTTCAAACTAAAGGAAAGGAAAGAGCTGTCAGCGTTCCTCACAGGAATGCACCTCCAAGGAGAGAAAGTAGTGCTACTCAGTCTGCACCTGCTGCGGCCAGAAGTGAGCAAAATAGGAGTCTGCCTGCTGGTGAGACATTCTCAAATGTTAATGTCACTGAATTTAATGCTCTTGTTAAATCTCTATCTGGTATGTTGCAAAAGCTTAAAGGGGCACACACAGTTGGTGCTTTTGCTGAGGAGGCTGAGGGTGCACAGTTATCTGGTGCTTTGTATGATGCTGATACTATTAATGATTTTAAAGGGGCACAGTTACATGGTGCTTTTTCACAGCAAGCTGAGAATGTTTTACAACAGTATGAAAGTGATGACATAAGTTCAATTTGGCATAATGTGATAGAAAACCCCCTGGTTGGGAATTTTAAACAGAATACAGGTGGTACGGCCCGCAAGCCGGTTCAGGCTCGTAAAGCTGTTATGCCTTCTGCACGCTCTGCGCATTCTGTGGTTGCGGAGTCCTCCTTTAAGGCTCCTATGCCATGTGAAATTTCACCGCTGGGCTTCCACTTATCCACTTCTGTTAAAGAAAAAATTTGGGGAGGTGAATTTGTTGATTTGTTGTCTTTATTGCCAGCTTCTAAGGAATTTCTAGTTAAATTTGACAAGAAATCAGATGAGCGCACAGAAGAGGATAGGCGCAGGGCGGTACCTAAAACCTTTCAGAACTGGCTGCAGGCCTTTTGCATTTTTGCATCCGTGTTGGGTGAACAATTCCCTGAGAAATGTTCAGGCCTTTTTCAACACGTGGATATAGTTTCTGAAGCATTTCGTAATTTTGGCGGTTCAGCCTGGTTCACCTACGATGAGAATTTCAGGCAAAAATTAGCAGTTCACCCTTCCTTGCAATGGGGATGTAAGGATGTTGGTTTATGGTTGAATCTCATGCTTCCACAAAAACCGCAGTTCACACCTAGAACGGGGCCTAGCCCTCAAACTGCCTTTCGTAAAGGTTTCTGTTTTGCCTTTAATGAAGGACAGTGCAGATTCTTATCTAATTGCAGATATAGGCATGAGTGCACCTTCTGCAATGGGAACCATTCGGCGAATAGATGTTTCAAAAAATCATCAGTTGCTTCCCTCCCATCCTTTCCACGCGATGCTGGTGGAAAAGGCCAGGACCCCAGTGAGCCTGCCAAGCATGCAACCGTGGCTAGATCTCTATCCAGACCGCATGATGGCGCGGCTGCTATCTGATGGTTTCAAGAACGGTTTCTTGGTTCCCTCCTTTTCAGGGTCTGGATGCACTTTAGTTAAGAATTTGCGCTCTTCTAGGTGTCATCCTGAAATTGTACAAGAGAAAATATTTAAAGAGGTGTCAGAAGGAAGAGTAGCTGGCCCCTTTTCCTGCCCACCTTTTAAAGATTTTCGCATATCCCCATTGGGCATTGTTCCTAAAAGAGAGCGGGGTAGTTTCAGGCTTATTCACCATTTATCATATCCTGTGGATGCTTCACTCAATGATGAGGTCGCAGAGGTTATAGCCCCGGTGTCATACTCTTCCTTTGATGAAGCACTGGAACTTTTACGTCACTTTGGGCACGGTGCGCTGTTGGCTAAGGCGGACATCAAATCTGCCTTTCGCCTGCTCCCGGTGCATCCACAAGGTTTCAATTCCCTGGGTTTTCATTTTCAGGACCAATTTTATTTTGATAAATGTATGCCCATGGGTTTCTCGTTATCATGTTTTTATTTTGAGTCCTTTTCAAAATTTTTGCATTGGGTTCTGTCTGAATGTTCCCCCGTGGGGGGTATTCTGCATTATTTAGACGATTTTTTATTTTTAGGTCCAGCAGACTCACCAGTATGTTCGGTATTAATGGAAACATTTTTTCATATTTGTAATTCCTTCGGTATTCCCATTGCCCATGAGAAGACGGTACTCCCGGTATCCTCTTTAGAATTTCTGGGCATCACTATTGACTCATCGTCAATGGAGTTCAGATTGCCCGAGGATAAATTACAACGTATGAGAATAATGATCTCCTCATTTTTGTCAAAACGCAAAGTTTCATTAAAAGAGGCCCAATCCCTTTTGGGTCTATTTGCTTTTGCGGCTAGGGTTATTCCCATAGCTAGAATTTTTTCCAGACGTTTTTCTCTAGCTATTAGAGGTTTTAAAAACCCCGGTTCTCATATCCGCATCTCTAAGAGTATTAAGGAAGATCTTAAAATTTGGGATTCTTTTCTCTGCAATTTCAATGGGTCCACAGTATGGCAGGAATCTTTTACTAACGATTTTCAGTTAAACTTTTTTACAGACGCCGCCGGTTCATCTGGTTTTGGCGCTTTTCTTGATGGCCACTGGTGTGCCTCTAGATGGCATCCCAGTTGGTTTCAGCAAGACATTCTGCGCAATATAGTCCTCCTCGAGTTATTCCCGGTTATAGTTTCTATTGTGATCTGGAAGGAACACTTTGTTAATCGTAGGATTATTGTTAATACGGATAATAAAGGTGTTCTATTTGCTATCAATACGCTTTCTTCCAAATCAGAGCTAGTTATCAAACTTTTACGTTTTTTGGTGCTGCACTGCATGAGATTTAATATTTGGTTAAAAGCCAAGTATATTCCTGGGATTGATAATAACATAGCTGACGCCTTATCTCGTTTACAGTTGCGGAGATTCCGGGAGTTGGCCCCATCGGCGGATCAGTGTGGAACCCCGTGCCCGGATTTCCTCTGGGGCTTGATCTGGGACTGATCTCCGCGCATCTTAGGAACTCTGTAGCACGTAAGACATGGCTGGAATATAGTCTGGCCTGGTCCAAATGGTGTTCTTTTTGCTCTAGCAGGAGTATAGATGAATTGGAAGTGAATGCGTATGTTTCTTTAGCTTTTGTGTCCTTTATGATTCAGTCTGGTCTTAGGCCTGCCTCTATTAGCAAGGTGTTGGCGGGTGTTTCCTTTTTTCTAAAATTTGCAGGTTTGCCAGCCCTATCTTCCTTTTTTCAGGTCAGCCAGGTCCTCAAAGGTTTCAAGAAGGCACTCCCTACCCAGGATGCCAGACGCCCAATTTCAGTTAATTTATTAATCCAATTATTAGCTATATTAGAAGAGATTTGTTTTACCGAATTTGAACTTCTGCTTTTCAGAGCAGCCTTTTCGGTTATTTTTTTTTTTTTTTTTTTTTTTTTTTTTTTTTTTTTTTTTTGGTGCCTTCAGAGTTGGAGAACTTACTGCCCAAAACAGGTCATCTTCATCTTTTCTGCTATTTTCTCATGTGTTGTTGGAATCCGATTGCTTAAGTTTGTTTATCTGCCGGTCCAAAACGTTTGGTTTGGGCAATGGTCAATGGATATATCTAGGTAAATCCCCCAATAACTTGATTTGCCCGGTGTCACATATGGCTGGTTATATGTCAGTGAGGCCTTTCTCTAACAGTTCATTTTTTATCCACCAGGATTTGTCTCCGTTGACTCGTTACCAATTCTCGGCGGTTCTATACGCATGTCTTAAGCGCCTCAACCTTGGGGGTCTCGGTTTCTCTTCGCATTCGTTCAGAATCGGGGCCGCCACCACAGCCAATTTGTTGGGTTTCTCTCCTGAAGGTCAAAAACGGGTTGGTAGGTGGGTTAGTAGTAGATATAAAATTTATGTTCGCCCTGAATTATTAATTGTATGATTTTCTATTTTCAGATTCTTCTATATGCACAATCTGGATAGTAGGCCACTCCTACATTTTCTGGGCTGAAAAGCAGGCTGCATCCAGGATATATACGAACAATTTAGGTTTGGATAAGAATGTTTTTAAGGTGTTATGGTCTGGAGTTAGGGGCCTCAGATGGCGTAATCTTAAAGACCACTTAATTCAATTATCAGCAATTTGGCCTTCCCCCCAAGTACTAGTGCTTCTTGTTGGAGCAAACGATGTTGGTAAAGTTAGAACATGGGAACTCCTTTGTGAAATGAAGAGGGATATTTACTACATTAAACTTTTGTTTCCAAATACCAATTTAGCCTTCTCCGAAATGGTTCCTAGACTTCTTTGGTCCCCTTCTGGGAATCTATTTTATTTGAATAGGATTCGGAGTCGGTTAAATAGGACCATACATAATTTCTTAATGTCCTTGGGTGGTGTGTCCTTCCGCCACTTGGAGCTGGAAGGTTTCATTCCGGGGTTATTTAGGAAGGATTTAGTCCACTTGTCAGACATAGGTCTGGACATTTTCAACATGGGACTGCAAACTTTAATTGAAAGGGCCACGATGTTGGGGGGACCTCAGCCAAAGGTTTCCCTATTGGCTTCGGTCGGTGGGGAATAGTCGTCCAGCATTGTCTGGATGGACACAGTGTAATTTGAGTGATGTATTATAGCCAAGATGGCTTTATAATTATTTGAAGTTCATTGCATTATAAGGTTACCCCTTGAACAACATCGTGGCCAAAATTTAATTTCCAAAATAAATGAGTTGTTATAAAGAATGTACGGTGTGTTGGTTTTTATTGTAGCATTGTCTCCTTTGTGCTAGCCCATGACAGGTCCATGCAATATGCAGGACCAACATGGGAGAGCTCAAAGGGGATGCAGGTTTCCTTATGCTTCTTGCAGGTTTGCTATTGGTTACAGCAGCAGCATCTGCTGCACAGCAACAAACAGCTGATTGGAAGAATTTGGCGGTTTTGCATAGCCCGCTTTCAGAAGGAGATAAAAGCGGCAGTCCGCCTGGTAACAAGCAGACTCTGTGGAACCGGACCGGGACTCCCACCCGCCCTCCCCAATTTTCTTATCTGTCATGGTGTTGTTTAGTGGGGGAATAGTCGTCCAGCATTGTCTGGATGGACACAGTGTAATTTGAGTGATGTATTATAGCCAAGATGGCTTTATAATTATTTGAAGTTCATTGCATTATAAGGTTACCCCTTGAACAACATCGTGGCCAAAATTTAATTTCCAAAATAAATGAGTTGTTATAAAGAATGTACGGTGTGTTGGTTTTTATTGTAGCATTGTCTCCTTTGTGCTAGCCCATGTTTAAGGTAAACTCTACAGGCTTGGAAACATCAATATGTAAATGGATAGAAAACTGGCTTAATTGACAGAATTGAGAGAGTAGTGGTTAATGACTCTAATGCCGCGTACACACTATCGGACATTCCGACAATGAAATCCTGGATTTTTTTCTGACGGATGTTGGCTCAAACACAAATGTTGTCAGAAATTCCGAACTTCAAGAACGCGGTGACGTACAAGACGTTCGACAAGCCGAGGAAAATGAAGTTCAATAGCCAGTACTGCTCTTCTGCTTGATTCCGAGCATGCATGGAATTTTGTGTGTCGAAATTGTGTACACACAATCAGAATTTCCGACAACAAGTTTTGTTGTCGGAAAATTTGAGAACCAGCTCTCAAATTTTTGTTGTCGGAAATTTCGACAAAAAATGTCCGATGGAGCCTACACACAGTCGGAATTTCCGACAACAAGCTCCCATCGAACATTTGTTGTCGGAAATTTTGATCATGTGTACGTGGCATTACTCTGAATGGTCTAAGATTATCAGTGGTGTACCCCAAGGTTCAGTGCTGGGACCCTTACTTTTTAATAACTTTATAAATGATATAGGGTCTGGGATTAAAAATAACATTTCTGATTTTGCTGATGAGACTAAGCTATTCAGTGGAATAACGTCCTTACAAGATTCTCCAATTTACAAGCCAACCTCAGTGCACTGTCTAATTGGGCAGCAAAGTGGCAAATGAGGTTTAAATGTAAAGTTATGCACTTGGGGACTAAGAATATGCATGCATCATACATACTAGGGGAGTACAACTGGGGGAATCAATGGTGGAGAAGGATCTAGGAGTTTTGGTAGATCATAAGCTCAATAATAGCATGCAATGCCAAGCTGCGGTTTCCAAAGCAAGCAAAGTCCTTTCTTGTATTAAGAGGGTAAGGACTTGAGAGAGCAAGATATAATTTTGCCCCTGTACAAATCATTAGTAAGACCTCATCTGATATATGCAGTTCAGTTTTGGGCACCAGTTCCAGTTTTGGGCACCAGTTCTCAAAAAAGGATATTGGGTAACTGGAAAAAGTGCAGAGAAGGGCAACCAAACTGATAAGAGGCATGGAGGAACTCAGCTATGAGGAAAGATTAGAGGAACTGAATTGTTTCTCTCTTGAGAAGAGGAGATTAGGAGGGGGGATATGATCAACATGTACAAATACATAAGTGGTCCATATAGCGAACTTGGTGTTGAGTTATTCACTTTAACCACTTGCTTACTGGGCACTTAAACCTCCCTCCTGCCCAGACCAATTTTCAGCTTTCAGCTCTGACGCACTTTGAATGACAATTGCGCGGTCATACAACACTGTACCCAAATGAAATTTGTATCATTTTTTTCTAACAAATTGAGCTTTCTTTTGGTGGTATTTAATCACAGCTGGGATTTTTATTTTTTGCTAAACAAACAAAAAAAATGGAAAATTTTGAAAAAAAAAAATCATGTTTCATAGTTTGTTATAAAATTTTGCAAACAGGTAATTTTTCTCCTTCATTTATATGCGCTGATGAGGCAGCACTGGTGTGCACTGATAGGCTGCACTGATGGGCACGGATAGGCACAGTTAAGGCAGCACTGATAGGCACAGTTAAGGCGACACTGATGAGGACAGATAAGGCGGCACTGATGGCCACTGATGGGCACTGATGGGTGGCACTGATGGGTGGCACTGATGGGTGGCATGGATGGGTGGCACGGATAGGTGGCACTGATGGGCACTGATAGGTACCACTGATGGTGGCACTGATGGGGGGCACTGATGGGTGGCACTGATGGGCAGTGATGGCGGGACTGATGGGCACTTATGGGCACTGGTAGGTGACACTGATGGGCACTGATAGGTGGCACTGATGTGCAGCACTGTAGTTGTGGCACTGATTGTGGGCGCTGATGGGTGGCACTGTGGGCACTGATGGGTGGCACTGTGGGCACTGATGGGTGACTCTGGTACTGGTAGGCGGCACTGCTGCCTATTGCTAGGTGTCACTGGCAGGGGGCACAGATGATCGTCATGATTGGGACTGATGTCCCTCTCATGGCCGCTGGTGATCGGCTTTTTTTTCCTCCTCACGCTGTCAGCACGAGGAGAAAAAATAGCCGATTACCGCTCTGTTTACATGATATGATCAGCTGTCATTGGCTGACAGCTGATCATGTGGTAAGGGGTCGAGACCGACTCCTTACTCTGATCTGTGATCAGGTGAGTTTCATAGACAGGGGGTACGCAGGCCGCTCATGCACGGGATGACGTCAATAGATGTAGTCCCGGCAATGTAGGTCCACGCTGTTGCCGTCATTTGGCAATAGCGCGGATCTGAAGAGGTTAAGATCATCACAGAGGACAAGGGGGCACTCTTTATGTCTAGAGGAAAAAAGATTTCATCTCCAAATATAGAAAGGTTACTTCACAGTAAGAGCTGTGAAAATGTGGAATAGACTCCCTCCAGAGGTGGTTCTGGCAAGCTCAATAGATTGCTTTAAAAAAGGCCTGGATTCTTTCCTAAATGTACATAATATAACTGGGTACTAATATTTATAGGTAAAGTTGATCCAGGGAAAATCTGATTGCCTCTCAGGGGATCAAGAAGGAATTTTTTCCCCTGCTGTAGCAAATTGGAGCATGCTGTGTTTGGGTTTTTCACCTTCCTCTGGATCAACTGTGGGTGAGGGATTGTGTACATGGGATTGCATTTTTTATTTTATTTTAACTAGATGGACTTGTGTCTTTTTCCAACCTGACTATGTAACTATATATGTAACTCTAGAGAACACTTTGTTTATGGCATTAAGCATGTGGACTATCAATATGACCAGTGGTGGCCCATTCATAGGGGGCGCTCAGGCTCTGCCCCCCCAATCTGTAAAAAAATTAAAAATTAAAATAAATAAATGGTCACTTTAAAAGTGACCGAGCGCCTGACATGCGTCGGTCTATGGGAAGCTTCCCAGCCTGCAATCAGCTGATTGCAGGCTGGGAAGCCGATTTGCCCACATTTAGGGACTGTCCTGGGCTCAAGAGATGCGCCACAAACACTCCCCCATTCTCCAATGTCCAGTAAATTGCAATTGCATCTCCTGTTCTTTTATTTTAATGAATGAGATCGGAGGACGGTGGGCGGTGCTTTTCACAACAGTCTGGGCACATATATAGTATTTTTGCTATTACAGATATACCTTTCTGACGCTGGATACCTTGGGGTACTTCTCACATTGATTGGTAGGCTTACATAGCCAACAGCAACTATCTCTGTCCCCTGGTTGGGCCTTGCCCCAGATTATCTGAGGGTAAGACTTTTATTATTATCAGAACTATATGTGTATTTGATCAGGGGCATAACTAGAAATCACAGGGCCCCATAGCAAAATGTTGTATGGGCCACCCCTGCAAACAGCCCCCCACAAAAAAATGAACTAATGCCATTGAACAGATTACCACACTCATGTAGCACAGTACCCAGGCAACAGCTTATATTAATTTTGTACAACAAAGTATGCAGTATACTGTATGCAGCCCCCGAAGGACACACATGCATACCCCCATCAGTAGAGGCACCCCCTACCTCAGTGCAAACCCCCAGCAGTACAGACACCCCCTTAGTACAGACACCCCCCTAGTGCAGACCCCCCAGCATTACAGACCCCACTCAGTGCAGGACCCCCCCAGCAGTACAAACACACCCCCAGTGCAGACCACCCCCCTCAGTACAGACACCCCCCCAGTGCAGACCCTTCCAGCATTACAGACCCCTGCATTACAGACCCCCCTCAGTGTAGACACCCCCTCTGTGCAGACCTCCCCCAGCAGTGCAGACTCCCCCTCAGTGCAGACCCCCCTCAGTAGTGCAGACCCCCCTCAGTGCAGACCCCCTCAGTAGTGCAGACCCCCCTCAGTAGTGCAGACCCCCCTCAGTAGTACAGACCCCCCAGCAGTGCAGACACACCCCTTAGTACAGACACCCCCTTAGTTCAGACCCTCCCTAGCATTAAAGACCCCCCCAGCAGTACAGACACCCCCCTCCTCAGCGCAGACCCCCCTCAGTACAGACACCCCCCATCAGTACAGACCCCCCACCCAAGTGCAGACCCCCATCAGTACAGACACCCCCCTATTATAGACCACCCGTCAGTGCAGACACCCCCCTCAGTGCAGGATCCCCCCAGCAGTACAGACACCCCCCAGTGCAGACAACCCCCCTTAGTACATACACCCCCCAGTGCAGACCCCCCAGCATTACAGACCCCACCTCAGTGCAGACCCCCCAGCAGTACAGACACCCCTTCAGTGCAGACCCTCGTCAGTACAGATACCCCCCATTAGTACATACCCCCACCCAAATGCAGACACCCCCCAGCAGTGCAGACACAACCCTTAGTACAGACACCCCCCTAGTGCAGACGCCCCAGCATTACAGACCCCACCTCAGCGCATACCCCCCAGCAGTACAGACACCCCCCCTCAGTGCAGACCCCTCTCCAGTACAGACACCCCCATCAGTACAGACCCCCCACCCAAATGCAGACACCCCCCAGCAGTACAGACACCCCCCTATTACAGACCTTCCCTCAGTGCAGACACCCCCTCAGTGCAGGACCCCCCCAGCAGTGCAGACCCCCCTCAGTACAGACCCCCCTCAGTGCACTACTGAGGGGGGTCTGCACTACTGAGGGGGGATCGGCACTACTGAGGGGGGTCTGCACTACTGAGGGGGATCTGCACTGAGGGGGTCTGCACTACTGAGGGGGGTCTGCACTGAGGGGGGTGTGCACTACTAAGGGGGGTCTGCACTGAGGGGGGTCTCCACTACTGAGGGGGGTCTGCACTAAGGGGGTCTACACTACTGTGGGAGGTCTGCACTGGGGGGGCTGTGCACTACTGGGGGGGTCTGCAGTACTGAGGGGGATCTGCACTGAGGGGGGTCTGCACTACTGAGGGGGGTCTGTACTGAGGGGGGTCTGCACTGCTGGGGGGGTCCTGCACTGAGGGGGGTCTGCACTGAAGGAAGGTCTGTAATAGGGGGGTGTCTGTACTGCTGGGGGTGTCTGCACTTGGGTGGGGGGTCTGTACTGATGGGGGTGCCTGTACTGGAGGGGGGTCTGCACTGAGGGGAGGTCTGTACTGCTGGGGGGGTCTGCGCTGAGGTGGGGTCTGTAGTGCTGGGGACGTCTGCACTAGGGGGGTGTCTGTACTAAGGGGTGTGTCTGCACTGCTGGGGGGTGTCTGCACTTGGGTGGGGGTCTGTACTGATGGGGGGTGTCTGTACTGACGGGGTCTGCACTGAGGGGGGTGTCTGTACTGCTGGGGGGTCTGCACTGAGGTGGGGTCTGTAATGCTGGGGGGTCTGCACTGGGGGTGTCTGTACTAGGGGTGGTTGTCTGCACTGGGGGGTGTCTGTACTGCTGGGGGGGTCCTGCACTGAGGGGGGTGTCTGCACTGATGGGTGTTCTATAATAGGGGGGTGTCTGTACTGATGGGGGTCTGCACTTGGGTGGGGGGGTCTGTACTGATGGGGGGGTGTCTGTACTGAGGGGGGTCTGCACTGAGGAGGGGGTGTCTGTACTGCTGGGGGGTCTTTAATGCTAGGGAGGGTCTGCACTGGGGGGGTGTCTGTACTAAGGGGGGTGTCTGCACTGCTGGGGGGTCTGTATTACTGAGGGGGGTCTGCACTGAGGGGGAGTCTGCACTGCTGGGGGAGGTCTGCACTGAAGGGGTGTCTGCACTGAGGGGGGTCTGTAATGCTGGGGGGTCTGTAATGTTGGGGGGTCTCCACTGGGGGGTGTCTGTACTGAGGGGGTGGTCTGCACTGGGGGTGTGTTTGTACTGCTGGGGGGGTCTTGCACTGAGGGAGGTGTCTGCACTGAAGGGGGTCTGTAATGCTGGGGGGTCTGCACTAAGGGGTGTCTGTACTAAGGGGGGTGTCTGTACTGCTGGGGGGTTTGCACTGAGGTAGGGGTGCCTCTACTGATGGGAGTATGCATGTGTGTCCTTGGGGGCTGCATACAGTATACTGCATACTTTGTTGTATGAAATTAATATAAGCTGTTGCCTGGGTACTGTGCTACATGAGTGTGGTAATCTGTTGCTCAATGGCATTAGTTCATTTTTTTTGTGGGGGGCTGTTTGCAGGGGCGGCCCATACAACATTTTGCTATGGGGCCCTGTGATTTCTAGTTATGCCCCTGATAAAATATACATATAGTTCTGATAATAATAAAAGTCTTACCCTCAGATAATCTGGGGCAAGGCCCAACCAGGGGACAGAGATAGTTGCTGTTGGCTATGTAAGCCTACCAATCAATGTGAGAAGTACCCCAAGGTATCCAGCGTCAGAAAGGTATATCTGTAATAGCAAAAATACTATATATGTGCCCAGACTGTTGTGAAAAGCACCACCCACCGTCCTCCGATCTCAGCCATTAAATTAAAAGAACAGGAGATGCAACTACTGAGGGGGGTCTGCACTACTGAGGGTCTGCATTATTGAGGGGGGTCTGCACTGAGGGGGTCTGCACTACTGAGGTGGGTCTACACTACTGAGGGGGATCTGCACTGAGGGGGGTGTGCACTACTGAGGGGGTCTGCACTACTCAGTGGGGTCTGCACTGAGGGGGGTCTGCACTACTGAGGGGGGTCTGCACTGAGGGGGGTCTGCACTACTGAGGAGGTCTGCACTGAGGGGGGTCTGCACTACTGAGGGGGGTCTGCACTACTGAGGGGGGTCTGCACTGAGGGGGGTCTGCACTAAGGGGGTCTACACTACTGTGGGAGGTGACCCCCCTCAGTGCAGACCCCCCTCAATAATGCAGACCCCCCTCAGTAGTATAGATCCCCCTCAGTGGTGCAGACCCCCCTCAGTAGTGCAGACCCCCCTCAGTGCCGACCCCCTCAGTAGTGCAGACCCCCCTCAGTGCAGACCCCCCAGTACAGACCCCCCTCAATAGTGCAGACCCCCCTCAGTGCAGACCCCCTCTCAGTGCAGACCCCCTCAGTGCAGATCCCCCTCAGTAGGGCAGACCCCCTCAGTAGTGCAGACCCCCCTCAGTACAGACTCCCCTTCAGTAGTATAGACACCCCCCTTCTTACATACCTCAGAACTGCACTGACAGTCTCCAGATACACACAGCGGTGTGTGTCCCTCAAGGCTCAAGTGCAGGCTCCTCCTCTTCTGTCAATGTAAACAGAGAGGAGAGGAGGCAGCTTCGGTCTGTGCCGCTGAGGGACACAGCGGTGTGAGGGTGCAGACACCCCCCAGCAGTACAGACACCCCCTATTACAGACCTTACTTCAGTGCAGACCCCCCTCAGTGCAGGACCCCCCCAGCAGTGCAGACCCCCCTCAGTACAGACCCCCCTCAGTAGTGCAGACTCCCCTCCATGCAGATCCCCCTCAGTAGTGGAGACCCCCCTCAGTAGTGCACAGCCCCCCCAGTGCAGACCCCCCTGAGTAGTGTAGACCCCCTCAGTGCAGACCCCCCTCAGTAGTGCAGACCCCCCTCAGTGCAGACCCCCCTTAGTAGTGCAGACCCCCCTCAGTACAGACCCCCTCAGTAGTGCAGACCCCCTCAGTGCAGATCCCCCTCAGTAGTGCAGACCCCCCTCAGTAGTGCAGACCCCCCTCAGTAGTGCAGATCCCCCTCAGTGCAGACCCCCCTCAGTAGTGCAGACCCCCCTCAGTGCAGATCCCCCTCAATAATGCAGACCCCCCTCAGTGCAGATCCCCCCCTCAGTAGTGCAGACCCCCTCAGTGGTGCAGACCCCCCTCAGTAGTGTAGAGCCCCCTCAGTGCAGACCCCCTCAGTGCAGACCCTCCAGTACAGACCCCCCTCAGTAGTGCAGACCCCCCCTCAGTGCAGATCCCCTCTCAGTGCAGACCCCCCTCAGTGGAGATCCCCCTCAGTAGGGCAGACTCCCCTCAGTAGTGCAGACCCCCCTCAGTACAGACTCCCCCTCAGTAGTATAGACACCCCCCTTCTTACATACCTCAGAACTGCACTGACAGTCTCCAGATACACACAGCGGTGTGTGTCCCTCGAGGCTCAAGTGCAGGCTCCTCTTCCTCTGTGGATGTAAACAGAGAGGAGGGGAGGCAGCTTCAGTCCGTGCCGCTGAGGGACACAGCGGTGTGAGGCACAGCAAGCGGACCCCCCTCAGTAGTGCAGACCCCCCTCAGTGCAGACCCCCCTTAGTAGTGCAGACCCCCCTCAGTGCAGACCCCCTCAGTAGTGCAGACCCCCTCAGTGCAGATCCCCCTCAGTAGTGCAGACCCACCTCAGTAGTGCAGACCCCCCTCAGTAGTGCAGATCCCCCTCAGTGCAGACCCCCCTCAGTAGTGCAGACCCCCCTCAGTGCAGATCCCCCTCAGTAGTGCAGACCCCCCTCAGTAGTGCCGATCCCCCTCAGTGCAGACCCCCCTCAGTAGTGCCGACCCCCCTCAGTGCAGACCCCCCTCAATAATGCAGACCCCCCTCAGTGCAGATCCCCCCCTCAGTAGTGCAGACCCCCTCAGTGGTGCAGACCCCCCTCAGTAGTGTAGAGCCCCCTCAGTGCAGACCCCCTCAGTGCAGACCCTCCAGTACAGACCCCCCTCAGTAGTGCAGACCCCCCCTCAGTGCAGATCCCCTCTCAGTGCAGACCCCCCTCAGTGGAGATCCCCCTCAGTAGGGCAGACCCCCCTCAGTAGTGCAGACCCCCCTCAGTACAGACTCCCCCTCAGTAGTATAGACACCCCCCTTCTTACATACCTCAGAACTGCACTGACAGTCTCCAGATACACACAGCGGTGTGTGTCCCTCGAGGCTCAAGTGCAGGCTCCTCTTCCTCTGTGGATGTAAACAGAGAGGAGGGGAGGCAGCTTCAGTCCGTGCCGCTGAGGGACACAGCGGTGTGAGGCACAGCAAGCGGTGTTAGTGGTGCGGCTGCCGCTACCCAAGGGTGTCACCCGGTGCGGCCCACACCCACCTAGCAACGCCACTCAACAGGCCCCAACATGGCTTTGGGCCCCATAGCGCCCGCTTGGGCCGCTATGGTGGTAGTTCCGCCACTGTATTTGATGTCACATAGGTGGGGTAATGCAGGTAAAGATATATTGTTTGTGTATATGGCTAATTTGTGACATCTGTCTTTCTTTTTTTTATAGTTTTTTTTTATTATTATGATGATTTACTACATAAATCCTTATTGTTCCTGAGGAAGTGGTGAATCCACTAAATGCTTAGACCCCTTCTAAGGATATACATAAAGACTGTGATAGATTTCTTTGTAACAATATTTTTACATGCTTTCTACAATGGTATGCTAAAATTATAATCTATATATGTATATGTCAGATTTTATTTTATTTGGTGGTCACCAGGGGTATATTTAAAGTCCTATCTAAAGGGATACAATTGTACTTTATATATTGAGATGATATCTAGTTAGACCACATTTAAGTTATGTTTCACAACACTCCACCCTACAACACCTTGAAAACTTGCACAACTTATAATAATAATACAGGCTTCTAAAAAGCTAATCACTAATCCTATAAGCAACTCCACTAATAATAATTTAACCACCAGCTAGCTACCTTATACTAATGCAACTATGATCCAGACCCCTTGTAAGATTTCTGTTACCAGACAGTCCCTTTCTCATAATAAAGCCACCAGCTAGCACCATTTAATATAGTTCATCTCCAACCAGCCACCTCCATTATAATAATTTAGTGACCACTCATCCCTTATATAATAATTCAGGCAGAATGCAGCAGTTTTATAATAATGCATATATCACTTACAGTAATACTGCCAAATCCCTCCATGATTTGCAGTCCCACACAGAGCTGCAGTGCATATAGCAAAGAAACACAGTGGTGGAGACCTATTGTAAACAGTCATATGCCCAAACAAATTCTTGTGGATGGGTACAGAAAACCGAGAGAGGAATGCCGGCACAGAAGTGTCTATTCATTGTGAGAGTATGCCCTCCTCCCGCCATGTACTGAATTCAGATCAGGTGAGCTTGGATGATTATTGCCAAAATTCTGAATCTGGTACTCACAACCTTAATTTTAGTTGATGTCCTAACCTCTGAGTCACTTGTCATAAATGCAGTGTACATACCTCTTTGGCCTGCCTGTAATATTGTGTCAGAGGAAGAAATTATCTGAAAATTAGGAGAATGTTGATGAGGGTGGCCATATAAAGGCAGAGGTTTTACAGATAATGTAAAACATGTAAGGATACTGTATTCCCATTCTTAATCATATTCCCACAGCACTGCAATCTGGCACTACAGTATATATTTCCTGAAACAACTGTTGAAGGAATTTGGTCAACACAATAACCAGTTTGTTTGTTCTTCTCATTAAAAATGAATAATCTTCAGACACTTAAGCCCCGTACACACGATCAGACTTTCAAACAACAAAACCGTGGAATTTTGTCCGAAGGGTGTTGGCTCAAACTTGTCTTGCATACACACGGTCACACAAATGTTGGCCAACAATTAGGAATGTAGTGACGTTCTAGACGTACTACGTGTTTTTGCTGCACTTTGGAAAGACCCTTTGGACTTCTTCTGCTAATTTTGTGTTAGTAGAAGTTTGGTGAGTGTTGATTCGTGCTTTTCTTCTTGCATTTTTCATTTAGCACTTTTCAGTTCATTTCTGAACGGCTGTTCGTCAATTAGACATGTTGCAGAATCGGAGGAGATAACGTGTTATTTATTATTGACCTTGGAGTTATTGCTTTGACATTATTTTTTTGGTTGAATAATGATTTGATTTGGTATATTTTCTATATTTTTGGATGCATAGAATGCACTTTTTGGTTAAGTTCTATTGGCAGAGATCATGTCTAATTTTATTTGTTTTCTTTTTCTAACGCACAATAAAAAATTTGTGGAGAATAATACTTGGCTATGTGTTTTACTTCAAATGACAGTTTGGGAGCAGGCAGTTACATTTAAAAAAATACAATGTAAAATTGACAAGGGACACCCACATACATTGACAAGGGACACCAACATAGTTGTATCTTTGTTCTTAAAAACTACAGGATAATGGTGTTGTGGTAACTTGCCCAAATAAAAGAAAAAAAAACACAATAATATTATTCTTGATATCACTAGAAAAAAAAGTCTTTGAAAATTTGTTTGCAATAACTCCATCAATATCACCAGCAAAGCAGCTTCATTATTATCCCTTTAAAGAAGAAGAGAATTGTGCGCTGCATTTGGATATTTCATAATTTGTCACGTCACAAATGGTAATTCTCCATTACAAACGGTAGTTTACAAGACCGACCGCTTCCGAGCATGCGTGTTTGTACTTTGGACTTTTGTCCAACAGACTTGTGTACACACGATCGGAAAGTCCGACAACACACATTTGTTGGTGGAAAATTTGAGAACATGCTAGCCAACATTTGTTGGCAGAAAGTCCGACAACAATTGTCCGATGAAGCATACACATGGTCGGACTTACCGCTAACAATCTCACATCCAAAATTTCCCTTCGGAAAGTCCGATCGTGTGTACGGGGCTTTAGAGCTTTTTCAAAAAGCTAAAAATGTCTGCTTGAAACAATGCTACCAAAAGATTGTAGTATGTAATAAGAATACCAGCTTTAAAGGCTGCATGGTTTTGGCATACATCAGAAACATCTTGTTCCACATCTTGCATCATATCTTAATAGGCAAGTGATACAGCCTTGGGCCTGATTATATGTGTTGTTATTGGGTTTTTCTAAATAGTAGAGTGCAACTTGCAGCCACAAGAGGAAAGGAAGCAGCAAAAGATAAAGTAATGAAACAGATTTAGTAAGTGAACAGAAGATGTGTCATTTTTTATATAGTATATTATTAACATTTCTGTAAGAAACACTGAAGTAAGGTATAAAGAATGTCTTACAGACTCTTTATCAAAAGAATGCAGCAGAAAACCCTTTCCTTTTTCATAAAAATATTGGGAAATTATCTTAATAAAACATGTCAAAAAGCATGACATACATATTTTTATTTGTTTAACTTTTAGTTCACAAGAGCACCTTAAAGTGTTTTGAAACCCAAAAACAAAACGTTAATATATTGCAGCTTACCAATCTTTAAGAGCCCATTCACACCTGAGCGTTTCATAGCTTGAAGCCTCAAGCCACAAAATGCTTGAGGGGAAAAAATCCATTATTCTCTATGGAGATGGTTCACATCTCCACTCCAAGTCACCTGAAGCCCTACCCCTAAAGCTCAAACAAGTTCTGGACCCTTTTTTGTTGTGCAAATCGGGCAGATTTGGGCGTTTTTGGGGCAGGAAGCAGATGACAAAATCTAACAACGTAGCAACAAATGATGAAACAGATGATAATTTTTCCTATTGGCTAATAAAAAAAATGCCAAAGCTCAAAAACGCCGGACAACGCTGCATGGAAACACGCAAATATGCCCCAAAAAAGTGTGACAAAACGACGGAAGAAACACTCAAAAACGCTACACTCAGGTGTGAATTCAGCCTAAATCTGGTAGTTGCCTTGTTTTTTCATTTTTAAGATTTTTTCCATTTGTTTTCATCAGGTGATCCAGTCAGTAACACGCTCACTGACTTAAGCCTGGTACTCTCTGACATTTTGTTTTGTTCAACCCAGCGTGTTGAGCGGAAAAAAAACTAAGGAGCTTGCTGAACTGGCTGATATTTGGCCCCTGTGCATCAGGCTTTAGGATGGCTCCTCTATCTATTGAGGAGCAAGTCACCCTTGGACATCAACATGGACTGAAAAGGGTAATGTTGGATGAACTAGTATACAGTCAGGTCCATAAATATTGGGACATCAACACAATTCTAATCTTTTTTGGCTTTATACACCACCACAATGGATTTGAAATGAAACGAACAAGATGTGCTTTAACTGCAGACTTTCAACTTTAATCTTAGGGTATTTACATCCAAATCAGGTGAACGGTGTAGGAATTACAACTGTTTGTATATGTGCCTCCCACTATTTAAGGGACCAAAAGTAATGGGACAGATTAACAATCATCCATCAAACTTTCACTTTTTAATACTTGGTTGCAAATCCTTTGCAGTCAATTACAGCCTGAAGTCTGAAAACGCATAGACATCACCAGACGCTGGGTTTCATCCCTGGTGGTGCTTTGCCAGGTGTCTGTTGCAACTGTCTTCAGTTCTTGCTTGTTCTTGGGGCATTTTTCCTTCAGTTTTGTCTTCAACAAGTGAAATGCATGTTCAATCGGATTCAGGTCAGGTGATTGACTTGGCCATTGCATAACATTCCACTTCTTTCCCTTAAAAAAACTCTTTGGTTGCTTTCGCAATATGCTTCGGGTCATTGTCCATTTGCACTGTGAAGCGCCGTCCAATGAGTTCTGAAGCATTTTGCTGAATATGAGCAGATAATATTGCCCAAAACACTTCAGAATTCATCCTGCTGCTTTTGTCAGCAGTCACATCATCAATAAATACAAGAGAACCAGTTCCAATGGCAGCCATACATGCTCACGCCATGACACTACCACCACCGTGCTTCACTGATAAGATGGTATGCTTTGGATCATGAGCAGTTCCTTTCCTTCTCCATACTTTTCTCTTCCCATCACTCTGGTACAAGTTGATCTTGGTCTCATCTGTCCATAGGATGTTGTTCCAGAACTGTGAAGGCTTTTTTAGATGTTGTTTGGCAAACTCTAATCTGGCCTTCTTGTTTTTGAGGCTCATCAATGGTTTACATCTTGTGGTGAACCCTCTGTATTCACTCTGGTGAAGTCCTCTCTTGATTGTTGACCTTGACACACATACACCTACCTCCTGGAGAGTGTTCTTGATCTGGCCAACTGTTGTGAAGGGTGTTTTCTTCACCAGGGAAAGAATTCTTCAGTCATCCACCACACTTGTTTTCCATGGTCTTCCGGGTCTTTTGGTGTTGCTGAGCTCACCGGTGTATTCTTTCTTTTTAAGGATGTTCCAAACAGTTGATTTGGCCACAGCTAATGTTTTTGCTATCTCTCTGATGGGTTTGTTTTGTTTTTTCAGCCTAATGATGGCTTGCTTCACTGATAGTGACAGCTCTTTGGATCTCATATTGAAAGTTGACAGCAACAGATTCCAAATGCAAATAGCACACTTGAAATGAACTCTGGACCTTTTATCTGCTCCTTGTAAATGGGATAATGAGGGAATAACACACACCTGGCCATGGAACAGCTGAGCAGCCAATTGTCCCAATACTTTTGGTCCCTTAAAAAGTGGGAGGCACATATACAAACTGTTGTAATTCCTACACCGTTCACCTGATTTGGATGTAAATACCTTCAAATTAAAGCTGAAAGTCTACAGTTAAAGCACATCTTGTTCGTTTCATTTCAAATTCATTGTGGTGTATAGAGCCAAAAAGATTAGAATTGTGTCAATGTCCCAATATTTATAGTAATAAGGGTAGTGCTGCGCTGACTCAAAAAAAGTGAAAAAATATAAAAGTATCAATACAAATTAAGTGAACAGCAGCTGACACGCAAACAAACCAAGTCACACCAATATGTATATAGAAAAGTGCAGCGCTAGAGTCCCAAACATAAACTGAAAACATGAATGGAACAAGTATAAGTCTGTGAAAAATTGGGAGAATCCTAGAAACAATTGTAAATCAACACAATACATGAACACGTGAGATATGAAAAAAATTTCTATAGTGCAATGTGATACGATCTGAGACCAGAGTCCATAAACATAGAATCAATGGAAATCTTCTGAAACGGAGGAGGAGCTTGAACACTGGGCGGTGACTGGATACTTAGACGTAAGGCAACCACAGGTGACACGCCACAGACATCAAAAAATGAAAGAGATTAGGTACTCTTACCAGATCTGTAGGACATATCTGCCATATAGCAGTACATCTGTTAAAGCATGAGGAGGTAACTTCCCGTGGTATCCGCCTGGATGTTGTCCCTTAGGTCACGATCACCGATGAAGAGAGGTTGTCCTGGGTGGAAGTTAACCACTATCACGCACACTCTCCAGTTCTGGAACCGAAAGATCAGAGGGAGCCAGCTGAGGATGGATTCATGGAGGAAAAAAGAAAAAGGCTTCACATGGTGTAGGTCAAAAAATAGGGGTTTTAATGAATAAAAACCTTTACAGGATAAAAAGTTATCACAAGCAAATAAAAAAATGGCAATGTGGGAAGCTGAAACGCCATCCCTACGCACTTCGACTGCAAAGTCTTCAACATGCCCCTGTTGAAGACTTTGCAGTCGAAACCCGTAGGGCTGGCGTTTCAGTTTCCCACATTGCCATTTTTTTATTTGCTTGTGATCACTTTTTATCCTGTAAAAGTTTTTAATCATTAAAACCCCTATTTTTTGACCTACACCATGTGGAGCCTTTTTCTTTTTTCCTCCATGACTCCATCCTCAACTGGCTCCTTCTGATCTTTCGGTTCCAGAACTGGAGAGTGTGCGTGATAGTGGTTAACTTCCACCCAGGACAACCTCTCTTCATCGGTGATCGTGACCTAAGGGACAACATCCGGGCGGATACCACGGGAGGTTACCTCCTCATGCTTTAACAGACATACTGCTATATGGCAGATATGTCCTACAGATCTGGTAAGAGTACCTAATCTCTTTCATTTTTTGATGTCTGTGGCATGTCACCTGTGGTTGCCTTTCGTCTAAGTATCCAGTCACCGCCCAGTGTTCAAGCTCCTTCTCTGTTTCAGAAGATTTCCATTGATTCTATGTTTATGGACTCTGGTCTCAGAGCATATCACATTGCACTATAGACATTTTTTTCATATCTCATGTGTTCATGTATTGTGTTGATTTACAATTGTTTCTAGGATTTCCCCAATTTTTCACAGACTTATACTTGTTCCATTCATGTTTTCAGTTTATGTTTGGGACTCTAGCGCTGCACTTTTCTATATACATACCAATATTTATGGGCCTGACTGTATGTAAATGGGCATTACATAAGTCACTAACAAATTAAAATCAAACTCCAGCAAACATTCTTAATCAGTAAAATAAATAACTTTTTCCATTTAAGAATAATAGTTTTAACTAAATAAAAACGGATCACTTTAAGCACCCCATTCAGTGCTAAATGATTTTTGTCTCAACACTCTAACTTCTTCTTTTGCTGCACAGCTTCGTTTGTTAAAGGAAGTTGAAAAATAACAGCAGGATCAACAGGTAAAAAACAAAGTTGTTTATGCTAGTGACTGCATCATATATGTTGTCTTTAATTTTGCATTTGAAGTACTATTTTAACTATTCAGCTTTACTAACTTACCATCATTGAGCTGTTAGTTTTAGAAGTTAGTTTTTTTTTACTACCCTAAAGTAGCATTGCATCATATTTACAATAATTACAGTCGTTTCTTGATTGGCAAACTTTTTTTTACACCGAGTGATACAACAACTGTAGACATTCCTAAACAGTCAGGGTAGACTTCCTCCTTTGGGAAGTTGGAACAAAACCCAAGCCAATCTGCATATAATCCTGCCTCCAACTAGGGATTAGCCATTGTCGGAACCTTGGTTGAACTAAACTTTGGCTGTTCAGTTTTTCTGTTCAGCACTCCTGTTGTAGGGGAGCTGAGATTCATACTTAGAAATTGTATTTCTATTGCATCTATATATGACAGTTTCTGGTTGCCACTGGTTGCTAAGGATGTAGTGGGCGTTTGCACTCACTGCATAACTAGAAACTGCTGGGGTCACCAGGAATCCCCATGTTACCAAATGGGCAGGGACAGTGATGACATCACTGCCTAAATATAGTCACTGCCATATTTGGTCAATTATGCCATCACTGCCTCTGCTCCTTCCCTTAAATAGCTGATGAAAGTTTTAGGAGCTGTAATTCAGCTATGAGTACTCGTCGGAATAGTCATGTGATTGATGATGGATTTACAATGAGGGACATTATTTTTTTTAAGTAAGGACTTGTCAAATGTTTGGGCGTTTTTATTTCTAGGTAACTTTTTTTGTGAATGAGTAGGACTACTATTGGGGCAAAGCACCCACCCTCATGTTGAGGGCATGTGCCCTGGTATGGTTCAGGAGGAATGGGAATGCATGCTTGTTCACTGGCCTTTCCTGACCAGCCAGGCTGCATGCTCAGATTAAGGGTCTGGTATGGATTTTTAGGGGGACCTCATGGACTTTGTTTCTTATGTGGAATCCCTCTTAAATTCTTAAATTCTGTACCAGACATAAAGGGGGGGATTTACTAAAACTGGTGCATACAAAATCTGGTTAGCTATAATTAAACCCACACCTATGTTTCTTATAATTAAACCCACTTTCCTAGAATCATAGTATTCTCTTTCACATCCCCCTTTCTAATGACCCCCGCATTGAACAAAGGGAGTTCTGCTTGGGAGTGCCTCCTCTTCTTACTTTTTAGGTAGTACCCATTGTGGGAAGGTCCTACCTTATCGCAGATTTCACATAAGAGGTACAGTGTAAGTCCATTTGCAGGACCTGATTAGTGGAATGCTTTTCTCTGACTGAGCTTCAGTCTTCTGAGAAAGTCTCCTTAGATTCCTACCTCTTGCTCCTCATGGGAGAATTCTATATTTTACAGAGGTAGGTTGGATGAACCTTATATCATAATTAGGGATGAGCTTCGAGTTTGAGTCAAACTCATGTTCGACTTGAACATTGGCTGTTCGCAAGTTCACCGAACAGCGAACAATTTGGGGTGTTTGAGGCAAATTCGAATGCCGCAGAACACCCTTTAAAAGTCTATGGGGGAAATCAAAAGTGCTAATTTTAAAGGCTTATATGCAAGTTATTGTCATAAAAAGTGTTTGGGGACCCGGGTCCTGCCCCAGGGGACATGGATCAATGCAAAAAAAGTTTTAAAAACGTCAGTTTTTTCAGGAGCAGTGATTTTAATAATGCTTAAAGTCAAACAATAAAAGTGTAATATCCCTTTAAATTTCGTACCTGGGGGGTGTCTATAGTATGCCTGTATAGGGGCGCATGTTTCCCGTGTTTAGAACAGTCTGACAACAAAATGACATTTGGAAGGAAAAAAAACATTTAAAACTACCCGCGGCTATTGCATTGCCGACAATACACATAGAAGTTCATTGATAAAAACGGCATGGGAATTCCCCACAGGGAAACCCCGAACCAAAATTTTTTTTAAAAAATTACGTGGGAGTCCCCCTAAATTCCATACCAGGCCCTTCAGGTCTGGTATGGATATTAAGGGGAACCCCGGCCAAAATTTAAAAAAAAATGACGTGGGGTTCCCCCAAAAATCCATACCAGACCCTTATCCGAGCACGCAACCTGGCAGGCCGCAGGAAAAGAGGGGGGGACGAGAGTGTGCCCCCCCCTCCTGAACCGTACCAGGCCACATGCCCTCAACATTGGGAGGGTGCTTTGGGGTAGCCCCCCAAAACACCTTGTCCCCATGTTGATGAGGACAAGGGCCTTATCCCCACAATCCTGGCCGGTGGTTGTGGGGGTCTGCGGGTGGGGGGCTTATCGAAAATCTGGAAGCCCCCCCCCTGTGTGAAATGGTAAGGGGGTACTTATCCCTACCATTTCACTAAAAAACTGTCAAAAATGTTAAAAATGACAAGAGACAGTTTTTGACAATTCCTTTATTTAAATGCTTCTTCTTTCTTCTATCTTCCTTCATCTTCTTCTGGTTCTTCTGGCTCTTCTGGTTCTTCCTCCGGCGTTCTCGTCCAGCATCTCCTCCGCGGCGTCTTCTATCTTCTTCTCCTCAGGCCGCTCCGCACCCATGGCATGGGGGGAGGCTCCCGCTCTTCTCTTCATCTTCTTCTTCATCCTCTTCTCTTCTTCCTTCTTCTCTTCTTCTCTTCTTCATTTTATTCTCCGGGCCGCTCCGCATCCATGCTGGCATGGAGGAAGGCTCCAGCTGTGTGATGGCGTCTCCTCGTCTGACGGTTCTTAAATAACGGGGGGCGGGGCCACGCGGTGACCCCAGCCCCCCTCTGACGCACGGGCTATGACGGGACTTCCCTGTGGCATTCCCCGTGACGTCACAGGGAAGTCCCCTCAAGTCACCGTGCGTCAGAGGGGGCGGGGTCACCGGGTGGCCACGCCCCTATTATTTAAGAACCGTCAGACTAGGAGACTCCGTCACACAGCGGGAGCCTCCCTCCATGCCAGCATGTGTGCGGAGCGGCCCAGAGAAGAAAATGAAGAAGAGAAGAAGGAAGAAGAGAAGAGGATGAAGAAGAAGATGAAGAGAAGAGTGGGAGCCTCCCCCCATGCCATGGGTGCGGAGCGGCCCGAGGAGAAGAAGATAGAAGATGCCGCGGAGGAGATGCTGCACGAGAACGCCGGAGGAAGAACTAGAAGAGCCAGAAGAACCAGAAGAAGAAGAAGACGAAGGAAGATAGAAGAAAGAAGAAGCATTTAAATAAAGAAATTGTCAAAAACTGTCTTTTGTCATTTTTAACATTTTTGACAGATTTTTAGTGAAATGGTAGGGGTAAGTACCCCCTTACCATTTCACACAGGGGGGGCGGGATCTGGGGGTCCCCTTGTTAAAGGGGGCTTCCAGATTCCGATAAGCCCCCCGCCCGCAGACCCCCACAACCACCGACCAGGGTGGTTGTGAGGATGAGACCCCTTGTCCTCATCAACATGGGGACAAGGTGTTTTGGGGGGCTACCCCAAAGCACCCTCCCAATGTTGAGGGCATGTGGCCTGTACGGTTCAGGAGGGAGGGGGGGACAGCACTCTCGTCCCCCCCCTTTTCCTGCGGCCTGCCAGGTTGCGTGCTCGGATAAGGGTCTGGTATGGATTTTTGGGGGGACCCCACGCCGTTTTTTTTTTTTTTGGTGCGGGGTTCCCCTTAAAATCCATACCAGACCTGAAGGGTCTGGTATGGAATTTAGGGGGAACCCCACGTCATTTTTTTTTAAATTTTAGCCGGGGTTCCCCTTAATATCCATACCAGACCTGAAGGGCCTGGTATGGAGTTTAGGGGGACTCCCACATCATTTTTTTTTTTAAATTTTGGTTCGGGGTTTCCCTGTGGGGAATTCCCATGTCGCTTTTATCAATGAACTTCTATGTGTATTGTCGGCAATGCAATAGCCGCGGGTAGTTTTAAATGGTTTTTTTCCTTCCAAATGTCATTTTGCTGTCAGACTGTTCTAAACACAGGAAACATGCGCCCCTTTACAGGCATACTATAGACACCCCCCAGGTACGAAATTTAAAGGGATAATACACTTTTATTGTTTGACTTTAAGCATTATTAAAATCACTGCTCCTGAAAAAACTGACGTTTTTAAAACTTTTTTTGCATTGATCCATGTCCCCTGGGGCAGGACCCGGCTCCCCAAACACTTTTTATGACAATAACTTGCATATGAGCCTTTAAAATTAGCACTTTTGATTATTCATGTTCGTGTCCCATAGACTTTAGCGGTGTTCGCGTGTTCGAGTGAACTTTTTTCCTGTTCGCATGTTCTGGTGCAAACCGAACAGGGGGGTGTTCGGCTCATCCCTAATCATAATATATGAGTCATATATTTTAGGCTTGTATTCAGGTAACCACACACCTAAAACACCTTTGGGTGTTTGATGGAAGCCTCTCCTAACAAACATTGAGCCCGGGTTCACATATAAGCCCGGCTTACACCGCATCTAATTCGCAGGACATTTTAAAATACATTCATATGAATGCATCTGGTTCACATATGTGCGTTGCATTCGCACTGCGCATTGCACAAAAAATGTGTGCGTTTTTTGGGCATTGCGGTGCGAACTACAAGCCTATTATCTCCTATGGGAACGCATCTGATTCGCAGATGCATTGCGTTCTGAACAAGGAATTTCTACTTCTCTTCACTACATCTCCCCCCCTCCCCCCCTCCCTCCCCCTCTCCCTGCTCTCTGATACTGAGCAAAAACGCAATAAATTCTTTGAACAGGAGATTTTTATCTCCCCAGTGAAACCTGAGCTTCAATTCGCACCGCACAAGTGTGAAACAGGGCTCAAAGTTAGCACCCTTCGATTTCTTGATGAGGTCTCTCAAATCCATGTATATCTACTTGATAGTGGTAAACCAAACATGCCTCGGTTAAGTTTGGGGTATGAATAGCTAACTGGGTGCCAAATTCCAAAATCAATGTCAAATTTTAGAAATCAGTAATTTCCATTTTTTTAGGTTAACGGGCAAAAGATTGTCATACAAAGGGCATGGGGAGCTGGGCACTACTCCTGGGGAAAATTACATTTTGCAGATAGCAGCAATTTTTGTAATGCTTAAAGTAAAAAAAAGGCAAAAATCCCTTAAATAATATTCTTAGGGAATACCCTGAACCTGCAAAAGTGGTATTTACAAAGAAAATAAATGCTATTAGAATTCCTATCGCATGTGTTCTTTTTGTACGCCAGGGAATGCCTTTATTTAAATGAAACACCTTAGATGAAGGCCTGGCATTGATGTTAAATGGGGACTCTATGTTAAAAAAATGTTGTAGGGTGCCTTTTAAAAATAAAAAAAATAAAATAATGTAGTTCAAAAACAGCTAAAGGGCCTCAGGTTGCCTACTCCTGGGCTAGGGTATACTCAAAAGGATTGATCTACTAAAACTGGAGAGTGCAAAATCTACTGAAGCTCTGCATAGAAACCAAACAGCTGACAGTTTTTTTGTCAAAGCTTAATTGAACAAGCTGAAGTAAGAAGCTAATTGGCTACCATTGACAGCTGCATCAGATTCGGCACTCTCTAGTGTTAGTAAATCAACCCCAATTTTTCAAAGCACCATCTTTTTTTTGCACAGCATAGACAGATTCTCATCTCTCCCACTGTTGGACTGTAAATTGTTGCCAGCTACTAGCATAAAATAACTACAGGTTGTTCATTGTTTTACTATGATTAGGGATGAGCTGAACACCCCCCTGTTCGGTTCGCACCAGAACTTGCTAACAGGCAAAAAATTTGTTCCAACGCAGAGTGCATGCGCGGTAGCTTCCAAGATGGCCGCTAGCCTCTGAAGCTCCGCTCCACCCCGGCCCCTTTCGTTCCTCCAGCGCTGACAGAGCGACAAACGCAGCCAGATAACGGCACCCCCGGGTGCACGACACCCCCAGGAACCGACCGATGCTGACGGGGATGGCCAGAGGAAGCCTATCGAGCCAGATGACGGCTGCGCCTGGGCCGCTCAGCTATGCCAAGATGGCCGTCGCTCCTCCGAGACACAGCGTGGCTGCAGAAGCAGAGGAGTCTATAGCTGACCAGAACTGTGACCCACCGCAATCGCCAGGTATGGGGGGCTCCCCACTACTGCAAGCCCATTCACCTGCATCCACTGAATCCCTCCTTTTCAGCCTGCAAGCAGGCCTTCCATCCACTCCCATGATGGATCCACATACAGGCCTTTTGCTGTCTGTCAGTGAGGCCCAGGAAGCCTCACCCATCCCCACTGACTTTCCCTCCATGGTGGAGGCCTTTGCTCAGCTGCTTTCCAAAAGCCTGGCACAAAACGCAGCACATATTACATCCTCCATACATGCTGACATGCAGCAGTTTGGGCTCAGACTAGACATTATGGAGAAAAAAGCAGATCAAGCTTGGGCTAGGATCAATCAGAATACTGCAAGACTGCAAGACATGCAGGATCAACTTGAGACAGCTTTCGCAAAGATCGATGATCTGGAGAACAGATCAAGACGATATAACTTCAGAGGTATGGGGGGGCCCGGAAGCGGAAAAAGAGGTTCATTCTGTCATCAAAGTCCTCATTAAAGATCTTGTCCCTGAGATCCTGGAGCACCGTTTAGAGCTTGATAGGGCCCACAGAGCTCTGCAACCTCCCCGTAAAGATGGACTCCCAAGGGACATAATAGTTAAGCCCCACTACTACTCTGTGAAGGAGGAAGTCATGCGGAAAGCCAGAAATCTGAATGACTTAACTGTTCTTGGCCACAAAATTCTGATCTTTGCAGATCTGTCCCCCTACATGGTACAGAAGAGGAGGGCTCTGAAACCTCTACTGCAGCTCCTGCAAGAGAAAGAGATTCCCTACAGATGGTCATTCCCATTGAGGCTAAACTTCACGTATAAGAGCAGAAATTGCAGCTTCTCCACCTTCGCGGAAGGCGAACGGCTTCTTCTCCAGCTGGGCCTCATCTCGCAAGATCCTACAGCTACACAATCAAGCAGGGGTAACTCTTCCTCCACCAAAAGACCCCCTCCAGCAAGCCCTCTTCAACCATCCTGGCTCAAACAAAGCACCAAGAGGTCGAAAGAAAATTTCCCCACGTGACTCTTTATCCTCTTTATTTGGCTCAAAGAATCACCAAGGGTGACTGACGCCTGATTTTGGACCCATGGAAGAACGTTTTTGTTCCTTTTTCGTTCCACTGGTCCCGGGACTTCTCATTGTTGGTTTTTGGCCCCCCTTTTTTAGGGCCCTTTTTATTTTCCTTTTGTTCCCCATGAAGATGCTTTGATCATCAATCATACAGGGATTGGTTTTGGTTATTTAGTCTCTTTTTTCAATGGGTCCGGGGGAGTGGGGGGTTTTCGTCAGGGGGTCCCCTGATGGGGTTGCCGTGCCCCCGGGGTTCCCTGGGGGGGGCTGGCCCTGATCCGGGGACTCCCACCCTCTTCCGTGCAATGATAGGCTCAGCCTTCTATTTTATATATATGGGGGCATGTTTATACTCTTGATTGACGGTTCTCTCTGTAATACAAGGTTTTTTTTTGGTTTTTTTTGCCACCTCAGAAAATTCCTAGAGAGACTAATTCAGCTTACTCGCTCATATGTGTCTCATCTCGTCTCTTCATCACTGTGGCATATATTTTGTTTTCAACCGAAGGAAACAACAGGGGTTTACAAGAAAATTATTATATAAAAACTAACCTCGCCTAATAAGGCTCAACCCTTAGTTCCCCTTCTCTGGAAATTTTATCTTTATTTATAAATCTCTCTGTTTTACATATCTGTATAAAAAAAAAACATATATATAAATATATAACCCCCCCTCCCTCCCTTCTCCCTCCCTAACCCTTCTCCCTCCCTAACCCTTGTGCAATGCCTATAATCTACTTGGTGGGTAATTTAAATCCTAATTTTTTCTGCATAACTCCATGTTTTTTTAAACTCCTTCCAACATTTCCATTTGTCTACTTCTATCTTTTCCTCTTTATAAAAAGAAAACTGCTCCATGTTATAGGTCTCTTCCACGGCATTTATCCAGTCCCACATCTCAGGGCTTTCTTTTCCCCACCAATTTTTAGGGATTAATCTTTTTGCTGCGTTTAATAGATGTGGAACCAGAGATGTTCTATATTGTTTCACATTCCCTTCTATGCCGTGGAAGAGGACCACCCACGGATCCTCTTTCACCTCTATTTTTGTGATCTCCTTGATCAAGCCCAAGATTTTTTTTCCAAAATTTTTTAATTATCGGGCAATTCCACCATAGGTGAGCCATAGTACCCACCCCTCCACAGCCCCGCCAACAATCTGCCGGATTCCCATGTTGGAATTGACTTATCCTATCTGGCGTTGCGTACCACCTTGCCATACATTTATAATTCATCTCGGCTGTTTTTATATCTACCGCTGAGCTATGGGCCAAAAATAACATTTTATTAATCGTGCTCGTGTTTTTTTTGTGTTCCCAATTCCTTTTCCCATTTTTTGATGAATGTGGGTACCTCTGCTTCTTCCTCTTTCAATAGTAGTTTATATAGCTTAGATATTGTATTTTTTGTTTTTTCCGAACAACATCATTTTTCTAACGCTGTCAAATTTTCTCCTGATCTTATCGGTTGAGGTAGATTTTTCACGAAGCGGCCTAATTGCATGGACCTCCATTCATCTATCACCCATGTGTCTGTGTTTTGTTTCAATGCAGTGATTGTGACAATTTTCCCTTTTTTAAGTATTTCTCTAAGCTGTACTTTATCTTTTTTTATCCAGTTCCCACCTATATTTCTTTTCCCTGGTGCAAAATATTCATTCTCCTTTAATGCTATCAGGGGAGAATTATAAACCTTATCTAATTGCTTATATGCTACATCCCATACCTTTAAAACTATTTTTGTCAAACAATGTGTTTTCTCATCTACCGTTCTGTAGTTCGGAGGGTTCCAAATAATAGATCCTAAATGTGTTTTACTATAATATTTTTCTATATTCACCCATCTTTTTTCTTGGTTATCCCTAGCCCATTCTATTGCTCTTGATAAAATTATTGCTTTATAATATTTTAGGATATCCGGGACCGCAAGACCCCCTTTGTCTTTATCTTGTTTTAGGGTCTTAAGAGATATTCTTGATCTTTTATTTTTCCATATTATGTTGGAGATTATTGATTTCAGTTTTCTAATGTATTCCTGTGGGAGTTTAATAGGTAACATTTGGAATTTGTACGTGATCTTTGGGAGGAGGATCATTTTTATGGCGTTAATACGCCCCATCCATGAAAGAGGTTTTGTCTGGAGTTTTTTCCCTACACTCTTTATTTCATCCAAGAGATGGATATAGTTTTTTCGATATATCTTTACCGGGGAGTTCGCGAGTCTTATTCCCAAATATTTGATCTCTTTTTTCCAGCGGAATTGGAAATCTTTCTTCAATTTTTCCTCCTCTATTTTACTCACATTTATCTTCAAAATTTCCGATTTCCCCATATTAATCTTAAAATTTGTTATTTCGCCATATTGTTTTAATATTTTAATCAGTCTTGGCAGTGTATTTCCGGGGTTGCTTATATAGAAGAGCACATCGTCCGCATATGTGGCCAATTTGTGCTCCTCTTCTCCCACCTTAAATCCTTCAATGTCAGGGTTATTTCTGATTGTTGCAAGGAGAGGTTCTAGAGCCAAAACGAAGAGAAGGGGAGACAGGGGGCATCCCTGTCTTGTCCCTCTCTTCATCTCGAAAGGTGATGACAGGGTTCCGTTGATCTTAATGGCTGCCTTGGGTTTTCTGTAAAGTGCTTTATTCCGTCCTATCATCTTTGGGCCTATTCCGATTATTTCTAGGGTTCGAAACAGGAACTCCCAGTCTACCCTGTCAAACGCCTTTTCGGCATCACTTGACAGGAGCAGACCTGGGAGTCCCTCCTCCCTTCTCTTCTGGAACAGCAACAGGGTTCTCACCCCATTATCTCTTCCCTTCCTTCCTGCTATAAAGCCTACTTGGTCCGGATGGATCACCCCATTCATCAATTCTTTCATCCTCGTAGCTAATACCTTTGAGTATATTTTTGTGTCTACGTTGAGCAATGATATCGGTCTGTAGCTAGCGCACAGAGTCCCATCTTTGGCCTCTTTGGGGATCACGGTGATTGTGGCGAAAAGCACCTCACTACTTAATTCAAACTCGCTTCCCACCCCATTCATATACTTACACATTTTCGGTACCAGTATGTCTTTACATTTCTTATAATAATATGTGGTGAACCCATCCGGACCCGGGCTTTTCCCCTGTGTACTGTCCGTTATTGCTCTATGTATCTCCTCTTCTGTTATTGGTTTCTCCAGGACCTCTCTAGAATTTTTTGTAATCTTGGTTAGTTTGGCTAGCTTTAAGAATTCCTCTATCTTCCTGTTTTTATTTTCCTGACTTATCTGGTCTCCGTTCCTCTCCTCCGTATATAGTTCACTATAGTAGTTTTTAAATACTTCACCTATCTCTTTGGTTTCATATACCATCCTCCCCTGTTTGTCCTGTATCTTTCCTATAAAGTTTAGGGCTTTTTTTTTCCTAAGCATTCTGGCTAGATGTTTTCCCGCCTTATTTCCCCACACATATCTTTCTTTAACTATTTGGTTGAATTTTTCCTTTGTTTCTTGTTCCATCAACTTTTTTAGTTCGTCCCGTTTATTTATCAGTGCTAGGTATGTTGTTTGGTGGTGTCCTCTGTGTTTTTTATGTCCTTGTTCTAAATTAAAAATTTCTTTTATAACATTTCCCATTTTATTTTTCCTTTCCTTCTTTCTCCTTGCTCCCTCTTTTATTATTATTCCCCTTATGTAGGCTTTATGTGCTTCCCATATCACCGACCCCGACATATCTCCTGTTTTATTTGTTGCAAAATATTATTTTAGTTCTCTCTCTATTTTTTTGGAGATATCTTCGTTTTG
This sequence comes from Lithobates clamitans, assembly GCA_037952925.1. NCBI lineage: Eukaryota > Metazoa > Chordata > Amphibia > Anura > Ranidae > Lithobates > Lithobates clamitans. Next base: position 173,160 of record JBBGZY010000171.1, on the reverse strand, counting down.
CAATAGATCTTCATTTATTCTCCATAGTGACTGCCTTCCTTGCGCCCTAGAAGTCTGTATCTCCATCTCAATAGGGGCATGGTCTGATATTGTGATTATTTGTATTTTTGAGCCTACTATCCTGTCTAAGAGTCTATGGTCTACTAAGATATAATCGATCCTAGAGTACGTCTGGTGCACAGGGGAGTAGAACGTATAATCTCGTGTTTTACCATTCATGACCCTCCAGATGTCTACCAATTGATTTTTGTGTAGTTCCTGTTTTATCTTCCTCATCTGTCCGTTATTCGTCCCCTGTGCCCCGGACGTACTATCAATCTCTGGTTCTAAGCACATATTGAGGTCACCCATTACTATAAGTTCCCCATTCCTAAAATCCATTAATTTCTCCAATGTGTCCTTCAGAAATTTTGTTGGGTTTTTATTTGGGGCATATATATTGGCGAGGGTGCATTCTATTTCTCCAAGTATTCCTTTGATGAATAGGAATCTCCCCCCTGGGTCCTGCATCATACCTCCTAATTTAAACTGTACCCCTTCAGCCAATCCTATCGCCACTCCCCTTGCTCTTTTCGATATTGCATCTCCATTAAAACAATTTGGGAATTCTCTTGATCTTAATCTAATATTTGATTCATATGTTAAATGGGTCTCCTGTAGGGACACCACCCCTGCCCCATAAGTCTGTAGTTCCCTCAAAATTTTGTGTCTTTTCACGCTTGAATTTAACCCTTTTACATTATAGGATAGGAATTTAAATGTTGTCATTTTTCTAAGTTTGCTACCTTTTGTACCTCTAGCCTACCTTGAACTACCCCTTTTTCTATTAAGGCATATGCACAATGTACCCCCCCTCCTCCCCATTCTCCTTCCTCCCACCACACCCCCGTCTACCCTCCCCCCTCCCCCCCTCTCCCCCCCTGGCCCCATATGGGCCCCTAGTTTGTTCGACGCCCCGAACATCAGGACATCCAACAAACCCATTTGTCCCAAGGTATGAGACCCAGTGTACCCTCTCACTCCTTCCTTAGATTGAAAATTTGAAGGGGTGTAGACCCGCTATGTTCTATTTCACGTGATCTGCATGTCCTATCTTTTCCTCTCCTCTCCCCCAATCAGAAAGCTTTCTTTCCCTTCTTTTCTTTTCCCCTTCCTCCCTCCTTTTCCTTTCCCTTTTTTTTTTTTTTTCCTCTAATCCCCTCCCCCCCTCCTCCCTCCCCCCCCTAATCCCCCCCCATCCAGCACGGTATATCTGGTATCTGCAAGTCTAGTTTTCCACAGAACCCTTCCAGATCTTCAGGGAAGCGCAGTTTCGCAGATCTCCCCTCTTTGTATCCTATCAGGCAGGCTGGGAACCCCCAGCTATATCTGATGTTTTGTTGCCTCATTTTTTCTAAGAGGGGTTTAAGCTGTCTTCTTCTTGTTAAGGTTTCTTGAGGCAGATCGGCGTACACCTGTAACTCCGCTCCTTCATATATCAGGGGTGGTTTTCCCCTTAGTTTTCCCTAAATCTCCAACTTATCTTCATAAAATCTAAATCTGATAACAATGTCCCTTGGTCTCTCTTCTGGATTTCACCGGTGTCCAACTCTATGTATTCTTTCTATTCTTAGAGGTTCTTCGTCCTTTTTATCTATAAGGGGGCCTAATACTTTTAAGCATATTTTCCTTAGATCTTCTCCCTCTTTTTCTGGGACTGATCTTAACCTTATATTCTGTCTTCTATTTCTATTCTCCTGGTCTTCCATATTATAAAGGATTTCCTTCTGTATTTGTTGTGCTGTTTTCATTTGCTGTTTAAGGGTTTCCAATTCTTTCTTTTGATTTTCTACTGTTTTTTCTGTTTCTTCTACCCTATCCAGGAGGCTTCCCAGATCTCCTCTCATCATGCTGATGTCTGCTTTAATCGACTTTTCTAGTCTCAGTAACATCTCACTCATCTCTCCCTTTGTGGGGGGGAGAGACTCGGATGGTCTCCCCTCTATCCTGCTACTTTCTAGCTCCCCTTCTGATGTAAAGTCTTCCCTGGAGTGTTCTGGGGTCTCATCCGCCTTATTATCCATCCCTTTTTTATTTTCCACCTTTGCTTTCCCCTGCTTCTCCACTTCCAAATTTCTTGGGCTAGCTCCTTGTGTCATGTACTGCTTCAATGTACTGACCCCTGGTTTATCTTTTGGGGATTTAGGGGCACCTCCTCTTGTCGTTTTATTTGTGCTTTTACTCATTTTTACCTTCTTTATCCCTCTTATCCATTTACCCAGTCTTGTTTCCTTGTTCCCCCTTAGTTAGGGGGGAGCAAAATGTCTGAATATAAAGAGGGGCCACGAACAGTTTATAAGGGTGGGCAGTGGGGATGATGGGTGTGAGAGTTGTTCCAGGTTTACCCCTATCCAGGGGTACCCCGTATATCAGTCCTGTCTGTGTTTTTGTGGAAATCAAGTTATTAATGGTTATTTTACATAGAGTACTTACTCTTACTATACGCTCTGTCATTGGTTTATTATAGACCCGTCTGTGGTCTTCGGTTAGTTTTTTATGAGGAACTGGGGCCGAGGAGGTCCCAGTGCGCTGTTACCAGACCCCAGGAGTGCCTTTGGCTCCCCTGGGATCTACATTGACCTCCCTGTTTAAGGGAGGCACAGGCCTCAGTGGCCGCAAGGGTAGAAACGACAGTCCTTCCTACTCTTTGGGCTGGGTGGGGTTGGTGTTCCCAACTTCCTCAATACATTTAGCAGATATGTTCAATATTTCATTGTTATTCTTAACACACTGCACATCTTTAAGCGCACTTCTCTTTTTTCCTTTCTTTGCTCCCCCCCCCCTCCCTTTCTTTCCCTATGCTCTCCAGTATGGGTTCTTCCGGATTCAAGGAACATCTCTGGCTCCTAATCCCAGGCTCCAGTGGACATCATGCTTCTCAAGCGAGGGTTTGGTACGATTTCCGCTTATCAGGAGTAGGTAAGCAGCAGTGTGGAATGATAGCTTCCTCCCCTCTGGACTATGGCTAGCTTTAATGATCGGAAACTTCCTCTTAGAATTATATCACACAACACCCAGGGCTTAAATTCCCCAATTAAATGTAGAAAGATCTTTCAGTCCTACCACTCTATGCACATTGACGTCCTGCTACTACAAGAGATGCATTTCCCAGCGAGTTACAAGCCGTCTTTTCTTCACCAGCACTATCCCCAATTCTTCTTGGCCTCAGCAGAAAACAAAACCAAGGGGGTGGCCATTTGCTTCGCCAAGCATCTGAATGTTTCTCAACCAGAGAAGATAGTTGATCCCCAGGGGTGCTTCCTATTAGTTTCGGGCTACATTGATGGCGAACTATATACGTTCGTGTCATATTACGCACCAAACAGAGGACAAAGAAAGTTCTTTGACCTGTTGCTTAAAAAACTACAAGCGCACCTCAAAGGCACTGTATTTGTAGGTGGGGACTCGAACACTGCCTTCGACTCTGCACTTGATAGACTTGCTAATGGGACATCTATACCTAAATGCCCATCCAAACAGAGCACCAGAATAGCAGCTCTCCTATTTGATGAAGGTCTGGTCGATATCTGGAGGGAAGCGAATCCACATAAAAAAGATTACACTCACTTTTTGGCTCCCCACAACTCTTTCGCCAGGATAGACCACATCTTTACCCGTGCGCGTACCATCCCACTTGTCCTTAGCTCTAGGATTGTTGATTCCCCGCTGTCAGACCACGCCATGGTCCTGGTTCTGGCCCAGAAAGTAGGACCCTCTAGGGGCCCTCCTCGCTGGAGATTACAGGAGTCCCTCCTTTGTGATCCTATAAACTGTCTGGATATAGCTACGGCTATAAAAGACTACTTTCAAACTAACCAAATGGCAGAAGTTTCCCCCTTCACCGTGTGGGCAGCCCACAAATCGGTTATTAGGGGACACATTATTAGCTTATCATCGCATCTCAGAGCGGCTCACAAAGCTGACATTCTCAAACTCACCTCAGAATACAGAGCCGCAGCCAAGGTGCACAAGAGACTATGCACCTCTGACTCCTTAGAGACCCTTGACAAATCCAGGACCACTCTTAACCTAGCTCTGACCTCAGCTGCTGAGAAACACTTAAGATGGACGGGGGCAAAGTTTTATTATCAATCAGACCGGATGGGTTCTAGACTAGCAGCCAAACTCAACCGCAAACAATGCTTTTTAGCGTTCCCCAAAATCAAGACACCAACTGGAGACCTGACTCAAAACCCCACAAAAATTATGGAAGCTTTCTCACAATTTTATGCTAACCTGTATAAACCCTCTGAGTCCCCTTCACAACCACAACGGGACTGTTTCCTCAAAGATTTGCCTCTTCCATCATTATCTAAAGAACATAGGGAAATATTAGAGGACATGATTTGAGTAGAGGAGGTGTTGAATACGATCAGTTCTCTTAAAACTGGTTCAGCCCCGGGTCCGGATGGCCTCTCCACCGGATATTATAAAAAATTTGCCCCCAATCTGGCACCACACCTAACTAGATTTTTCAACTCCCTCAGGGATGGAGCCCTCCTGGGATGTGATCTTATTTCTGCATTTATCTTGGTTATCCCAAAGCCGGGGAAAGATTCAAGCGAGCTTGGTAACTACAGGCCTATTTCACTTCATAATAATGATATCAAAATTCTGACAAAAATTCTAGCTAATAGGTTGGCGTGCTTTATATCTAAATATATTCATAACCATAAGGTGGGCTTCATCCCTGGCAGACAGGGACCAGATCAAATACGCAGAACCATAGATGTCATCTCCCTGCTTAGGTCTAGCTGGGACGGGGGCCCCAAACAAAAGGGCTTTCTCCTCTCCATAGACTTACATAAAGCTTCTGACTCTGTCAATTGGGAATATTTGTCTGATATATTACAAAGGTGGGGATTTGGCCCCTTTTTTCTGAACTACATTAAGTTCCCTTACTCGACTCCATCTGCCCAGGTTCATCTTATGGGGAGGTACTCAGAACAGTTCCCTATTGGCAGGGGGACCAGACAGGGCTGCCCACTCTCCCCTCTCCTTTTCGCAATAGCAATTGAGTCACTGACTGTGGCAATCAGATCAAACCCAGATGTCAAGGGGGTACAATGCGGAGACAAAGAACATAAATGTGCACTCTATGCGGATGATCTTCTCCTCTATATCACTTCCCCTCTCACCTCCACCCCTTTGATCCATAAGATTCTCAAAGACTTTAGTACAATTTCGGGCCTAAGGGTTAACATGTCCAAATCCATCGCGTTGAACATTTCAGTCCCAAAGAATTTACTCACTCAGCTCTCCACTAATTTTTCTTTCCCCTGGGCGCCTGCGGAAATTCCCTATTTAGGCATCAAGATAACTTCAGATATTCAAGGGCTGTTCAGTGCAAATTACCCCCCTATGTTTCGTAAATGTAGAGAAGACTTAGATAAGTGGGCGAGATGTGGTCTATCCTGGTTGGGCAGAATTCATGCCGTCAAAATGACTCTTCTCCCACGCCTGTTATATCTCTTTCGCTCCCTCCCTATCCCGATTAAGAAAAAGACCCTTCTCAAATTCCAATCTGAGATTGTCCGCTTTATCTGGGGCCGAAAAGGGTACAGATGCCCTTCCAATTTACTTTACTGCTTAAAAAGTCAGGGTGGTCTCGGTCTACCGGACTTATGGCATTATTATCAGGCGGCTCAACTTTCCCAAATATCGATGGCCCTCGTGAGAGGCCCTAAGCCAAGTTGGCTTTCAATAGAAAGATGGGCCACCCCATGGAACACTATAGACTACCTTCTCTGGTGTGATCCTAAGGCTAGGCCAGCAATTTTGTCCCCCACCCTCTCCCATTCTATAGCCATGTGTACAAATCTCTTCTCACATCGTAACCTAATTTCACTTATCAGAATTCTAGCTCACCTATTTCATAACCCAGAGTTTCAGCCGGGAATGGTAATTAAGGCCTTTAAATGGTGGACGGATAAAGACTTATATAGGATCGGTCACTTCCTCTCCCCAAAAGGTCCGATCACATTGACCTATTAGCAAAGAAAGTGTTTCCACCGCTCAGGCTGTATGGACAATTTTTGAGGCTCAAACGCTTGTGTAGCACCCCTGAAAGTTTTCACAGAGAGGCACAGAGTATGGCCCAGCGTTTTAGAAACCGGGGGTATGGTACAGCTCTAGTTAATAGAGCACTTGACAGAGCCAGTACCATCCCTAGACATACATTATTACAAGATAAACTTCACATTCGCCCCCCTTCCATTAACATCCCAGTATTTTCTACACCATACAGTGCAGAATTTAACCAAATTAGGAGAATTGTCACCAAATACCTTCCCATCTTATACAACGATGCTGCATTTAAAAATATACTGTCCAAAGGGATTAAAGTGGTCTCCCGCAGGGCTCCCACCCTGGGGAATTCACTTTCACCCAGCCTAGTAGTATCTGAACAAAGGAAGGCCAACTGGTTAAATTTTAAGGGTAACTACAAATGTGGCAAAAAAGGATGTAATTACTGTAGTCACATAAAAAAGGGCAAGCAGGTTCAATCTTGTACAAATGGCAAAGTTTTTAATATCGCCTCATTCATAAACTGCAACACCCAGTTTATAATATATGTGATTACTTGTGATATTTGCCAGATTCAGTATGTCGGGCGGACAACACGCCGCCTCAGGGACCGTCTATATGACCATTTATACGATATTGAAAAGGACAGATTAACTAACGTGGCAAAACATTGGATTTTTGTACACCAGAAAGACGTAACAAGTCTCCATATCCAAGGTATAGAGAAAATTGTCACCCCCACTAGAGGAGGGGACAGGTTTCAACTGCTTTGCAAACGCGAAGTTTATTGGATATTCTCTTTAAATACGAGAATTCCCTTGGGCCTTAACTTTGAATGGGATGTTTCCTATTTTTATGAGTAACTTTCCTATACTGCTTGAACATGGTCATAACACTTACACTATCATGAGTCCTTATAAAGAACATTTTATGTTTATTTATTATTTTTTACATTTTCACGTTTTGTCAGCCATTTTCTATTTCCTCTTGTTTTGTGTTCCGGTCAGATGGTGCCAAAATAGGAGTTTTTTTCCATCTACTGACCATTGGGGCCCATGTACAAACATACCCAATCTTATACATGAATATATAATATTTACCACCTTGATTGGTATATATGCCCGATAAGTTCCCCTACTCTGCATACTCAGTATAGTAACTATGGCAGAGCAGGAATTCCCAGGGAACCATGGCCAATAATAGATGTTTGCAAAAGGTTACATTAACAATAGCAATATACAATATCTTTTATTGTTTCGCGATATCCATCATGTTCGGGTGTTTTATATACCTGACTAAAGTACAAGCTAATTTTACCTGAGGATGCATATCGCGACAATATTGAGATAAATAGTTTTATTCTATTTCGTTCTCCACACATTTTTGTGTTATTATACCTACCTTTTTCCTCGTTTTCTTTTGATAATTATTCATGATTTGTATCATGAGGTTTCACAATTTTATTTCATTATTATTACTTTTATTCTAGCTCATTCTTCATCACATAGATATATATGGAAATTCTCATTGTCCTATACATCTTTCTAGTTGTGTAGGAAACACCTGATATATATATTAGGCTTTTACGCAATATGTTTTCACACTTTTTTACTTTATTTTATTTTATTTATTTCATTCATTTTCATTCATTTACATTTTGTACACCTTGTTGTCCATATATATATTTTTTTGGACACCTTGGGATCATAATTCAGATATATTAAGCCTATTTATATGTACATAAGCTGACATACATTGTATCGTTTGTGTTCAGTGCTTATTTTGCGAGTGTAATGTTGCAATATGAATATGTAGTTGTTTCTCTTTAGAATGCAGCATTATAACATTTCTTCTCATTGTCTTTATAGATTGGATTCACGCCGATCATTATATGCCTGTTTTCATCTGTTTTACTTGCCGGTGTCAATATATGTAACATTGTATTAGTGGACCCATAAGATGTATTATTCTAATATGTTTTGTTTTGAGGTCTTGGCATTTGCTGACACACATATACTGAGACATGTTTTTACATGAGCCACCCGAGATGGATCACAAACTAATATATTTCTAAGTTAATTGTCTGTCCGGATAATTTTTACGATCTCAGTCTGGTAACATTCTCATCCAGCCTGTAGTATCTTACTTGTTTTTCATTTGTCCTTTTTTGTGACCCCTCAAACTCGGGTGACTGGCCGAGACCACCCCCAACTTTATTACCATCTTTATAATTCCATCTAGACATTTAGTGTGACATAGATTAGCGGCGCTCTATTACCTTGAACACCGCTGCTTCATTCCTGAAATTCTACACACACCCTGCTCGCAGCCAGGCTCATCATTTAGAATCACTACGCTACAAGTCAGTCTACTGGGACCCTGCATATATCACTGCCATTTGACCAGATCAGGGCAACCCTGATCAGCGTGATTTTATGTCTTCGTATCCCAGCCTATAGTAGCTTACTTGTTTTTCATTTGTCCTTTTTTGTGATCCCTTAAACTTGGGTGACTGGCCGAGACCTCTACCAACTTTATTACCATCATTATAATTCCATCTAGACATTTAGTGTGACACAGATTAGCGGCGTTCTATTACCTTGAACACCGCTGCTTCATTCCTGAAATTCCACACACACCCTGCTCTCGGCCAGGCACATCATTTAGAATCACTACGTTACAAGTCAGTCTACTGGGACCCTGCATATATCACTGCCATTTGACCAGATCAGGGCAATCCTTATCAGCGTGATTTTATGTCTTTGAATCCCACAGTTTATTTCTAATATTATAGGGCCCTATATGTACCTTGTTATCAACCGCGGGCATATCACGCATTATTTCAGGTCACATTGCTCTATATTTCACCTGTATTAGTCCGGCTTATTATAGAGAGCTTCATCTAATTCACCGGCATATTATAGAGAGCTTCATCATATATATATATTTTGTTCACATATAGTTTTAGTACATTCATTCTTCACATTTACTTTGCACGTTGTCTGAATATTTTTATCAACATATTTTCTCTTTTTTTAATGAGAAATATTTTTTACACATTTTTTCCTTTCACCTAATAGTAATTCTTTTTTTATACTCATCACCTTTTATACATACACGTTATAGAACCATATTCATTATTATATACACGTTCATTGATAGGATTCACCATATATATATAAACACATATATATTTTTTGCCTACACATGTACATATACACATCTTTTTTCACATTCTTTGTCATCTATTTACATGTCACGGTTTTGAAAACATTTTTCAATCAGTCAACACACCAAATAGCCAGCAGATGCCGAGACCTCATTAAGTCGGCTTCCAGCTGAGACTCAATGACCACCTAATTGGGCAATCATGTGATACCCCATTGAGCTATAAAAGAGTTTGTCTTTTTAATATTTGTTAGCTATAAGTAAGCACTCAGTCCTGAGTGCGAAACGCGTCAGACTACCTGTACTTTCTGCATGACAGTCTTGTTATTTTGATGATCCCATTTTTTCAATAAAGTGAAGTTTTTTGACTACATCCAGTGTGCGGCATCCTAATCTTCTCCTCCATTCAAGCCTGCTTCACATTGACCTATTGCCGGAATGAATTAGACATGCCAGAATCTCAGATCTTTAGATTCTCCCAAATCAGCCATTATCTACACTCAATTTGGAATCTCCACCAAGAAAATCCCGCTCTGACTCCCTTTAAAAATTGGTGCTCCAACACTGAAGTCCAGAGGGGAGGAATATCAATAGTTTACACCTCTTTAAAATCCTCTTCAGATAAGCCTGGTTATGCTCGGGCCTGGGAGGAGGACTTAGACAACTCATGGACGTCGCAGGACTGGTTTTGCAGGTTTGAAAGATCCTTCAAAGGTATACTAAACATCTCCTTAATAGAAGCCAGTGCTAAAGTAATAACACGGTGGTATTATGTACCTGCTTGCATCTCGGTCATTTTTCCTGGGTCATCCCCCCTATGTTTTAGGGGATGCGAGTTAGAAGTTACCATGTTGCACATATGGTGGTCCTGTCCTCGAATCAGATCATTTTGGGGAAAAGTTTTTCGCACAATCAGTAATGTTTTGCAGCAAACAACCGCTTCTGACCCCTCCATTGCTTTGCTTAATGGAAGGGTCAGGAATGTTCCTAAATCTTTACAGAAGTTAGTGTTCTTTATCCTATTAGGAGCTGAAGTCTCTCTAGCAAAGTCCTGAAAGAAACCTAGCATTTTGTTTAAAGTGGGGTTCCACCCAAAAAAACAAACATATCTAAAAAATTCTAAAAAAAAAAACAAAAATACATTTGGATATTTTTTTTTTTTTTACTTACCTCTAAATGCCTGTTGCTAGGTGGTCCCTCGTAGTCTGCCCCTTCCTCTGCCTGGGCTGGTGACATCACTTCCCCCTGGCACAGGAAGGGCTCGGCTCTTCTCCCTCCCTCCTGTCAATCATCTGGGACCCATTACAGGTCCCAGGTGATTGAGCGGCCAATCACGGCGCGCGGTGCCGCTCGCGCATGCGCAGTGGGTGCCAGGCTGTGAAGCCACAGCCCGGCGCCCACAGTTGAAATGCCGGCGCTGACAAGCGGAGGGGGACGACGAGCGGGGCTTCGATTCCCCGCATCGCTGGACCCAGGGACAGGTAATTGTCCAATTAAAAGTCAGCAGCTGCAGTATTTGTAGCTGCTGACTTTTAATTTTTTTTTTTTTTAATGGGCCCCCCTGGGTGGAACTCCTCTTTAAGGGCTTTAAGAGGAAGGTGTCGTGGATTATGGCACAGGAACAAATTGTAGCAAAAATAAGTGACAAAAATTATATGTTCTTTGCCATCTGGGAGCCTTGGGCCAATTTTTGTAATGTTCCCTTGTTTCCGGTCACATCACAAGCTCCTTAGACAGTTGGATCCTCATACAAAGTTCCCCCCTCCCTTTTTCTACTCTACCCTTTTCACTCCTTTTCCTCTTCTTTTACCTGAGAATCTCTTGTCACCACTATAGGATGACTTAGGACAAGTCTTGATAGAATTTTGATCATTAGTAGGCAGTCCTCCTTCTTCTATTTTGTTTTTTTTTTCACATTTTTATGTTTTATTTTTATTTGCGATGAGGGATGAGAGAGCGCCCCCCCCCTGAACTGTACCAGGCCACATGCCCTCAACATTGGGAGGGTGCTTTGGGGTAGCCCCCCAAAACACCTTGTCCCCATGTTGATGAGGACAAGGGCCTCATCCCCATAACCCTTGGCTGGTGGTTGTGGGGGTCTGCAGGCGGGGGGCTTATCGGAATCTGGAAGCCCCCTTTAACAAGGGGACCCCCAGATCCCGGCCCTCCCCCCTGTGTGAAATGGTAAGGGGGTACAAAAGTACCCCTACCATTTCACTAAAAAAATGTTAAAAATGACAAGAGACAGTTTTTGACAATTCCTTTATTTAAATGCTTCTTCTTTCTTCTTTCTTCTTTCTTCAATCTTCTATCTTCCTTCAGTTTCTTCCTCCATCTTCTTCTTCTTCTGGTTCTTCTGGTTCTTCCTCCAGTGTTCTCGTCCAGCATCTTCCTTCTTCCCTTCTCCCCTTGACGGGATTTCCCTGTGGCATTACCCGTGACGTCATGGGGAATGCCACAGGAAAGTCCCCGTCAAGTCCCCGTGCGTCAGAGGGAGACGGGGTCACCGGGTGGCTCCGCCCCCCCTGTTATTTAAGAACCGTCAGAAGAGGAAAAGTGTCACACAGCAGGAGCCTCCCTCAATGCCATCATGAATGCGGAGCAGCCCGAAAAGAAGATGAAGACAAAAAGATGAAGAAAAGAAGATGAAGAGAAGAAGATGAAGAGAGAAGCGTCACACAGCGGGAGCCTCCCTCCATGCCATCATGGATGCAGAGCGGCCCGAAGAGAAGAAGGGAAGAAGACGTTGACGCCGCGGAGGAAGATGCCGGACGAGAACACCAGAGTAAGAACCAGAAGAAACAGAAGAAGAAGAAGATGGAGGAAGAAACCGAAGGAAGATAGAAGATAGAAGAAAGAAGAAAGAAGATAGAAGAAAGAAGAAAGAAGAAGCATTTAAATAAAGGAATTGTCAAAAACTGTCTCTTGTCATTTTTAACATTTTTGACACTTTTTTAGTGAAATGGTAGGGGTACCCCCTTACCATTTCACACAGGGGGGAGGGCCGGGATCTGGGGGTCCCCTTGTTAAAGGGGGCTTCCAGATTCCGATAAGCCCCCCGCCCGCAGACCCCCACAACCACCGGCCAAGGCTTGTGGGGATGAGGCTCTTGTCCCTATCAACATGGGGACAAGGTGTTTTGGGGGGCTACCCCAAAGCACCCTCTCAATGTTGAGGGCATGTGGCCTGGTACAGTTCAGGAGGGGGGGCGCTCTCTCATCCCCCCCCTCTTTTCCTGCAGCCTGCCAGGTTGCGTGCTTGGATAAGGGTCTGGTATGGATTTTTGGGGGGACCCCACGCCATTTTTTTTTAAATTTTGGCGCGGGGTTCCCCTTAAAATCCATACCAGATCTGAAGGGCCTGGTATGGAACTTAGGGGGACCCCCCACGTCATTTTTTAAAAAAAAATTTGGTTCGGGGTTCCCCTGTGGGGAATTCCCATGCTGTTTTTATCAATGAACTGTGTATTGTCGGACCAGCAATTCATTTATAGCCGCAAGTAGTTTTAAATTACTTTTTTTCCTTTGAAATGTCATTTTGCTGTCAGACTGTTCTAAACACGGGAAACACGCGCCCCTTTAAAGGCATACTATAAACACCCCCAGGTACGAAATTTAAAGGGATATTACACTTTTATTGTTTCACTTTAAACATTATTAAAATCACTGCTCCAGAAAAAATGGCGGTTTTTAAAACTTTTTTTTGCATTGATCCATATCCCCTGGGGCAGGACTCAGGTCCCCAAACACTTTTTATGACAATACCATGAATATAAGCCTTTAAAATTAGCACTTTTGATTTCTCTCATAGACTTTTAAAGGGTGTTCCATGGCATTCGAATTTGCCGCGAACACCCCAAATTGTTCGCTGTTCGGCGAACTTGCGAGCAGCCAATGTTCGAGTCGAACATGAGTTTGACTCGAACTCGAAGCTCATCCCTAACTATGATCTATGATCATAAGCAGTGTACATATAGAATAAATTAACACTTAGCTGGAATTTATGCACAGACTGTTTTATTGCTACAAAGGTGTCTCCAACATGTACACTGCATTTGAATGTATAGGGCTGCTAATGGTGTTTTCACACAAGCATTTCTGACAAATATTATTGCATGCATTAAACATGCATCATGCAAGGTCTGGGAGAAACATTAAGGCTCTGTTCCCGCACAATAGTGCAAATGCATTTTTGCATGTTGCATTTATGGCAGCCCAATAATTTTAATAAGCTGCCCTATGCCCAAAAATAATACCAAAGAAATGTAAACACCTTTTTTTTAAATTGTGACATGCCAAAAAGCATGATACTTTGTTACCATACATTTTGATGCATGATTTTGTGTGCACATCAGCAAAGTGCATTGGGGTGCCATTAAGAAATATTGACATTACTGGGCTAATGCAAAATGAATGATGTTTTTGATCTCTTTTCCCTACCTGCACAAATGTTAACCAACCCTTATGCTGCGTACACACGATCGGACATTCCGACAATGAAATCCTGGGATTTATTTCCAACGGATGTTGGCTCAAACTTGTCTTGCATACACACGGTCAGAAAAATGTTGTCGGAAATTCCGATCATCAAGAACGCACTGACGTACAACACGTACAACGGCACTATAAAGAGGAAGTTCAATAGCCAGTGCGCCACCCTTTGGGCTCCTTCTGCTAATCACGTGTTAGCAGAAGTTTGGTGAGTGATGATTCGCGCTTTTCAACCTTGTGCTTTTCAGATCGTTACTGCTCTTCAGTTTGTGCTTGTGGATTCGTGTCTGGTTTTCAGTGCGTGTAGTCAGTTCGCATCTAGTTTTCAGTGTGTATTTACGTATTTGATTTTCAGTGCATTCTTGTCAGCTCGTTTCTGATTTTTAGCTTGCTCTTCTCAGGCCTTTCTGATTTTCAGTGTTCAGTTTCTGACCATCCGACCCTTTTGAAGCCATGTTGCGGGTACATACTCATCGTAGAGTTTGTGCTGTGCAGGGGCTTGGTGTTGGGGTTCTTACTTTGACCCAAGCCCAGTCCATGAACAGGGCGGGGAGGAGTTAATGGACGAAGAATTGGTTGCTCCAGGGTGATCAATTCTCTCACATGCCTTTGTTGGGGGAAATCTGTGAAAATAATCCTGATAATTTCAGGAATTATTTCCGGGTGATGGACCCCATTTTTCACTGTTTGTTGGCTTTGCTGTCCCATTATATTACGAAGCAGGACACCTGCATGTGGCAAGCCATCAGTCCCAAACAGAGGCTCGTCGCCACGTTGTGATACTTGGCGATAGGGAGAAGTCTGGAGGACATCAAGTTCTCAACAGGCACCTCCCCCCAGGCTCTGTGGATCATTATTCCAGAGACCTGTTCTGCCATCATTCAGGTCCTGCAGAAGGATTATATTAAGGTAAGATTTCTCCTTTAACATCACATTATATGTATTTAATGTTTGCTAATGTAATGTATTTCTTTCAATATTCCCTAATTACCCAGATTGGAATATGCTGTGAATGTCCTCTTTATCCTCATGCATGCTAGAAGTTTTTAAAGTTCCTTTTTTGTGCTTCATGCATATTTGCCTTCATTAACCTCCCCAGCATGCTATTCTGGGCCCATACACACCTAGCCTAGTCACTTAGCAATGTATTTTGGCAGCTCCATAGTAGTGCTTACCCTAAACAGGGCCGGTGCTACCACTAGGCGGACTAGGCGACCGCCTAGGGCGCACTGCCGCCTAGGGCGCCTGGCCGCTGGTTTTTTCTATTCCCGCACTGTCCAAAGAGATTGCAAGTTGCAAGTATCCACCAGGCAGCCGCTCTGACATGTGTGTAGCACCGCCCCGCCCCCCTCCCTGCGGTTCTCTGCTCTCCGATCTAACATCATGTGTCCAGCAACCACCCAGCCTCCCCGCCCCCCCCCCCAGGGAGCTCTCCGCTCTGATGTGTGTCCAGCAATCCCCCCCTCTCCGCTCTGTGATCATAATGGCACATCAGCTACATGTTTCTCCCGAGTCCCGCCCCTCCAGTGTGCTCTGTCCAATCGCCTCCTGCATGTCTGCACAGAGCAGCTTCACACTTCTCCCGAGTCCCGTCCCTTCTGTGCGCTCCATCTGTGAAGGGGATGTGGGCGGGAAGATTAAAAACAAGCAGCGAACAGCAACACTGAAAAACTGCTGAATTAACCAGTGAGCGCTGTGAGCCCCTGGGGACCATTCCAAGTGAGTGAGCTCTTTCACTGACCAGAACCTGATCCCCCCTCTCTCTCTCCCTGCCCCCTCTCTCTCTCCCTGACCCCCCTCTCTCTCTCCCTGCCCCCTCTCTCTCCCTGACCCCCCTCTCTCTCTCCCTGCCCCCTCTCTCTCCCTGACCCCCCTCTCTCTCTCCCTGCCCCCCCTCTCTCTCTCCCTGCCCCCCTCTCTCTCTCCCTGCCCCCTCTCTCTCCCTGACCCCCCCTCTCTCTCCCTGACCCCCCTCTCTCTCTCCCTGACCCCTCTCTCTCCCTGACCCCCCTCTCTCTCTCCCTGACCCCTCTCTCTCCCTGACCCCCCTCTCTCTCTCCCTGCCCCCTCTCTCTCCCTGACCCCCCTCTCTCTCTCCCTGACCCCTCTCTCCCCCTGACCCCCCCTCTCTCTCCCTGCCCCCTCTCTCTCCCTGACCCCCCTCTCTCTCTCCCTGACCCCCTCTCTCTCTCCCTGTCCCCCTCTCTCTCTCCCTGCCCCCTCTCTCTCCCTGACCCCCCTCTCTCTCTCCCTGCCCCCCCTCTCTCTCTCCCTGCCCCCCCTCTCTCTCTCCCTGCCCCCTCTCTCTCCCTGACCCCCCCCTCTCTCTCCCTGACCCCCCTCTCTCTCTCCCTGCCCCCTCTCTCTCCCTGACCCCCCTCTCTCTCTCCCTGCCCCCTCTCTCTCCCTGACCCCCCTCTTTCTCCCTGACCCCTCTCTCTCCCTGACCCCCCTCTCTCTCTCCCTACCCCCTCTCTCTCTCCCTACCCCCTCTCTCTCCCTGACCCCCCTCTCTCTCTCCCTGCCCCCTCTCTCTCCCTGACCCCCCTCTCTCTCTCCCTGCCCCCCTCTCTCTCCCTGCCCCCTCTCTCTCTCCCTGCCCCCTCTCTCTCCCTGACCCCCCTCTCTCTCCCTGACCCCCCTCTCTCTCTCCCTGCCCCCTCTCTCTCCCTGACCCCCCCTCTCTCTCTCCCTGCCCCCTTTCTCTCCCTGACCCCCCTCTCTCTCCCTGACCCCCCTCTCTCTCCCTGACCCCTCTCTCTCCCTGACCCCCCTCTCTCTCTCCCTGACCCCCCTCTCTCTCTCCCTGACCCACCTCTCTCCCTGACCCCCCCTCTCTCTCCCTGCCCCCCTCTCTCTCCCTGACCCCCCTCTCTCTCTCCCTGCCCCCCTCTCTCTCTCTCCCTGACCCCCCTCTCTCTTTCCCTGACCCCCTCTCTCTCTCCCTGCCCCCCCTCTCTCTCCCTGCCCCCCCTCTCTCTCTCCCTGACCCCCCTCTCTCTCTCCCTGCCCCCTCTCTTTCTCTCCCTGACCCCCCTCTTTCTCTCCCTGACCCCCATCTCTCTCTCCCTGACCCCCCCCCTCTCTCTCTCTCTCTCTCTCTCTCCCTGACCCTCTCTCTCTCTCTCTCTCTCTCTCCCTGACCCCCCCTCTCTCTCCCTGACCCCCTCTCTCTCTCCCTGACCCCCTCTCTCTCTCCCTGACCCCTCTCTCTCTCTCTCCCTGACCCCCCTCTCTCTCTCTCCCTGACCCCCCTCTCTCTCCCTGACCCCCCTCTCTCTCTCTCCCTGACCCCACCTCTCTCTCTCCCTGACCCCCTCTCTTTCTTCCCATCCCCCTCCTCTCTCTCTCTCCCTGACCCCCTCTCTCTCCCTGACCCCCCCTCTCTCTCCCCTCTCTCTCTCTGACCTCTCTCTCCCTGACCCCCCTCTCTCTCTTCCCAACCCCCTCCTCTCTCTCTCTCCCTGACCCCCTCTCTCTCCCTGACCCCCCTCTCTCTCCCCTCTCTCTCTCTGACCTCTCTCTCCCTGACCCCCCCTCTCTCTCTTCCCAACCCCCTTCTCTCTCTCTCTCCCTGACCCCCTCTCTCTCCCTGACCTCTCTCTCTCCCTCTCTCTCTCCCTAAACCCCCTCTCTCCCTGACCCCCCCCTCTCTCTCTCTCTCTCTCTCTCTCTCCCTGACCTCTCTCTCCCTCCCTCTCTCCCTGACCTCTCTCTCCCTCCCTCTCTCCCTGACCCCCTCGCTCTCTCTTTTTCTCTCTCTCTCCCTCCTTGCCAGCACTTGAAGTAGCTTTACTCCAGTCTGTTTATCTCCTGTTTTAACTCCTTCCTTCCCATCATCTGCCTATACATTGATGTATAACAGAATTACTTGGTTAACTTTATCCACTTAAAGTGGTATTAAAGCAAAGCAAAATATTATACTGCAGCTTACCAATTCTTAGATGGGTGGCTGCATTAGTTTTGTTTTTTGTTTTTAGGTTTTCTCTTTTATAATTACCGGGTGATCCTGCTCGTAAGTCTGTTGTTTTTCAAAAGAACGAGCTGTCTTGCAGATGTAGCAGTTAGAGGGTTGAATCAAACCATTTAACACTGGCAAAGGGGGTGGAGTCAGGGGCGGAGCTAGAGGGGGCGGCAAAATGAGGTTTCGCCTAGGGTGTCAAAAATCCTTGCACCGACCCTGACCCTAAACACCCCCTAAAATGTGTACAAATGTTATTTGTGTCCTTAAATTCAGGCAGAGTGCCAGAGGCTTTTTTGGGGGGTCCCAAACTCATTTGGAACCCTCCCTCCCCCCAACCGCTAAGTCAACCGATGCCAATCTGCTGACTTTGCCAAACCCATAAACACTATGCCTACCTCTTTTGTGGTCAAATTTATGGATGAATTCACCAAAGCATGTAGTGAAAGGGCCTGACTGAATACTTTCAAATGGTACTGTTTAAAGTTTTGTTCTCCTATTATCTTGATAGGTAATTGCAGAATGTAAAAAAGTGCTTCAATTTGTACAGTGTGTATTCATATTTTTGGATTATGACACTTCTTACCTGTCCAGAGGGCTGCCAATAGTTTAAAGTAAGGAGGGGCTGGCCAAAGTAATACACATTATTTATGCATTCAGCTCTCAATGAAGTGGAGAGGGTTACCTGTACTAAACACCCCCCCTAAAATGTTTACAATGGGCCAACAGAGGGGGTGAGGAATCTGATAAGTGAACCATTTTTTTATTTAAATACTCCTTAAAATCAATGTTATACTGATGTTGGCCAAGAATGTTTGTGTATAATCTGCTTGCAATGTTATGTGCAAAAGTACAATTTTTTTTTCTTGTTTCACTCCACAGTTTCCTTCAACGCCACAGGAATGGCAGACTGTGGCTTCCCAATTTGCCCAGCGGTGGGATTTTCCGAACTGTGGAGGGGCAATAGATGGGAAACACGTCCACATAGTGCCACCCCCCAACTCTGGGTCATACTATTACAACTATAAGGGGTTTAATAGTATTGTGATGTTGGCAGTGGTGTCGGCGACATATGAGTTTCTCTATGTGGACGTAGGGAAGAATGGGCGGATGTGGGATGGTAGAGTCAATGCCCAGACCGAGTTCTATGGACGGCTCCAGAGTGGTGGCTTGGGATTGCCATCTCTGGAAGACAATGTGGCTGGTCTGCCATTCGTCTTTGTCGCTGATGAAGCGTTTGGGCTGGGTGATCACCTGATGCGGCCGTCCTCTCCTTACACTGAATCAAGTTTGCATTTCATTCTAGTTACAATCCCATCTAGACAACAATGTACTAAACTTCTTTGAATACAAATAGGCATGACCAAATGCAGTTAACTTACATCTGCCAAAAACATGGTATTAGTGGGCGAACAAACGATGTTTACTACGAACGATTACTGCGCCCAGGAACCTGAAAGTTGCCATTTTAAACTGTACAACAGTAAAGAAAAGCACATGGAGCAGCACTAAAATAATAATAATAATAGGAACACATGACTACTTACTTTTTAGAAGCAGTTTCCTGACATTTCTGTACTGATCATGCTCCCTCAATTTCAGGTCTGACCAGCGTTTCCTCAATTGATCCTTGGATTGTCTTACCCCAAAATTCCTGTGCAGACTTCTCACAACTTTAGTCATGATCTCGGCCTTTCTCACCTTTGGTTTTGGGTACGGTCCATACTTCCCATCATGGTCGGCCTTCTTCAAGATGTCCACCATCTCCACCATCTCTACAAAGGACATATTTGAGGCCTTAAATCTCCTCCGGGATCAGGACGTTCGTGGCTCTGGGCTTTCATCATTGCTTCTACTATCATTCACCTGTTGTATCTCCAGCATGTGCTGAAAAAGAAGGGAAAGGGAGTATATGCGCAGTGTATATAAAGCGTAACAAGTGTGTGTCGTACGTATGATCTGTGAGCAGAGGAAGGAGTAGCGGAAGCGCCGATCATGATAACAAAGGTACAATTTTAACTTGGGCCTGTACTGCTTATAGATTGAGGCCTATATTGGGACAAGATTAGGAGAGTTTAGCCTGACATTAGGGTTTTTGTCTTGTTTTGTGTGCAGAGAAAATGGATCTATTGAATGATCAGGACTTTATCCCCATATTCATTGATATGTACAGGGAGCTGCCCTATCTGTGGCAGGTAAACCACCCCTTTTATACCAATCAAAGAAAGAGGAAGGCAGGGCTGGATTAATTGTTGGAATTAGTAAAGCCGCAGATCCCCACGGCAATCATCAACTATTTGAAGGCCACAATTGGTGGCATGAGGAGTATTTATAAAGGGAACGCAAGAAGATCCAGGATTTCCAGAGATCAGGAGCTGCAGCAGATGAGATTTATGTCCTCAGGCTGTGGTACTACGACAGACTGCATTTTCTGGTAGACCAGAGGGAACCCAGGCCAGCACTCTCCAGTCTTCCTTCAATGCTTCCTTCCACTCCAGCTGAGGCTTCTGATGTCCAACCTTGGCCTTCCAGCCAGGAAGATGTGGAGGAGCCCAGCTTGAGCCAGGTATAGCATTGTTCAACATATTTCTTGTCAAAAAATTAATGATGTTAACTAGATGTTATTATTGATCACTAATTTCTGATTTAACAAAGTGTTTTACATATCAATAGACAGTAGTGACCACAAATGATTGGGACAAGAATGAAAAATGCTGGGGTCAGAATGATAGTCTTTTCTATTTATTAACGTTCAATTTGCAACAGTCATGAGCTAAAAATTGTGTGTGATTGATGAACCAAAAACTGTCCCTTTTTCATACACAGGAAAGCCTCAGCCAGGAGGAGGCTGTGGAAAGCCTCAGCCAGGAGGTGGCCGGGCCCAGTAGCCTGACCAAATCCCAGGTCCCCCGTCCTCTGCCTTCAACAAAAAAGGCCCAGGAAGGGGAGGAACCTGGAGGAGGCAGCACTTGGACTATTTCAGCAGGCTACTACGGCCCTCAGAACCCCCCCATTCTTCAGGAGGACTATGCCTGCATGGCAGCCTGCAAAATGCAGGAAATGGAGGAGGACCAATACCTCTTCTGTGAGGAAGTTATCTTACAAGCCCTAAATAAGGGGCTAAGGGGCGAACTCACAAGCCAAAGCCAGGTTTGTGAGTTCGACCATCATCCTCCTCCTCCACCTCCTGCCACAACCCTAACACTAGAGCCACAGTCTGGAAGCAAGAGTGAAAGGAAGTCAAGAAAGTGATGGCCTGGGTTCAGTCTGGTCTGACACAGGCTGTTGTAAAACCACAGCCTGGGGACATATATCTTATCTGCTGCTGTTCCTGATCTCTTGGAGTCCTGGACTGGATTGTGCTCACTATTATATGGACTCCTCAGGCTACCAATTTTGGCTGTAAAATAGTTGATGTTTGCCCTGGGGTACAAAGGCTTCACCAATTTCACCAGTTTATCCAGCGTTGCCTTCCTCTTTATTTGGTTATGACCCATAATAAATGGCTATTTTTTTTCATAAATACTTGCCTATGTGTTTTACTTCAAAAAGGACAGTTTGTTTGTGAGTAGGCAGGTACATTTCAAAAATACAATGTCAAATTAACAAGGGACACCAACACCAAACAACCTCCTTGAGGTTAAAAAATACAAGTTCATATTGGTGTTGTGGTAATTTGACACAAAATGACAAAAAATATTATGGAGAGCAATAGAAAAAAAATAGGAAATCATTCATAAAAACAAAAAAATAAAAAAATGGAGATCTTCATAAAAAAAAAAAAAAAGATCACTATAAAAATGAATTCTAAACATTATTATGGAGATCTGACGAAAAAATAACAAATATTATTTAGGAGATCACGAGAAATAATAAATAAATCAGTTTGGCAGAACTCTGTGTGTGAATATCAGCTGCAAAACAACTTTATTATTCTAGCATTACAAAGAAGAAGAGAATGTGCTGCATTAAAAGATTATTAAATTTGCAGCATGACCAATGTGCTATCTCCATTATGAACGCTAGTTTTACCAGACCGAGCGCTTCCATCTCGTACTTGATTCAGAGCATGTGTAGAATTTGGTGCATCAAAATTGTCTACACACGCTCGGAATTTCCGACAACTGATTTTGTTGTTGGAAAATTTGAGAACCAGGTCCCAAATTTTTGTTGTCGAAAATTCCAACAAAAAATTTCGATGGAGCCTACACACAGTTGGAATTTCTGACAACAAGCTCCCATCGAACATTTGTTGTCGGAAATTCTGATCGCGTGTACGCGACATTAGAGTAAGGATTTTGCATAGCACCTATACAGTATGTTAAAAATGCATGCTACATTTGTTTCTGTACATTTGCCACTTATTTTAAGTTATGCTTGACAAATACATATAAACACTCTGGTGAATTTATTGCTTCATGAATGCAACATAACATTCACTGCAAGGGAACCTTCTTGGTGCATGTGTTTCAAAAATCAAGTGATTGATTCACCTGCAGTGAAAGTATAGTGAATATGCTCCGCCAAAATGCTAAATGTTCTGTTTTTTTTTAAATGCTTTAATTTTCAGAACAGCCTTATAGGATCACAGTCTCATAGGAATTATTGCAATTTCTGCAATATTTATTATTAATAAAAATATGTGTGTTGTACTGCAGGAAAATATGACAAGCATCATACATATACATCAACACAAAGCTAATCTTCTAGAAAAACATGTCTTTGATATGCCTGGAGGAATGTGTCTTTTGTTAAAAACAGTACTCAACTGTAGTTTTCTTCACACTTATGCTGCAAAGGATCATGTGAACTCTATACTGTTCAAATAAAAGTCATTCTTCATTGCTAACATACCTCTCCCCAACCTAAATGGAGGTTCCTCTAGTATTCATACAATTAAACTAGCAGTCATAAATAAAAGTCACGGGAAATAAATGAGAGGCACTTACTTGTAAAATAAAATATTTACAGTCAAAGTGGTGGTAATGCCCATTCATGTGCATTTAACACCTGCAGGTATCTGCCTTTGTAATAAATCACATGTATAAACAAGGTAAGAGGGAAGTGGAAGTATTAGAGGTCACACTCTGAAAGGTACTAGGCCCATGGGATATGGAACTTAATACTGTTCTAATAAAGGACAACTATAGTTCTAAAAAGCTTCTCATAGAAAGGAAAAATGGGCCAAAGTAAAAATAAAACATAGGGTTGCATGACGCATTCATTCCTTTAGGTAATCTCAATAGGTAAACCTCAGCACTGTAAATATTACTGGAAATAAATAAAAGCAGAAAAATGAAAATGGATCTATTGTCACTATTTCTAAGTATCTGCAGGCATAATCCGTGCAAAAAATATGTACTATGTCCCTTGGGACCTTAGGGTTAGGTAAAGTTCATTTTTAAAAATACAATTTTAAAGATTACATTTTTATTGTCTTGACCTTTTTAATTTTAGTCTTTCACCTTCTGATATACATATATTTTTCATTTACCTCACCAGTACAATATGACATACTGATTATGCATGTTTCTCTTTCTCAGACCCCGTTTGGTAGTCAGCACCGGCAAGTCATTGTCCCATCATTAGTTTCAGTGTTCCGGATTTTGTGCATGTGGGGGGGCTCTGTGCATGCGCCCCGCCAGTGCGTGTTTTCTGGCACCTCAGCTCCCGGTGGGGACTGCAAATGTGGCCCTGGCTCCACCATTACCACATCTCCCCTGCACTGATTTTATGTAAGTACTCAGGGGTCGTATAATTACTTCACCTGGTTACAATTGGTTGTATATAGATTAATTTGTTCATCCTATTATATTTTATAGATATGTTTGAGCACTGTGCCCCTGATGAGTGGTTCACACGAAACGCGTCGGGCATTTTGTTACGCAGATATATGCTCACATTTTCATTATCAACTCAGAACATTTCTCTTCAATCAATTATGGTTTCACACATTTTTTCCATCACCTAATGCTGCTTCTATGTGTATATATATGTATTTATCATTGTATGTATTCATCAATTGCTTGTGACTATCATGTGGCCTCTAGTTGACATATTAATGTACTCTTGATGCCTTAGTGCATGCGCTCACACAAATGTGCGTAGGTGTATTGAATGACATTTATTATAATGTTCTTCTTTTACATGAGGTCTATGTTTGTAATATGGTTTGATACAGGTTCCATGATCAATAAACATCATTTTAATTTACCCCCTGTTGTCCGTGGACCTCATTTAAAGTCCCAAACTCCCATTTCTTTCTACATTTTTAGTTAGCCTTTATTGATATTAGACAATTTGTATACCCTTCCTTTTCAGAGAAAACCAGATGTTTGAGGGAGTTATCTTAAGATTTCTGTTTCTTGTAAATGTATCTATCTAAGAACTAGTATTACCTACAATTCAGCCCGAACTTCACCTGTTCCCCCGTTCAGTGAACACCCAAATTTGCAGGGTGCTCTGCGCTGCAAAGTGCATTCCAAGCCCTGATCGGGCAAAGCTTTGCCCAATTAGGGCACAGTGAAAACTGAAAGGAGCGGGGCTATGAAGATGGCCGCTGCATCCTTAACAACCAATGAGTCATCAGCTGTCAATAGGCTTACCTGCTGACAGCAGAATTAAAAAAAAACAAGTTATTTGATAAAAATGGCATGGAATTTCCCCATAGGGGATCCCCAAACCAAAATTTAAAAAAAAAATGCATGGGGGTCCCCCTAAATTCCATACCAGGCCCTTCAGGTCTGGTATGGATATCAAAGGGAACCCTGTGCCAAAATTTTTTAAAAAATGGTGTGGGGGTCCCCCTCAAAATCCATACCAGACCCTTCAGGTCTGGTATGGATTTTAAGAGAAACCTTCAGCCAAAATTTAAAAAAATGGCGTGGGGTCCCCCCATAAATCCATACCAGACCCTTATCCGAGCACGCAACCTGGCAGGCCGCAGGAAAACGAGAGAGAGCCCCCCCTCCTGAACTGTACCAAGCCACATGTCCTCAACATTGGGAGGGTGCTTTGGGGTAGCCCCCCATAGCACCTTGTCCCCATGTTGATAGGGAGAAGTGCCTCATCCCCACAACCCTTGGTGGTTGTGGGAGTCTGCGGGCGGGGGGCTTATCAGACCTCTAGATCCCGGCCCCCCCTGTGTGAATTGGTAATGGGGTACAAATGTTCCCCTACCATTTCACAAAAAAAGTTTCAAAAAGGTTAAAAAACACAAGAGACGGTTTTTGACAAGTGCTTTATAAATTCCTGCTTCTTTCATCTTCTTTCTTCTGGTCTTCCTTCAGTGTTCTTCGTCTTCCATCTTCTTCTTCTCCATCTTCTTATTCTCCATCTGCTTTCTTCTTCCTCCTCTCTTCCCGTCCGCATGATCCGCCTCAGTGGAAGTCTTCCACCCTGTGATGCTTCGGTTCTTCTGACACTTCTTATATAACAGAGGGCGGGGCCACCCGGTCACCCCACCCTCCTCTGATGCACGGGGACTTCCCTCCCTGGCTTTCCCCATGTTGTCAGAGGGGGGCGGGGTCACCTGGTTAAACCAGGTCCCCAAACACTTTTTATGACAATAACTTGCATATAAGCCTTTAAAATGAGCACTTTTGATTATTCATGTTCGTGTCCCATAGACTTTAACGGTGTTCGCGCGTTTGAACAAATTTTTGGCCTGTTCGCATGTTCTGGATGCGAACCGAACCTGGGGGTGTTCGGCTCATCCCTACTGCTTACATAGCAGCCACGTGTAGTGTTGGTGGCATGAACGGAGTGATAGCTTGAGTTAGATTAAGCAGGCAGGTTATTTCATTAGTGGCAGTGTATTTGATATATATATATATACAGCCAGTCTAATATATACAGTATCTTACAAAAGTGAGTACGCCCCTCACATTTTTGTAAATATTTTATTATATCTTTTAATGTGACAACACTGCAGAAAAAACACTTTGCTACAATGTAAAGTAGTGAGTGTACAGCTTGTATAACAGTGTAAAGTTGCTGTCCCCTCAAAACAACTCAACACACAGCCATTAATGTCTAAACCGCTGACAACAAAAGTGAGTACACCCCTAAGTGAAAATGTCCAAATTGGGCCCAAAGTGTCAATATTTTGTGTGGCCACCATTATTTTCCAGCACTGACTTAACCCTTTTTGGCATGGAGTTCACCAGAGCTCCACAGGTTGCCATTGGAGTCCTCTTCCACTCCTCCATGACTACATCACAGAGCTGGTGAATGAGACCTTGCACTCCTCCACCTTCCATTTGAGGATGCCCCACAGATTCTCAATAGGATTTAGGTCTGGAGACATGCTTGGCCAGTCCGTCAACTTTACCCTCACCTTCTTTAGCAAGGCAGTGGTCGTCTTGGAGGTGTGTTTTGGGTCATTATCATGTTGGAATACTGCCCTGCGGCCCAGTCTCTAAAGGGAGGGGATCATGCTCTGCTTCAGTATGTTGCAGTACATGTTGGCATTCATGGTTCCCTCAATTAACTGTAGCTCCCCAGTGCCGGCAGTAGCATGCAGCCCCAGACCATGACACTTCCACCACCATGCTTGACTGTATTCCTCACCTGGTTGCCGCGACACACGCTTGACCCCATCTGAACCCAATGAGTTTACCTTGATCACATCAAACCACAGGACATGGTTCCAGTAATCCATGTCCTTAGTCTGCTTGTCTTCAGCAAACTGTTTGCGGGCTATCTTGTGCATCATTTTTAAAAGAGGCTTTCGTTCTGGGATGACAGCCATGCAGACCAATTTGATGCAGTGTGTGGCATATGGTCTGAGCACTCACAGGCTTACCCCCCACCCCTTCAACCTCTGCAGCAATGCTGGCAGCACTTATACATCTATTTACCAAAGACAACCTTTGGATATGACGCTGAGCATGTGCACTCAACTTCGACCATGACGTGGCCTGTTTTGAGTGGAATCTGTCCTGTTAAACTGCTGTATGGTCTTGGCCACCATGATGCAGCTCCTTTTCAGGGTCTTGGCAATCTTCTTATAGCCTAGGCCATCTTTATGTAGAGCAACAATTCTTATTTTCAGATCCTCAGAGAGTTCTTTGGCATGAGGTGCCATTTTGAACTTCCAGTGACCAGTATTAGAGAGTGAGAGTGAGAGCGATAACACCAAATTTAACACACCTGCTCCCCATTCACACCTGAAACCTTGTAACACTAATGAGTCAAATGACACCCGGGAGGGAAAATTTCTAATTGGACCCAATTTGTACATTTTCACTTAGGGGTGTACTCACTTTTGTTGCCAGCGGTTTATACAATAATGGCTGTATGTTGAGTTATTTTGAGGGAACAGCAAATTTACACTGTTATACAAACTGTACACTCAATACTTTACATTGTAGAAAAGTGTCATTTTTTCAGTGACATCACATGAAAAGATATAATAAAATAATTAGAAAAATGTGAGGGGTGTACTCACTTTTGTGAAATACTGTGTGTATATATATATATATATATATATATATATATATATATACTCTGCATTCAGTGTAGCATATATACAGTGCAATTGGTTGGTGTACAGTATATAATACACTTCAGCGGGTGTATCAATATATATATTTCAGTTAGATCAAGATCTGTATCGCCTATTTCGCAATATTAGATGGAAGGTCCATTTTCTTCACAAACCATTTGTTCATAATGACATACCTGAAGGGAGACTAAGTAGTAAAAGTCTAGGACTGGTAATGAAATCTAAATCCGTCCCCCCCACTACTTATGTCCCTGTTGAGATGTTTGTACAGGAGGTTACCCGAGATGTGAAACGTCTGTTGAAACAAGTGGACTTTAAAGATCATGTACCTAACAATCTGTCCCCTCATGAAAGAGTGACATTACGGGAATTAACCAAACGGAATGATATTATTTGCAAACCTGCTGATAAAGGGGGTTCGGTAGTCATTATGGACCCCCAGGCTTATGAGAATGAGATCAGGCGACAATTGGATGACGATACAGTATACAAACCCCTACAATCAGATCCCACATGGAGTATTAGAAAGATCTTGGAAAGTATTGTGAAACCGGCATTTAAAGAAGGATTAATTTCACATGATTTATGCGAATTTTTGTTACCAACACATACCCGCATTCCGGTCTTGTATATACTCCCCAAGATCCATAAGGACAAACATTCCCCACCGGGACGCCCGATTGTATCGGGGAGGGATTCAATCTTTGTACCCACGGCCAAGTTACTGGATAAAGTACTATCACCCTTGGTTAAGGCCACCCCATCCTACATCAAGGACTCTGGTGACTTTCTAACCAAGATCAGGGATTTACCACAAATCCAGAATGAATATATCCTTGTCACTTGGGATGTAACAAGTCTGTATACATCGATTCCTCATGTGGCTGGCATTGAGGCAGCGCTAAGCCTAATTAGAAAATGTCATGAGTACTCAGAAGCTCAGATCATTTTTTTTGAGAAATTGTTTAGATTGATTTTGTACAATAACTATTTTCTCTTTAAGGACCGGTACTATGTGCAATTGACGGGGGTAGCCATGGGTTCTAATGTTGCCCCGCCATATGCCTGTTCATTTATGTATGATTTTGAGCAAAAACATATTTTTGTGAATGACCTGTTTCGGGAACATTGCGCCACCTGGTGGCGTTATATAGATGACATTTTTGTCATATGGCGGGGCAACATTGAATCACTCAAAATGTTTGATGAGATGATTAATAGTATTTCACCAGAGATCCAGTTCAAGATTCATATTGGTGGAGATTCGGTCCCCTTTCTAGACATACGGGCATATATAAAACAGGGACGGATTGAAACTGACATATACACGAAACCTACAGATAGGAATCAGCTATTGAGATATGACAGCTATCATCCCCCTCATGTCTTTAGTTCTATCATCAGAAGCCAGCTTCTCAGAGTGACGCGAATAGTGAGTGATACTACAGTTAAAAATGAAAGATTAGATGAAATGTGCTGCAAATTTAAGGAGCGGGGCTACCCAGAAAACATAATCCGACACGAATTAAATAAGATTTTGAATCCTATTGAAATTTCCAATAGGAAGAGATACTCAGCTGACAAACCTCGAATTCCATTGGTTTTCCAGTTTAACAGTTATAGCGAGAGGATCTTTAATGTATTAAGGAAACATTGGACGATATTGAAACGATCCTATCCTCATATAGAGGAGTTTCAGTTAACTCCGATGAAGGCATACCGGCGCAATAAAACCTTGCGCGACCTTTTAGTGCGATCCGAATTTAAACCAGAGAGGCAGGATGAGAAAAAGATGACCTTTCTTGGTAGTAAAAGAAAAGGCTGTTACCCTTGTCTCAATTGCATTCAATGCAATTTAGTTATCAAAGGGAATAATTTTTCTCATCCTAGGACTAACAAGAAAATAATCATTAACGGTTTCTACACCTGTCAGTCATCATATGTGATTTACATTCTCACATGCCCCTGTAATCTCCTTTACGTGGGGGAAACCACCCAAAAAATTAAAGACCGTATCGCACAACACCGTAGTACAATTAGACATCCCCAATCAAGTTTACCTGTATCGCATCACTTCTCAGAAATGGGCCACAAAGACACCGATCTACGCTTTATGGTTTTAGAAGAGATTCCCCATGACAAAAGAGGGGGTGATAGGATTTTGAAACTAAAAAGACGTGAAGTGTGGTGGATTAACAAATTACAGTCCCTGTACCCTGATGGTATGAACAGGGACTATGATTTGTTTTTGTTTGTTTAAAAATTTACAGTACAAGATTGATTAGAGGTATGACTATTTTTGAATATGTTATATTTTCTTTAGATTGATCATAAAAGGCTCCCGTTGGAAATACTAGATAGCAGAATATCAACTGGAATCCATGAAGAATTCTGAGACATGTATAAAAATAGCAACATATGTATATTCATGAGAAATATTTGCAAAACACCGAGTTAATTAAATGAGATAATATAATTGGTTCATAAATGATATGATGAGGATATTTGAGATATAATATGATGAACCTGTCGTGTAGACTATCCCCTATTGGGGAATTTAGGATAGTTTTAGGGTAGTAGATTTATTCAATAGGGTTAAATTTGGAATGGTTTTAGGTGTTTTGTATAGGATAATTAATTACCGGTATGTGACACAGGTGTGTATCAGACTGGGTGTGGATAAAGGAGCACAGTGTGGTTTAGCCTTTCACACACAGCCTGAAAAGCCTGACGAAGAGCGATTTGTGCTCGGAACTGTACAGTGGCTTGCTTGTATTTTGAAACAATTAATGGATTAATAGATTAACTTTTCAGTAAAAGGACACTTTTTGGCATCAAGCATCGTTCCATGTGTTTTTTCTATCATTTATGGTGGAGTTTTGGGAGTCCACCCTGACGGTGCTTTGATTGAATAAGGACTTCAAGATAAGAGGGTAACCCACCTGATGTTCATTTATATATATATATATATATATATATATATATACAGTCTAGTGTGTGTATGTGTGTATATATATATATATATATATATATATCTACTTTGCATTCAGTGTAGTCGATATATACAGTAACCAAAGGGGTATAGAAACATCCTATTGATAACAATGATTTACTGTATCCACATTCACAGTTTCTACATGTTTCACCGCATGGCTTCTTCATGAAAGAACGTGGTGTTTCTTTCATTAAATGTAGAGCCTATAATCAGTCAACTTTTATGTTGAACAGAGAATAGAGAGAGAGACAAAAAATTAGCACAATAGTATTAAGCAACTTATATAGTATTGTACACATATGGCTGCAGTTACACGCATGGTGAGTGGCCCAAGAAAAAATATGTAGATTCCTACCTCATAGACTGAGTATGGGAACCAAGATGGGATTAAAATGTGAATAGGGAGTGGGATCCTATAATGCGATACATCCGCTCAACCGCATCTCCCGTAGGGAGGGGTAAAAAAACGATATGATAAAAAGCAACTCCGAAAGTGTCCTGCAAATATAAACATATAGTATTCATATCAGATTACTTGAACACGAGGAAAAGTGAGAATTTATGGCAGGATCATCCTCATGGTCCTGCCATAAGTGAGTGAGTAGAGTTCATTAGGATGATCCTGCCATAAATTCTCACTTTTCCTCATAATCAAGTAATCTGATGTGATTACTATATGTTTATATTGGCAGGGCACTTTCGGAGTTGCTTTTTATCATATTGTTTTTTACCCCTCTCTATATGAGACCTGGCATAATTTGGGTGGATGCGATTGAGCGGATGTATTGCATTATAGGATCCCACTCCCCATTCACATTTTAATCCCATCTTGGTTCCCATACTCAGTCTATGAGGTAGGAATCTACATATTTTTTCTGGGACCACTCACCAAGTGTGTCAGAAACCATGAAATCAGACCGAGACAGAAGTACAGTTAAATCACACTTGTTTAATAATAAAAGTAAAAAGAACAAATGTAGTCAAAACATAGCCAAAGTTCAGTAACCGGAACGGATAGTCAGCAAGGCCAGAAGTCAGAGATAAAAGTAATGGAACAGCAAGCAGGATCTGGAGCCAGAAGGAATGTCTGTAAAGCCAGTCTTTAAACAGGAATGCAGGAGATAGTTTCTTGTGATGTGAGCAAGGCAAAGGCAGAGCTCCTCTGGACTGGACGCCTTAAGTAGGCAGGACTGATGAGCAGGATCATCAACAGCTGAGTAACTGTGGAGAGAGATGGGAGCTGGCAATTAGTCAACAGCTGAGCGGCCAGCTCAGAGAAGGAAGGGCTGAGCCCAGCCCTGAATGTATCCCCTCCTCAACGACCCCTCCCCCTCAGAGGACCACCAGGCTTGAGGGGAAATGTCTATGGAAATCACGGAGGAGGACAGGGGCATGTACATCCGAGGATAAGACCCAAGAGCGTTACTCCGGACCGTACCCTTTCCAATGCACCAGGTACTGTATGTGCCCACGGAACATACGGGAGTCAACAATGGACTCTACTTCATACTCCTCATGGTTCTCAATCTGTACAAGGTGAGGACATGGCACTGAGGTGGGAAAGCGGTTGCAGACCAAAGGTTTTAATAAGGAGACATGAAATGCATTCGAAATACGCATATTAGAAGGAAGGTCTAATGCGTAAGCCACTGGGTTAATCCTGCGAAGAATACGGAAAGGCCCAATAAACCGAGGTGCGAACCTTGGTGAGGGAACACAAAGTCGGAAGTTGCGGTATGACAGTCAGACCCTGTCCCCAACCTGGTAGGAAGGTGCAGGCAGGTGTCTGCGGTCAGCATGGAGTCTGTACCTATCATTAAGATGATGCAAAGCCTCCTGGACTTGTGCCCAAGTGGTATGAAGACCATGGAGATGCTCCTCTAACACAGGAATACTCTGCGGAACAAACAAGTCAGGAAACATGGAAGGTTGGAAACCATAATTCACAATAAACGGGGACAATCGGGAAGCAGAATTCAAGGCACTATTGTGAGCAAAGTCTGCCCATGGTAATAGGTCTGACCAGTTGTTATGATGGTCAGAAATATAGCAACGTAGGAATTGCTCCAAGGACTGATTGGCTTGTTCTGCAGCCCCATTAGACTGTGGGTGATATGCACAGAAGAAAGCAAGCTGAATTCCCAACTGTGCACAAAAGGCTCACCAGAACCAGTACACAAACTGACTACCCCTGTCCGAGACAATCACCTTGGGTAGCCCATGTAAGCGAAAAATCTTCTAAGCAAAACTGAAAGCCAGTTTCTTAGAAATGGGCAACTTCTTAAGTGGGATACAATGACACATCTTTGAGAACTGGTCAACCACCATAAGGATAACAGTGTTGCCTTGGGATTTGGGTAACGCCACAATGAAATCCATAGACAGGTGGGTGCAGGGCCTCTCTCCATTGGGTATGGGTTGTAGGAGGCCCACTGGAAGGTGTCGTGGAGTCTTACTCTGAGCACACACAGAACAGACAGATACGAAAGCAGTTACATCAGCATGTAGACTAGGACACCAGAATTGTTGGAAAATGGCCCAAATGAATTGATTCTTCGCAGCTGCCTTGGGGGAATAGCAAGTCTGGAGCACAGCAGTATGGAGACTCTCTGGGACAAAGCAGCGGTCACAAAGTTTCTCAGGAGGAGCATGGACCTGAGCAGCAAGAATTTTGGCACCCAAAGGAGAAGTGAGACTGGTGCGAACAGTAGCCAGAATACGATCAGGAGGAATCACAGGAACTGGAACCAACTCCAACTTGGAAGTGGAAGAAAATTGTTGTGACAAGGCGTCAGCCCTTACATTCTTAGTACTGGGTAAGAATGAGACAATGTAATTGAAACTTGACAAGAAAAGAGCCCATCGCACCCTTCTGGGAGAGAGCCATTTAGCCTCAGACAGGAATGTGAGATTCTTATGGTCAGTTAGAATGAGAACCAGCACAATGGTACCTTCGAGGAGATGTCTCCATTCTTTCAGGGCTAAAATTATTGCCAACAGCTCTCTGTCACCAATCTCGTAATTGCACTCGGCAGGTGACAATTTCTTGGAAAAGTAGCCACAAGGATGCATAGCGCACTCAGAGTTAGGACGTTGAGACAGAAGGGGGCCAACACCAGTCTCAGAAGCATCAACCACAAGGTAACGTAGGATCAGGATGTGCCAACACAGGAGCAGAAACAAAGGCAGCCTTGAGACTCTCAAAGGCCTTAATTGACTCCGGAGACCAACTCTGTGGGTTACCGTCCTCTCTGGTCATATCAGCCTGGGGTTTGACCAGTGACGAAAAGTTATGAATAAACTTCCGATAATAGTTGGCAAAGCCCAGGAAACGCTGCAGAAGGTGTGAACCCACGGGTTGCGGCCACTGTAGGACTGCCGACAGTTTCTCTGGGTCCATCAAAAAACCAGCAGTGGAAATGACATAGCTCAAGAATTTAACCTGTTCACGATGGAACTCACATCCCTCCAGTTTACAATAGAGTCGCACTTAAGTCTCTCTTAGTTTCTGAACCACACGACAGACATCTGTGTGGTGGCTCTCCAGGGACTTGGAAAATATGAGGATATCATTGAGATAAACCACCACACATAACTGCAACAAATCTCGGAGGACATTTTTATTAAATTCCTGGAAGACTACCGGGGGTTACAAAATCCAAATGCATTACGAGGTACTCCTAATGGCCTGTTCTGGTATTAAACGCAGTTTTCCACTCGTCGCCCTCCTCAATCCCCATGGGATTGTATGCCCCTCTCAAATCAAGCTTTGTGAAAACTGTTGCTCCCTTGAGGCGGTCAAATAACTCTGTAATCAACGGAATTGGATAGGCATTCTTAATCGTGAGATGATTGAGAGCCCTATAATCAATACAAGGTCTCAGTTCACCACTCTTCTTCACAAAGAAGAAACCAGCACGAGCAGGAGATGAGGATTTGTGGATGAAACCTTGAAAAAGAACGTCTGCAACATACTCCTCCATGGCCTTATCCTCCAAGACCAACAAAGGGTAAACCCGGCCACGAGGGGGTATGGCACCAGGTTGAAAGTCAATTGTGCAATCATACAGGTGGTGTGGAGGCAAACTACCAGCTTGATCTTTGTCAAAGACATTGCTAAAATTGCAGTACTCCTCCGGCAGAGAGGAGAGTGAAGAGGTGCACAGGACCTTGGCTACCTTCTGGAAGTATGTCTCACTGCATTGTGGTGATCAGGAGAGAACCTCAGCACGGAGCCAATCAAAAAAGGGGTTGTGCCTCTGTAACCAAGGATAACACATAACAAGCGTAAACTTAGGTGAGGAAATAACTTGGAATTGGATTATCTCATGGTGAAGAACCCCTTTGGCCATGGACAATGGAACCGTCTCATGAGTCACATGGGCAGGCTGTAAAGGTCTCCCATCAAGAGCCTCAATGGCAAGTGGTGTGTGACGCAGCTGTAGCAGAATTGAGTGCTTCGATACAAAGGCAGCATCAATGAACAGGCCTGAGTCGATTAGAGCCTGTATCTTGACAGACAACTCAGCCCAAGAAAGGATGACCAAAACCAGGGGCTTATCCTTCTGGATAACTGGGGATGAAACAATCCCACCTAAGGTCTGTGCGTGACAAGACCTTAAGGTTTGGGATGGGTAGGACAGGACTTCAAAAAGTGACCTGCCTGCCCACAATAAAGGCACAATCTCTCCCTCCTCCTAAAGGGTCTCTCCTCCGCAGAGAGATGTGTGAATCCCAAGTGCATGGGTTCACCTTCACTGCCCGACTCGGTACCAGGAGGCATGGGAGGTGAGGGAGGCACGGGTGGGACTGCAAAGCTTGGAGACAAACATACAGGAGGCTTCCGCAAGCGCTCCTTAACCACTTCAATACCAGGCATTTAGACACCTTCCTGCCCAAGCCAATTTTCAGCTTTCAGTGCTGTCGCAATTTGAATGACAATTGCACGGCCATGCTACACTGTGTCCAAACAAATTTTTTATCATTTTGTTCCCACAAATAGAGCTTTATTTTTGTGGTATTTGATCACCTCTGCGATTTTTATTTTTTGTGCAACAAATAAAAAAAGACCAAAAAATTTGCAAAAAAACAAGTTTTTCTTTGTGTCTGTTAATTTTTTAGTAAATAAGTAAGTTTTCTTCTTAAATGATGGGCACTGATATGGCTGCACTGACGGGCCCTGATAAGGCGGCACTGATGGGCACTGATGAGGTGGCACCAATGAGGTGGCATTGATGAGGTGGCACTGATGGGCACTGATGATGGGCACTGATAGGTGGCACTGATGGGCACTGATAGGTGGCACTGGTATGCAGCAGTGATGGGCACTCATAGGTGGCACTGATGGGCACTCATAGGCGGCACTGATGGGCACTCATAGGCGGCACTGATGGGTACTTATGGGTGGCACTGGTGTGTACTTATGGGTGGCACTGATAAGTGGCATGGATGGGCACTGATAGGTGGGCACTGATGGGCATGGATGGGCACTGATAGGTGGCACTGGTGGACACTGATAGGTGGCACTGATGGCACTGATGGGTGGCATTGCTGGGCATCCATGTTTTGTCATGTAAATATGATGTGCCAGTCAGTGCCCATTTGTGAAACCTACTTTGCTTCTGTTAATGGGAAATGTCTGGGGCAGCATCTCAAAGTATATCACAACCTGGTTGAGAAAACAGATCACTGGGGAAGCGGAGCAGAACCAGACATACCTCTAATAGAGGTATTACTCGAGGTGGGTGCCTGCACAGAGACTGGAGCAGTTCATTCAATCTGGAAAAAATATTACCAAGTGGATTGACTGCACCTTCTGAATTCATGGCCCTGCCTACTGTCAGAAACCATGAAATCAGACAGAGACAGAAGTACAGTTAAATCACACTTGTTTAATAAAAAAAAATGAAAAGAACAAACGTAGTCAAAACATAGTCAAAGTTCATTAACCGGAACGGATAGTCAGCCAAGCCAGAAGTCAGGAATCAAAGTAATGGAACAGCAAGCAGGATCTGGAGCCAGGAGTGATGTCAGCAAAGCCAGTCTTTAAACAGGAATGCAGGAGATAATTTCTTGTGATGTGACCAAGGCAAAGGCAGAGCTCCTCTGGACTGGGCGCCTTAAGTAGGCAGGACTGATGAGCAGGATCATCAACAGCTGAGTAAATGTGGAGAGAGATAGGAGCTGGCAATTAGCCAACAGCTGAGCGGCCAGCTCAGAGAAGGAAGGGCTGAGCCCTGACAGTGTGTAAGTGCAGCCATATGTGTACAATAATATATAAGTTGCTTATGACTATTGTGCTATTTTTTTGTCTCTCTCATAGGCTCTTACATTTAATGAATGAAACACCACATACTTTCCTGTAGAAGCCATACGGCAGAACATGTAGAATTTGTGAACGTGGATACAGTAAATCATTGTTACCAATAGGATGTTTCTTTACACCTATGGTTATGGTTGTATTGTATGCATTGATTTTAAGATGTTGTTTATTTAACCACTTGACCACTGGGCACTTAAAACCCCCTTCCTAACCAGACCAATTTTCAGCTTTCGGTGCTCTCACATTTTGAATGACAATTACTCAGTCATGCAACACTGTACCCATATGAAATTTTTGTCCTTTTTTTCACTCAAATAAAGCTTTCCTGACAGACTTCATGGCAGACTACGTGTGGGTTAACCCCGCCTCTTCTCCAATGCTATAGGACCCCATATCCATAAGAGTAAGCTCACTTGCTCAGTACTGCGTTCCTTTTTTGTCCTCCTCCATGGACCATACATCTCGTGTTACTCCTGTGTGACGTCCAGTCAAGAACATTTCCTGGTACAATTGTGCGGTACATCCCAGGGCCCAGCCATGGGCAGGCGAGTGGTTTCATTGGGCTTGTGATACCCCTGTGATGGAAGGGAGGTAGCCCACGTATACCAGGATGGACGGTGGAGTTAATTATTGGCTGGCAAGGTCTGAAGATTATGTTACACATTTATGGCAGACTGTTTATGTTTATATTCAAACCCCTTTTTCCTCCCCTTTGTGCGTTATGGCATCTGGGGCGCTTCTGCGTTCCAGATCGCTGATTCTCTTCCTGGTTCCTGACCGGCGTGTCCGTCCGCGCGTGCGCGGGGCCTCGGTCACATCAAGGCTTGGTTCCGCGCAAGTGCGGAGCGGACCGTGGCCGCACAGGCGATGTTCAGCCGGTATCTTCGGCGCAGGCTATGGAGGCTGGTGGTGACGTCATTCCGGCGGAGAAATTTGAACAGCTGTCAGCTTCTGCCAGGTGGGACACCTGTATGCAGCTAGTGGCAGCTTCCCCAGGCTCGGCACCACTTCAGGCAAGTTGAAGCCTTTTTCCTTGGGACTTGCAGGATATTTGAAAGTCTTAAAGGGGAAGTTTAAAAAAAAAAAAAACATTTTTGTGTGCCTCTTATTACTCAGGTATTGTCAAGCGGTGCATGAGTGCTTTTGGCTCGGACCATCGATTGTCCCGGAAATCATGGACAGGTCACCGCCTTCGTGTGGCCAGCCCTCTCGCACAAGGCATGTGCAGTTGAGGGAAAGGGGATTAGGCTCGGCAGAGTTTAAAGAGAAACGCTGACCCCTCCCCCCTTTTTTCTCTTTGCAGCCCTGCAAGTTCTGACCGCCAATCAGCGTCTCAACAAAGACCTTGCCAGGCCGCAACAACACTCATCATCTAGGTCCAGACGCGACTCTCTGTCTGGGACCCATCATCAGGGGAGATGTTCTCATTCCTCCCACAAACAGGGGAGATGTTCCCATTCCTCCTCCAGCCACCGCTCCCACCGCTACAAAAGCCGCTCTGATCGCAGAGCCTGCTGGGGGTGTGGGACCAGAGTCCCAGAGGGCAAATCCCTGTGTGATCCCTGTTATACCTGGGCGGTCGGGGAAAAAGAGACAGAAAATCAACATGGAGTCTCTTCTTCTCTTCTTCATTTTCTTCTCCGGGCCGCTCCGCACCCATGCTGGCATGGAGGGAGGCTCCCGCTGTGTGACGGCGCTCCTCGTCTGACAGTTCTTAAATAACGGGGGGCGGGGCCACCCGGTGACCCCGCCCCCCTCTGACGCACGGTGACTTGACGGGACTTCCCTGTGATGTCATGGGGAATGCCACAGGGAAGTCCCGTCATGTCCTCATCAACATGGGGACAAGGTGTTTTGGGGGGCTACCCCAAAGCACCCTCCCAATGTTGAGGGCATGTGGCCTGGTACGTTTCAGGAGGGGGGGGCACACTCTCGTCGCCCCCTCTTTTCCTGTGGCCTGCCAGGTTGCGTGCTCGGATAAGGGTCTGGTATGGATCTTTAGGGGGACTCCCACGTCATTTTTTTTTTTACGTTTTGGTTCGGGGTTCCCCTTTCCCATGCCGTTTTTATCAATGAACTTCTATGTGTATTGTCGGCAATGCAATAGCCG
Organism: Lithobates clamitans; assembly: GCA_037952925.1. Taxonomy (NCBI): domain Eukaryota; kingdom Metazoa; phylum Chordata; class Amphibia; order Anura; family Ranidae; genus Lithobates; species Lithobates clamitans. The sequence goes on along the minus strand of JBBGZY010000171.1, from coordinate 134,540 downwards.
CAGGTAGTTTTAAATGGGTTTTTTCCTTCCAAATGTCATTTTGCTGTCAGACTGTTCTAAACACGGGAAACATGCGCCCCTTTACAGGCATACTATAGACACCCCCCAGGTACAAAATTTAAAGGGATATTACACTTTTATTGTTTGACTTTAAGCATTATTAAAATCACTGCTCCTGAAAAAACTGACGTTTTTAAAACTTTTTTTGCATTGATCCATGTCTCCTGGGGCAGGACCCGGGTCCTCAAACACTTTTTATGACAATAACTTGCATATTAGCCTTTAAAATTAGCACTTTTGATTTCTCCCATAGACTTTTAAAGGGTGTTCCGCGGCATTCGAATTTGCCGCGAACACCCCAAATTGTTCGCTGTTCAGCGAACTTGCGAACAGCCAATGTTCGATTCGAACATGAGTTTGACTCGAACTCGAAGCTCATCCCTACTTGGGAGCTCAATTCGATATGGTGGAAGGCACAATCTCCCTTCCAGTAGAGAATATTCTGGTCATTCAGGAGAGAATCTCACGGGCCTTGGGCCCCTCACACCTGAAGGCATCACAATGCCTGAAAATTGTAGGAGCGATGGTCTCTATGACCCCATGGTCAAATGGGCACTATGGAGATTACGTCCCTTTCAATCGGGACTTCTCCAGCAATGGAGGTCAGGGGACATCAATTAACTGATTTACATAACTCCATCGATGAGGAACAGTCTCTTCTGGTGGCTTCAACGCAAAAATCTTCTCACCTGCCACTCCATTGTCCCCATCACATGGGTTGCGGTCACATCCGATGCCAGCGGCGCAGGCTGGGGAGCCCTTTGCGGGTCAGAACTTGCACAAGGCAGATGGGATGCCCGCCTTCACAACCCGGGTTCGAATGTCCTGGAACTTCGGGCCGCCTGGTGAGCCCTTCAATCCTTCATGCATCTCCTAGTAGGGGAATCGGTGTTATTGAAGATGGACAACACCACAGCAGTCTTCTATGTGAAGAGACAAGGGGGTACCCGGAGCTTCACTCTACTCCAGGAGGTCAAACCTATCATGTTGTGGGCCCAGAAAAATCTAGTAAATATTTTGGCAGTCTGTATCCCCGGGGCTCAGAACATCCAAGCAGACTTTCTATCCCGCAAACGGATGGACAACAATGAGTGGTCCCTCCATGCGCAAACATTCAAGTGGATCCTGTCCCTAGGAGTCGATACTGAAGTGGATCTGTTTGCGTCCCCCTGCAACTTCAAATTAAAGAAGTACTTCACACGGGGCCGCTGCAGCCAGGCCTTCAGAATAGATGCCTTGACAGGTCAGTGAAACTTCAACAGGGCGTATGCCTTTCCCCCTCTTCCAATCATCCTCAAGTTCTTGCAGAGGCTCTGAACAGAAGCAGTCGAGGTGGTGACGATAGCGCCTTACTGGCCGAACAGGCCATGGTTTCCCCTCCTGACCCAGCTGATCTTCCGGAATCCAGTGCCTCTTCCCCTCAGGCCAGACCTTCTGTCTCAAGGGACAGTTCTGCACCATTGTCCAGCAGTACTGAGACTGACGGTCTGGTTTTTGAGAGGGAGAGGTTGGAACTTCTCGGGTGCGAGTCAGGAGTAATTTCCACTCTCATGAGCTCAAGAAAGACGAGCACAAATAAAGTCTATGGGAGAATATGGGCCAAGTTCATTGAATTTTCTTCTTCTACTGGCAGACCATCGAGAGACCCTGGAATCCAGGATATACTTAGTTTCCTTCAGTCCGGCCTAGATCTGTCTCTTTCCATCAGCTCCCTCAGAGTTCAAGTCTCAGATCTGTCGGCCTTCTCCGGAACATCATGGGCCGTACACCCTTTAATTCAGTTCTTTCGGGCGCAACAAAGCAACAAGGCTTAAGCCTCAAAGAAAACCAAGGTTCCCCAAACGGGATCTCCCTTTTGTCCTGGACTCTCTGTCTACTCTCAGTACCACAGGTTCCACTCCGCCCTCTATCAAGAAACTGTCTGCCAAAGTTGCTTTCCTAGTTGCCATCACTTTGGCCAAAAGGGTCTCCGAGATTAGTTCTCTGGGTTGTCAAGAACCCTTTCTGACTTTCTTCCCGGACCGGGTGGTCCTCATTCCTATGCTTGGCTCAAACCCAAAAGTCACCTCGGTGTTTCATGAAAACCAAGAAATCATCTTATCTACATTTAGGTCCCTGGTGTCTACAGAGGCACATCCTCTAGATCTAGGCCAAATACTGAAGGGTTACCTACAAGTTACCTCTTCTTTCAGACGTTCTGATCACCTGTTCGTTTTGCATTCTGGCATTAACAGAGGGAAGCAAGCTTCATCCAAAACAATTGTGGCCTGGATCGTTCAGGCCATTCAACAGGCTTACAGGGCTAAGGGCTTGGCTCCTCCAGAGGTGGTGATGGCACATTCTATACCAGGGGAATGGCGGCCTCTTGGGCAGCAGCTCGACATGTAGCTCCTGATGTCATCTGCAAAGCAGCCTCATGGGCCTCAATCAATATCTTTATGTTACATTATTGCATAGAGCCTGCTTCTCCTTCCTCTGTGAGCTTTGGTTTAAAAATCCTGTCAGTTGATGGCGCAAATTAATAATTAAACTTTTTTTTGTTCAGCATACCCTCCTGTGTGGTGTGGCTAGTTATTTCCCACACGTAGTCTGCCATGGAGTCTGTCAGGAAAACGGAAAATTTATTATCAAATACTTACCGTAATTTTCCTTTCCTGATGGACTCCATGGCAGATGGAGTTCCCACCCATAACAAAAAAAAAGAGAGAGAAAATGGGTCCAGAGTTGGCTAGTTATGGAACGCAGTCCTGAGCAGGTGAGCTTATGGGTCCTCTTATGGGTATGGGGTCCAATAGCATTGGAGAGGAGGCGGGGTTAACCCACACGTAGTCTGCCATGGAGTCCATCAGGAAAGGAAAATTATGGTAAGTATTTGATAATACATTTTCCGTTTTCTTTTGGTGGTATTTGATCACCTCTGGGTTTTTTATTTTCTGTGCTATAAATGAAAAAAGACCGAAAATTTGGTAAAAAAATGAATTTTTCTTCATTTCTATTATACAATTTTGCAAATAAGTAATTTTTCTTCATAAATTTGGGCCAAAATTTATACTGCTACATATCTTTGGTAAAAATAAACCGAATTAGTGGATATTATTTAGTCTGTGTAAAAGTTATAGAGTCTACAAGCTATTGTGCCAATCACTGAAAATTGATCACATCTGATCACACCTGATGTACTGAGGCTTATCTCATTTCTTGAGACCCGAACAAGGCAGGAAAGTACAAATACCCACAAAATGACCCCTTTTTGGAAGTAGACATTCCAAGGTATTTAGTAAGAGGCATGGTGAGTTTTTTGAAGTTGTTATTTTTTTCCCACAATTCTTTGCAAAATGAAGATTTTTTTTTTTAATTTTTTTTTTCACACCAATTTGTCATCATAACAGGTTATTTCTCTCACGTGGCATGTGCATTACACAAATGACACCCCAAAATATATTATGCTACTCCTCCTGAGTATGGAGATACCACATGTGTGAGACTTTTACACAACCTGGCCACATAAAGAGGCGCAACATTGAAGTAGCACATTCAGGCGTTCTAGGAGCATAAATTACACATCTAATCTCTCAACCACCTATTACACTTTTGAAGGCCCTAGAGCACCAGGACAATGGAAATGCCCACAAAGTGACCCCATTTTGGAAAGCAAACACCCCAACGTATAATCTATAAGGCATTATGAGTCTTTTTTCCAGAAGTTTTTGGAAAATGTGGAAAAAAAATTAAAATGCATTTTTTTCCCACAAAGTTGTCAATTTCTAAGATATTTCCAACACAGCATGTACATAGCAAACATAACACCCCAAAATATATTCTGCTACTCCTCCTGAGTATGGTGATACCACACGTGTGAGACTTTTACACAGCCTGGCCACATGCAGAAGCCCAACATTGAAGTAGCACATTCAGGCGTTCTAGGAGAATAAATTACACATCTAATTTCCTTACAATCTATCACATTTTTGAAGGCCCTTCATATTTCTAACACATAGCATGAACATACCAAGAATTACACCCTAAAATACATTCTGCTGAGCAAAGGGTAAACAAAAGATTACCTGTGGTTTTAGTAGTGCAGTGTCCACAGGGGGAGAGACCTGATCCAGGCAGCAGGCAGGGACGTGGTCAGTGACAGTGAATGGAATAGTCCAGGCAGCAGGCAAGAATATTGTCCATAGTACAGGCAGGGATACTGCCCTTATACAGTCCAGGGTCAGTGCAAGTAGAGACATTGCCAGCAGTACCAAAATATTGGTCCTGGTAGTAATCAGGAACATGGTCCAAGTAGCAGGCCAGGAAAGAATGGGGACAGGGGTAGAGGCTTCTCCCACTGAAATCTCTTTGAAGCCTCCGAGTCTCCAGACCCTAAATCTGGGAATGAGAAAACTAAAAAATTAGTTTTCTTCATCCAGAAAAACATTTCTGGAGCCCTTCACATATGTGAGACCCCTGTGTTCCCACTAACATAGCAAGGTAAATGATCAGTCCAAGAGGCAGGCAAAAAACATGGTCAAACAGTCCAGGGTCAGTTCCAGAGCAGGCAGAGGTAGGTACAATTTAGCGTTAGGCAGAAGCTTGGTCGTATAACAGGCCAGGGTCAGTTCTGGAGAAGGCAGAGGTATGTTTATCATTAGGCAGAAGCTTGGTCGTATAACATGCCAGGGTCAGTTCAGGAGAAGCCAGAGGTAGGTACAGTTTAGTGTTAGGCAGAAGCTTGGTTGTATAAATGGAGAGAAATGGGGGAACTTATTACCCCCCAAGACATGAAGGGGGTTATGGACAACCTAGATTGAACCCTGGCCCGAGACCCCAAGGGGCACAGGGTAATTTCAATTGGGGTTTTCCCAGGACCAACCAGGGCCAAAAGAGGCCAGGAGAATAAAAGAGGAGTTAGAGGGGGAGGCGGGTCCAATCAGCCAAAAAGAAAGCGACCATAGGTACCGGAGTGTTTAACTTAAGTAAACAGGTGTTAACAAATTCTGAACTACAGCTGCTTGACAAGGGTTTGAAATTTGCTCCGCCTAGGAGCCTGAGCAAATTTCAAACGTATATGGATATACACAAATATATACGTAAAATCAATATCAAAAGGTATATGTTAAACAATCCAGTTACAAGTGATATCAGTGGTGGTTCCATTTTTAGGCACTCCGGTCTTGCCAATGCTTCATTTTTTAACCCTCCTGGTTCTCTTGCTCCAGCAGTTAAAACGTTTAAAGAAATTTTGTTGAGGGATTTGGAGCAGATTAGGGTTAAGAGGACAAAAATGTGTAAGAATCTAGAATCAGGTCTGGAATCTTTATGTAACAACAAAGCTTTGGTGATCCGCCTTGCAGACAAAGGCGGGGGGATAGTCATCCTTGATCGGAGCGAATATCTGAAGGAGATGCACCGTATCGTGGATGACCCAGACACATACACTCCCCTCACTAGGGACCCTGTGGTCAAATATAAAAAAGAGTTGGAGGCAATTGTGGACAGGGGTTATCGCCAGGGGATCTTGGATAAGAAGGAGAAATCCTTTCTGGTACCAAGTGCTCCTCGCACTCTGGTAATTTATTATCTCCATCGATTCAGTTACGTCCCGGGTGGGCAAGTATATAGACCACTTCTTGCAACCTTTGGTCCAGAAGGTTCCATCGTTTGTGAAGGACACTACACAGATTATCAATATGTTGTCCCAAATTGCGTGGAAGCCAGGTATACGGTTAGTTACGGCAGACGTCACTTCACTCTATACCATCATACCTCATCACCTAGGATTAGGGGCAGTAGATATGTATCTGACCAGAGACTCTGGTCTTGTTCCATCTCAAAAAGACTTTATTATGGAATTGCTTAATTATGCCGCGGGCCACAATTATTTTTGGTTCGACCATCAGTTTTTTTGCCAAGATAGGGGCGTGGCCATGGGGGCAAAATATGCCCCCAGTCTGGCCAATTTATTCATGGCCAAATGGGAGGAGGACGTCGTCAAAGCCCGGGACAGACCACAGGTGGTCCTGTGGGCTACGTATATTGATGACGTCCTCCTCCTATGGGACGGCGGTGAGGCAGAGCTTGTGAATTTCATGGCTTTCCTGAACGCGAATGACAGGGGTATTAAATTAAGCTTTGAGACTAGTGAAGTGGAGATCAGCTTCCTTGACCTAAAGATCAAGGTTCAAGATGATAAACTAGTGACATCCACTTACTTCAAAGCAACCGACAAAAATTTGTTTATCCCCCTTGATAGTTGTCACCATGAACCCTGGTTGAGGGCTGTTCCCTTAGGGCAATATACACGCCTTCGGCGCAATTGCACCGAAATCAAGACTTTTGACAACCAGGCAACTATCCTAACCGAGAGGTTTATTGAAAAGGGATATGATCAATCTGGATTATTAAGATCATTAGAGACAGTAAGGGGTAAGGATAGATCTCTTTTGTTGGGAGGAGGCCAGCGTCAGGTGGTTGAGGAGGATTTTAACTTATCTTTTATCACCACCTTTTCCACCCAACACCGTCAGATAAAAGATCTAATAAAGAAACACTGGCACATCCTGACCACGGATCCAGTCCTCAGTACAATCCTACCTAAAAACCCTCGTATTGTTTTTAAGGGAGCATCCACACTGGGCAATAGAATTGCCCCTACAGTACAGGATCCACCTATTATTAACAGATCCTTCTTTCATGACCTTACAGGGTATTACAAATGTAGGAACTGTCAAGTCTGCTCCCTCAATAGTTGCAGGGAAAGAAAAATCTGTCAGTTCATGTCCACTAGCACTTCACGGATAAAACCGTTCATAACCTGTACGTCCGAGGGGGTTGTCTATCTTATACAATGCCCCTGCGGATTGCAATATGTGGGCAGGACCAAGAGGGCCCTCAAAGTCAGACTGACTGAGCATATTAGTAATATCCGCAGGGGTTTTGATAAGCACCCTGTGTCGAGACACTTTGATGAAATACACGGTAGGGACCCCTCCAATACTTTGTATGTTGGGATCGATAAATACAAACCACATTGGAGAGGGAGCTCTCTTGTAAGGGAAATCTCCAAGTGTGAAATGTCCTGGATTTACCGATTAAGAACGTATGCCCCATTTGGGTTAAATGTAGATACAGATGTCAATGCATTTATCAACAATTCTTAATGCTCTAGGCTATCTGTATCTGCAGGGTTAAATTGTATATATAAGATGCATATTAGACCAGCCATTGACCATGCAGTATTATATCTGTTCCTTGCCAACATTTGTCTCTCAGAGAATGTCCTTAGAGGGCTGTGTGGGATATAGGGTTTACCAATCTTCCAACCTGGTCCCGGCTTCTCTACAGGGTTTTGTTACATTAGGCCGGCCTTCTTTTCTTTTCCTTTTTTCTATTTCTTATTATTTTTCAAATTTATTCTATATATTTTTTATATTTTGTATATTTATTTATTTATTTTTATATCAAACTGTTTTGATCTTATTAGTTTCACCCTTACCTTACAGTTTGCTTTTTATGTCCATGTCATGTAAATCCCCATATTCAACACTTTGGTCTTTGTACCTGGTGGTTTTTGGAGTGTCCACTAAATGTCACTTCAATTTTTGATAGAGACATTCTGGTGGTTTTATCCTTGATTTTGGTTCCTTCAGTGCATTCTAGGTATACTCACCAGATGGCGCTGTTGAACATCAGTGGAGACACCTAGACGGAGACCACAATTGACAATTTACTTCACTTCCGGTTTTGTTTTACATGTGGAGTGACAGAGATTATAAGTTGCATATTTGCAGGACAGTCAGATGGGGGGCCCCTTTTGGGATCTTTCTCCCCTACAACCCCAATCTATCCACCAGACATTGCCTCAGTTTTGTTAGTGACATTCCGGTGGTTTAATTTACAAAGTGAGATTTTTAGTGTCTGTTTTGGACCTGTCCACCGGATGGCGCTGCTGAACCTATGCGGGAGTGTTTGGATAGAGACTACAATCCACCAAGTGCTCAATTTCCGGTTTTTACAAATTTTTGGTGTAGATGGATGGGGAATTATGGGGATTTATATCTAGAATTTCCCCTCTGGATTGTTCGTTTTGCTTATAAATAGGCCTTGCAACTCCTTAGATGTGAGAAGTGAAACTACTATCTCTGGATTTCTAGTCACTTATTACAGGTCCCTGATCGCTCTTTTTGCCAAATAGTTTTATTTCGTTTCATTTATGTTTTATCTTTGGTTTCACATCTGGATTTGATGTGATATATATTTGTATATCAATTTTGCATATGTATATTGATGTTTAGATTATCATAACCATATAGCCTTTGCGGATTGCTTGTGCTGAGAAGTTAACCAGACGCCGGAAGTTTCTGACGTATCCTGGGCGACTCTCGGCATGTAGGAATCCAGAGCGAGGCGTGGTTTTGCTTTGTGATTATTTAAGGAGGTGACGTAGTGCGCCGCCTGTGCCCCTGGAAGATGTGATGATGTCACGAAACGCGTAGGGCGGAGCCAGACGACGCCCTGACGTCACCCCCAAACAGTGTTGCTTCCCAAGAGGACAGGTTTGTCCGTGCTCCTGTGGCCAAGGAACCGGACTTTAGGCTATTTATCTACACATGTTTGTAAGTGTCCATTCATGTACCCTATTTTAAAATAAATCTTTACACTATGTGAGCTCCCCTTTTGTATTCTATGGTGTACCCCTGCTATGAGTTCTGCTGGTGTGGCTGACGCTGTGACGACCTCTAGTGGATGTCGATAGGAGCTCCCATTGTCTGTTCAAAGTTTTTCTGCTAGCTGTGATCCTCTGTGGTGGGGGGTCATGGCCATTTGGTAAGCATTAACCCCTTCCATTTTTCGGTGGTGGATCCTCCTTTATAGTTACGGAATAAGTACAAATCATCACCTGGACTTTTTCTACACTATCTGTGGGCTATCTGGAGTCATTACCATTTACATTGAACTTTTTTCTATCTTGATGGGACATTTTGGTGGATCATATTCAGTTGTTATCTGCTTTTACTTGTGTCTGCATGTATTATTATTTTTGTTCACTTTTGGTTATATATTTATGATTACACATGCACTAGCGCAACTGCCATATTTTTTTATGGTTGTATAACAGGCCAGGGTCGGTTCCAGACAAGGCTGAGGTATGTCAGGTTCAGTGCAGTGGCATAAGGGGTGTGGAGGAAAATGACAGGAAATGAGAATTACATTTACCATACTTCCCTATAAATGTAGTGAAGTATGGTAACGGCGGAAACATTCACCTATACAGAGGACTGGTTGGGAAGGACATTGGGAACAATAAAATGTGTTCTCTTATAATTCCTTCTCTGGAGCACACCCGGCATTTCTTCTGACGTCTGTGGCCTGTTTCATGGGGGGGGTTTGTCAGGAAAATGGCGTTCGTGGAGTCTGCTCACGGAATCAGAGCGAATATTTTCTGGTGGGCTTTCAGGGTACCAAAGGGACGGAGATTACTTGTTCCTGGTGAGCTGACAAATGTGGGTTTCACATGTAAGTTGGCCCCTCAACCCCTTATTTAGAGCTTCCAAAATTAAAAACTCACATAAGAGTCATTGGCCCGCCTCCATCTGCATCACTTTGCAGGCAGTTAGCTCTGCAAAATCATCTTCCACACTGTGGGGTGTTCTGAGGGCCTCAGTAGCCTTCCAAAAGAGGCCTATTGCAGCCTCCTCCAGGTTACTCCTCTTCCTGCCACTTTTTCTTTGAAGGTGGAGGGGAGGGACCTGGGTATCGGGCAGCCTGCTTGGCCTGGCCACCTCCTGGCTGAGACTTTGCTGTGTATGAAAAAGGGACATGGTTTTAGTTTTTGCTTCATCAATCACAATCAGAAATGAGTACTCCAAATTAACATATATTTAACATCATTAATTGGACAACAAGAAATATATATAAGAATGCTATACCTGGTTCCATCTGGGCTCCTCCACATGTTGCTGCCTGGAAGGCCCAGGTTGGGCGTCAGAAACCTCAGCCGGGGGTGGAAGGAAACGTGGAAGGAAGAGTGGAGAGTGCTGGCCTGGGGTCAGTCTGGCCTGCCAGAAAATGCAGCCTGTGGTAGTACCACAGGCTGGGGAGATAAATGTCATCTGCACCTCCGGATCTCTGGGAATCCTGGACCTTCTTGTGCTCTCTTAGATAAGTGCTCCTCATGCCACCAATTAGGATCTTCAAATAGGTGATGTCTGCTGTGGGGATCACCGGCTTCACAAATTGCAGCAATTATGCCTTCCTCTTTGTTTGGTTCTTATATTCGGGGTGGTTTACCTGCCACAGACAGGGCAGCTCCCTAAACATATCTATGAAGATTGGCATAAAGTCCTGATCATTGACTAGATCCATTTTCACTGCAAGACACAACACCAGACAAGCCCTAATGTCAGCCTAAAGTCTTATAAACTTGTCTAAATACAAGCCTCAATCTAGAAGCAGTATAGGCCCAAATTTAAATCTTACCTTCGTTATCACGATCGGCACCTCCGATACTCCTTCCTCCGCTCACAGATTGTACGTACTTTATATACACTGCGCCCACCCCTGACGTTCTGTTTAGTCCATTCCCCACCCCTTCTCATTCGGCGCTTTGGGGGGGAGAGCACATGGCGGAGACACAACAGGTGCGTGCTAATTACAGCAACGAGGAGGAGGAAAGCCCGAAGCCAGAAACATCCCGATCCCGGAAGAGACAATTTAAGGCCTCAAATATGTCCTTTGGGGAGATGTTGGAGATGGTCGACATAATGAAGATGGCCGACTATGATGGGAAGTATGGACCTTACTCCAACCCCAATGTCAGAAAGGCCAATATCATGGCGAAAGTGGTCAAAAGTCTGCAGAAGAATTTCGGGCTACGACGATCAAAGGATCAGCTCAGGAAGCGGTGGTCAGACCTCAAATTAAGGGAGCATGATCAGTGCAGAAGGATCAGGAGAGTGCTGCAAAAAAGTAAGTAGTTGTCCTGTGTTCCTATTCTTTATTTTTATTAAGTTTGAGTTTAAAATGGCAACTTTCATGTTCATGGGCACATTGTTCGTTCGTATGAAACATTGTTCGTTTGGCATAGAAAACATCATTGCTTTGGCCATATGCATTTGAATACATTTTTGCTTGCCTACAACTCTTAAAATAATTTTGGAGTCTAGATGGGTTTGTAACTAGAATGTAATGCAAACTAGATTCTGTGTAAGGAGAGGACACTCAGCAGCAGTTTATACATCTGGACACTGGAGCACTAGTGTGGGACACAAGAACACACTTTTTATTAGAGGGCCCACACAGTTGCTCCAGTGTATACTATAGGGGTGTCTCCATCTGTGAAGCTTGTACAAAACAGGTAAGTATTCAAGCTTGACAAAGTGAAAAAACATTTCTTTGGAACTCTGCCAAAATAGACAATTGTACCCCACTTCCAAGCAATGTTTCATATTCCTATTTCTGCCATCAAATATCTGTGTGCTAAGTGTACCTATTTTTTTTACATAGGGGAGAAAAGCCTCGGAGGACACCACTCATCAGAAGAGACAACAGACCCCCCACCTCATGAAGAAGGTGAAATCCCCCAAAGCCAACAGGAGGAGGAGGAAGGAGACGTGGTGGAAATAGTCACCACATCAGGTGAGTGTCTGCGACCACAGGCTCAGGTAAGAGATGGATGGCGGCATATTTATAATACATGGTGTGTTTTTGTTTCTATATTTTTAGGTGATCGTAATGTTGTGGATCCAGGTCATTTCACCAGTGAAAGTGCACAGATTCTGATCGGGGAGATCATGGGGTGTTATAGGGACTTGGAAAACATCCAGAAAAACATCAATGTTAAAAACAAAATGAAGAACATCATTGATGTTTTAGGGAGAGTTTAAAACACCTCCAAATCCCTTCCTTTTTTGTGGTATTTGGAATGTAAAAATTTTGTACATTTTTTGCCATTTTTTTAATAGAAAAGCCACATTTTGAAGATGCACACAGTGGGGCTGATTTACGAAGCATTGGCGCCATGACTTGCGGTGCACGCCGATGTGCAAATGACATTTTCGTATTTACAAAGCATTTGCGCTGGTAATGCAGCGCAATCCCCCATTTACTATTCTCTTCCCGACACACAGGAAGAGGTGATCTGTACGCCACTATAGATCTGGTGCACGGCATGTTTAACTTCAAATTTAAACAAGCTGGAAGTGCCAATAATATGGGGGTGATGTGGGGTGATGTGGGGAAGTGGCCAAGTCACAAATATGGCCAATATAGAACGAGAAAGTGACTTTCTCGGAACAAGCCGGTAGCACCGGCAAATACATTTAAACTGTGGGAGGTGAATTTATACACTGCGCATGCTCATACGGCATTTGCGCTCGTTCAAATACTTTAGTTCAGTGCGCCGGCAAAAATATTAGTAAATGTCAGGCAATGTAAAAACATTTGCATAGGTTGAATAGGCGCACCTCTAGACTTTTTTTTTTTTTAACGCTGGTTCACTTTGTGCGGCTCTAATGAAATGTCGGTCCGGCAAAACACATACAAGTTCTTTGATAAAAACAGCATTAAGAAAACAAACACAATTCAGAAAAAAGAAAGCGTGGGGTTCCCCCGAAATTCAATACCAGGCCCTTCAGGTCTGGTATGGATTTTAAGGGGAACCCCGCGCCAAAATTTTTTAAAAAATTGGCGTGGGGTGCCCCCAAAAATCCACACAAGGCCCTTATTCGAGCACGCAACCTGGCAGGCCGCAGGAAAAGAGGGGGGGCGAGAGAGCGCCCCCCCTCCTGAACCGTACCAGGCCAGATGCCCTCAACATTGGGAGGGTGCTTTGGGGTAGCCCCCCAAAGCACCTTGTCCCCATGTTGATGAGGACAAGGGCCTCATCCCCACAACCCTGGCTGGTGGTTGTGGGGGTCTGTGGGCGGGGTGTTTATCGGAATCTGGAAGCCCCCTTTAACAAGGGGACCCCCAGATCCCGGCCCTCCCCTTTGTGAAATGGTAAGGGGGTACAAAAATATCCCTACCATTTCACAAAAAACTATCAAAAATGTTAAAAATGACAAGAGACAGTTTTTGACAATTCCTTTATTTCTTCTATTTTCTATCTTCTTTCTTTGGTTTCTTCTTCTTTCTTCTTCTTCTTCTGGTTCTTCCTCCGGTGTTCTCGTCCAGCATCTCCTCTGTGGCGTCCTCTTCCCTTCTTCTCCTAGGGCCGCTCTGCATCCATGGCATGGAGGAAGGCTCCCGCTCTTCTCTTCATCTTCTTCTCTTCTTCATCTTCTTCTCCGGGCCGCTCCGCACCCATGGTGGCATGGAGGGAGGCTCCCGCTGTGTGACACTTCTCCTCTTCTGACGGTTCCTAAATAATGGGGGTGGGGCCACCCGGTGACCCCGCCCCCCTCTGACGCACGGTGACTTGACGGGACTTCCCTGTGGCGTCACAGGGAATGCATTCAAATTTGCTGCGAACACCCCAAATTGTTCGCTGTTGGGCGAACTTGCGAACAGCCGACTCGAACTCGAAGCTCATCCCTACATATAAGCCTATAAAATTAGCACTTTTGATTATTCATGTTCTTGTCCCATATACTTTAATGGTGTTCGTGTGTTCAAACACACTTTTTGCCTGTTCGCAAGTTCTGGTGCAAACCGAACAGGGGGGTGTTCGGCTCATCCCTAATTGCCGGACCGACATTTCATTATAGCCGCGAGTAGTTTTAAATAACTTTTATTCCTTAAGGGCCAGTTCACACCACATGCAGTCCAGTGCATTTTTTTCTGCATCAAAAACGCACGGAAAGTAGGTTATATGGTTTTCAATGGCATAGTTCACACCAGTGCTTGCAGTTCCAGTGCGTTTCCAGTTCCGAAAAAAAAAAAGTCGAACATGCTGCATTTTTTTTTTTTTCACATTAAGATTTTTATTGAAGAAAAAGAGAAAGGTAATAACATGCAAAATTTGCATTCGCAGATGCAACTGCGGACGTTTTGTTTTTCGATACAGCATAAGAAAAAACAAAAAAAAAGAGAAGATATCAAACCTTAAACCATAGATAGGCTATAAGTCGAAACAATCATGTATCTTATAGTATGGTTACATTACTTGTCTTTGATCAACAAAAAGTTAAATACAAACCTATGAAGAATCCTACTGATCTCTTTTCATTACATTAACATCTTTCATCGTTAATAAGTACAGGGTGTCTGTAGTATTATCTCATGCTATGTATACACCTCATCTGCCTAAGTATTAGTGTTGGGTGTATAGGTGAAGAGAAAGGAGGAGAAAGGAAAGGAAAGGTGATAAAGAAGAATAGTTGTAGAAACGTTGTGCTAATCTTAGTTTTACTTTGGGTTACCGTGACAGAGACCGGAGAGTGTGCTCTGACCACAAATATTCTTTCTGTACCTACGAAGGTTTGTTGTTTACAATTTCTTTGTAGGTTTGAGAATATTTGAAGCTAAACCATGGTTGCCATGTCTTATGAAATCTTTCCACATTACCTCTTTCCTGGGCCAAGGTGTCCTCCATCTCACAAATATCACATCTTTCAATAGCCATTCCGAGGTGGAGGGGACCCTGGATGAATTCCAGTGCAAGGGAATTAGCGATTTGGCTGCATTGAGCAGGTGTTTGGTCAGGGAATGTTTGTATCTCCTAAGGGAGAAGTTGGTCACGTGTATTAGGCAACATGCCGCATTTAAATTCAGGTTTGTGTCTGTAATCAATTTGATTAAATTCCGGACTTCTTTCCAGTAATCTTTGATCAGGTTGCATTGCCACCAGATATGTGTCAATGTTCCTGTTTCTTGTTGGCACCTCCAGCACATCTCTGATCTCTGGTTATCCCATTTATGAAGTCTGTCAGGGGTATTGTACCAATGCGTTAACAATTTGTAACTCGTTTCTTGCTGTCTCGTGTTCATAGAGCATTTATGTGCAATTATGCAAGCATACCTCCATTGTTTCTCTGAGATTTCCATCCTCAGGTCCTCCGACCACCTCCTCCTATGTTCATCCTCCGCCAAGCCTTTCATATTGTGTAGCCACGTGTAAGCCACTGAAGTGGCCCTATCCAATGGAGATTTGCTGTGACAAACCGATTCTAATTCAGTCAGGGGTCTGGACAGATCTCTAGGGTGTGTAAATTTATTTAAGTAGCTCCTAATCTGAAAATATGTCCATTGTCGGAGGAGAGGGAGATTACTTTCTGATTTAATGGATAACCAGTCTTTGAGTTTGTCTCCCTGGAAGCAGTCACCTGCAATCAGGGGAGATCTGTCGGTTGTGTTTTGTAGAGTAGAGTTTTGTTCACCTGGAGGGAAGTCAGGGTTATCCTTCAGTTGTGTTAGTGGGCTGGGGAATGTTGTGATGTCTTTTTGTTCTGCTAAGATATTTGTGATCTCTAAGGTAGTACCTGTCAAGGGGTGATTTTTCAATACGCTTGGGTATTTTTTCCTCGGAATCCAAGGTGTATAGATAAGTGGAATGGGGCTTAAGTCTGCTTCTAAAGAAACCAAATCTTTCGACTGTTCATGACTGTGCCAATCAATGACCCTCGCTAGGTGTGACGCATAGTAATAGTGTTTGAAATTCGGTAGTCCAATCCCCCCTAAATCTTTGGGTTGTGTTAGTTTGGCTAATTTTATCCTGGGCTTCTTATGTTGCCAGAGGTATCTCAGGATGGCGGAATTCAAAGTTGCGAAAAATTTCTGTGGTATTTTCACTGGTAGAGTGCGCATAAGGTAAAGGAATCTAGGTAGTACCATCTTGATAATTGCTGCTCTCCCGAACCATGAAAAATAGCCTGAATTCCAATCTCTGAGGTCTCTCTCGCAACTTTTAAGGAGTGGGATATAATTCCTCTCAAATATAGATTGCAACTGAGGTGTCAACCAGGTTCCCAGGTACTTCAGTGCTGAGGGTTCCAATCGAAACGTTGAGTTTACTGTGGTTTGTTTGAGGATCTTGTCTGGCAGTGATATGTTTAGGGCCTCAGATTTAGTGTAGTTAATTTTTAGGTTCGATAGGTATCTGTAGTGTGAGAATTCCTTTAGTAGGTTAGGGAGGGATATCAATGGGTCTGTCAGGAAAAATAGTAGGTCATCAGCGTAGGCTGCCACCTTGAACTCCCTGTCCTTCACCCTAAATCCGTGGACCGCCCCATTAGCTTTAACTTTTCTAATAAAGGGTTCTAATGCAAGGATAAACAATAAAGGTGATAGTGGGCACCCCTGTCTGGTCCCATTTGCAATGTGTACTTTCCTTGACAGTGTTCCGTTAATTTTCAAGTGTGCTGATGGGTTGTGGTATAACGCAGAGATCCACGACATCATGCGCGTTCCCAATCCTACGTATCTACATACTGCCAGCATGTAATCCCATGCTACTCTATCGAAGGCCTTCTCCGCATCCGTGGAAAGGAGAAGGCCCTCGATATTTCGCGTTTTTGCTGTGTGGATCAAAAGTAAGGCCTTGATGACATTATCTTTGGCCTCTCTGCCCGGGACAAAGCCCACTTGTTCCAGTCCTATCAGCCCCGGGAGGAGGGGACCCAACCTTAGTGCCAGAATTTTTGCGAATAATTTAACGTCGAGGTTTAGCAGGGATATGGGTCTGTAACTAGCACATTCCTCAGGGTCCTTACCTTCCTTTGGTAAAATCGCAATGTCGGGGGTTAATCCCCTTGGTGATGACATGGAGTTCAAAGCGTTTCTAAGAGGATCTGTTAGAATGTCGGTGAAGGTTTTGTAATATATTGCAGAAAAGCTGTCCGGCCCTGGGCTTTTACCCGACTTGAGTTGAGCTATAGCTAGTTTCAGTTCTAGGGATGTAATGGGTTCTTCTAATAAATTAGAGTCAGAGGTGTCTAAAGTTGGTAGGCCACTGTGTGTAAGGTATTCTTGGATGATATGTGCCCTGTCCCCTGTCATGTGGGGTTGTTTGTGTTGATTTTGTAGATTGTATAGTCTGGTATAAAAGGCGTGGAAGTGTTCTGCTATCGCTTCCGGTGTTACGTCAAGTGTTCCGTTTTTGTTTGTAATACCCGCTATGTGATTGTTCCGTGTGTGGTCCCGTAGCGCTCTCGCTAGGTATTTGCCGGTCTTATTTCCCTATTCATAGTAGATTTTACGCTTGAAAAACAGCATTCGTTTGGCTTTTGTGTTCAATATCTGTTGCAGTTCTTTCCTATAGTCTAGGAGTTTCGTGGCTGAGTCAGTGGAAAGGGACTGTTTGTGTAGCCTTTCCAGTGTGTTGATCTGTGTTATCAGTGTTTTTATTCGGATTTCTCTCTCTCTCTCTTGCGTTTGGAGCCCATCTTAATCAGTATCCCTCTTATAGTACACTTGTGAGCTTCCCACACCATCAGAGGATCTATATCTGGGGTGGTATTTTCCGCAAAAAACTGTGTCAGATTGGCGGTCAATTCTTTGACTAAGAACGGGTCGGTTAGGATCGACGCATTCAGCCTCCAAGTCGGTTGTCTTTTTGTGTGGTTCAGTAAATTCATGGTGAGGGATATGGGTGAATGGTCTGATATCGTCTGTACACCTATGTTGGTTCCCGTCACTTGAGCAATGTCTCTCTGTGACACAACAAGGTAGTCCAAGCGGGCATACCTTGAGTGTGGTATAGAGAAATGAGTGTAATCTCTGCCGTCTGGATTTGAGAAGCGCCAAGTGTCTATCAACTGCAGAGATTGCAAGAGGGATTTCATCTTTTTAAGGATTTTGTATGATATACATGTTTTTCCATTTGATGTATCTGCTAGAGGATTTAACGGTATGTTAAAATCTCCTCCTAAAATCAAACATCCCGATGCAAACCCTGCAAGTTTCCTGACAATGGTTTGGCAAAAAGGTACATGTTGTCTATTAGGGAAATAGACGTTGGCTAGTGTTATTGGAGTACCTCCATAGGTTCCTTTCAAGAAGACAAATCTGCCTTCCGAGTCGCACAGTTGTTCTGTTAGTTCAAAGGGGGCCTCCTTACTAACCAAAATGGAGACCCCCCTTGATTTTGACTCAGTGTTAGTGGAATGAAATGCCCTCGTAAAGTATAAGTCCGTGAGTTTTGGTGTCTGTTGGGTTCTGAAATGAGTTTCTTGGAGATAAACAAAGTGAGGCTTACCTTTTTTAAGCTCTCTTAGTGTGGTGGAGCGTCGTTCTGGTATGTTGAGCCCCCTGATATTGTGCGAGATTATCAATGGGCAGTGTCCCAAGGAGGAATAGGCCATGGCTGAAGATTAGGAGGAGGTGCTCGGTTCACCGGTCTGTAGAGATAACACAACTTCGGTACAAAAGTCAGTATTTAATCGTTCACCTGAGATAACAATTCTACAGTAGCACTACTGTATACCTGGTAAAGATACGTATAGTAAGAGTTAAAGAGTTAAGTAGAGAGAGAAAAGAAAAGAAAATAGAAAAAGATATATCGAGTCTGAGCGAAGTACTGGTAGACCGTCTCGCGGGAGAGCTGTCCACTCTGTCCGCGGACGTGGCCCACCAAATCTATGTGTTGTAACCCGCGTCCTTTTTCAAGGTCGCAAGGCACACTGTGGGGTTCGAGGGAGGCGCAGACAACCAAGTGTCAGCACACCTAAATAAAAATAAGAAAGAGAAAAAAAAACCTTGTCCTAAGTGCTGCACACGCAGCCGAACTGTATTAATAGCGTATAACAGGGCTAAAAGGAGAATCACACCCGACCCTGGTGTGTATATTAAACTTACGCTAACTTGTTAAATTTATCGGTCATCATACCCGTTCTGCATGTGTTTTAAATGAGCCAGGGATGCTATCCTACGTGTTAATCTATTGTCTCTAAGGTGAGTAATAGAAACATATAACATTTAACTTGCTCTCATGTTACTAAACGATTCCTAGACCTAAACAACACAATATATGGTTAAGGTATAGTCTTCGGATCAGGAGGTGGTTCTATTCTTAGCTTGTTAGCTACTCAACACAGTCTTAAAATACGGTCTTGAGATACGCCCATATATCCAACAGATCAAATATCAAGTGATCAAAATTATGGGTAGTGCCCCAACCGTAAGTAGATCAATTTTAGATTGTAATTGGGAGCCGAACAGGCCAGTTGGTAGTAGTTCCTTCTGATGCAATAAGATTTTATGACTTAGCTATATTCATTGAGAAATGGCCTATCTCCCAGTGAGACGTTCAACAGACATAGCTGAGGCCACGGATGACCAAAAGTCACAATCGACTATGTTGGATGGGTGTATGTGAGTTAGGATCAAGGGGGACCGCACCAACCTGTAGCGATCCTGCGCCATCACGTGTATAATCGCTAAGTATGTCTTAAATTCTACTTTACCCAACCAAGGTATGAGTTCCTGTAGAGATGCTGTGTGCTGAGAGCAAGCCGAAAGGAAATCCACCAGTCAATGGTAAAACATAACTTTGCAGAATAATGACCATATAAGCTAAAGATTTAGTATTATGCCGGCAGGAAAGTTTGAGGGCAGTGGAGTCACTCATCTTCTTGATCCCTGTGGACCTCAATCAGTCTCTGCGGGGTTCCCAACTTGGAGCTACTTCCGCGGCTATTTTTGTATTTTTTAGACAACCTCTTGTCTGGTGTGGTGGAAGGCGAGGGCGGTGGGGTTCTTTCCAGTGGAGGCTGCAGGTAGTCGGCATACCATTCCGGGAGGTTGATCAGGCCCAGATCTAATGCTGCACAAAAATCTGGGAGGTCCGCTCGAGTACGTAAAGTGCACTGATGACCATTGTACGTGACCGTAAGAGCGAATGGGAAACGCCAGGAATATCTCAGTTCTTTTTCCCTCAACTTCTCCAACAGTGGGCGTAATGCACGTCTGTTACGCAACGTGATCTGAGAGAGATCCTGGAAAAGCATTATTGTCTCTCCATTAAAAATGATTTGATCATTTCTCCTTGCTTTGCGCATTATTTCTTCTTTTAGCCCAAAACTTTGCAGGCAACAGATCACATCCCTAGGTGGCGCTGTGTCAGGACCTTTGGGCCGGAGCGCTCTGTGTGCCCTTACAAACTCAATTTCAATGTCCTCCTGCCTTTCAAGTAGGCTGTTAAATACTCTTTTTAGTGCCGGTACAATCTGGTCAGTGTCCACTGATTCAGGGATCCCCCTGACTCTTATATTGCACCTCCTGCCTCTGTTATCGAGGTCCTCGATGTGTCTACTCATCTCTATGAAGTGCTGTGACTGTGTAACTGTGGTTCTCTCAAGGTTGTGAATAGCCCGGTCTCTGCGTTTTCCTTTTGCCTCAGTCACCGCCATTTTTTCATTAAGAACAAGCATGCTCGTTTTTAAATCCGTTATAGCGGCTGAAAAGGTAGCTTTAATGTCAGCTGCAAACACTGACATATCTGAGAATGTTAGGGGGTGATCTTTTCTGGACTTACCCCTGGCTGAGCTTTCTGGGGCTGACTGTGAATCCTTGCTGCCGTCATCTTCCTGGTAAGTCGGCGCCATTTTAGACCTAGTCCCGCTGCTACGGGCCGCCGGCTGATTTTTAAAGATCTCCGCAATGTTCTGTGTCGCTGAGGACACCGAGTAGCGGCATGTGCGAGATTGTGGAGTCGGGTGAAGCTTCCTGCTCGGTATCTGAGCGCTGTGGGTCGGGTGGATGGCTGTGAACGGCCGCGTGTGCTGCAGAGCTCCTTCACTGTGCGCCAAGCCACGCCCCCCATGCTGCATTTTTTATGCACTGGACTGTACTGGAACGCTGTAAAATGCATCAAAAATGCACTGGAACGCACCTAAATGCACCAAAAACGCACTACAATACACTTGTCCTTATTTAGGCCTGATTTACACCTATGCATTTTTAGTGCTTTTTGCATTTTGCAGATTTGCACTACAGAACGTGTTCCATAGGTAAATAGGTTAAATGGACTGTAGTGCAGATCTGCAAAATGCAAAAAGCACTAAAAATGCATAGGTGTGAATCAGGCCTTAAGGTTAAGAAAAAAGAGGGGGGAAGCACTGGACTGCATCAAAAATGCACCAAAAATGCACTGGAACGCATCAAAAACGTGCATGCAGAAAAGCACCTGGAACGCCGGACTGCATTTCTATGGTGTGATCTTGCCCTTAGGGCCAGTTCACACCATAGAAACGCAGTCCGGACGCATTTCAGGTGCTTTTCTGCATGCACGTTTTTGATGCGTTCCAGTGCGTTTTTGGTGCAGTCCAGTGCTTTTTTTCACCCCTCTTTTTCTTACCTTAAATAAGGACTAATGCGTTCCATTGCGTTTTTGATGCGTTTTACAGCTTTTTAATACAGTCCAGTGCAGAAAAAATGCAGCATGTTCTACTTTTTTTTCTGGAACTGGAACGCACTGGAACGGGAAGCACTGGTGTGAACTATGCCATTGCACACCATATAACCGAATTTCCATGCATTTTTGATGCATAAAATATGCACTGGACTGCATTGGTGTGAACTGGCCCTTAAGCAATTTGGCATATTTAAAGGCATTTCTCCTTGTTTCGTTTTAGGGGTTGTCCAATTGGTGACATTGATATATGTCCCTTAGGGTGGGACCTGGGCCCCATACTCATTTTAAGGCCAATAACTAGAAGATAAGCCAGCCAAGTGGGGACTAGTAAAATTGCCAAGTCAGTTCCCTTAGACTGCAATGGTATTTGTTGTATAACTTTTGTACATGTTAGGCCCTTTAGTTGCCCCCCTGGACTGGGGGGTGTTTTGTCCCCTCTGTAATTTTGGTGCATGCTGGATGATGTGCTTAATTTTGGACAGTGGAGTGGCTTATTTTGTGCTAGCTGCATTTGGGTTGTTCTGATGCTTTTTGTGTGTGAACAGCACTTGGATGTTTCTGGGCATGCTCAGAGTGTGTTTTTTGGGTTAGTAATTTAAGGACATCCTTAACAGGTGTACCCACTTTGAAGTTCTCTCTACAACTTGCATTTTGTGTGTTTAATGGACTGTCCATGTGTTTGCAATTGCCTCATTAGCAGACAAACCTATGTTATATAAAGCTTGCAGATAGCAATCTTTACTTTGCCTTGAAAAGAGCCAAGACTGTGTGTGCGTGCGTCCTTATCGAGTTTCTAACACATGTATTTTGTTTGTTATGTTGTTGCAAAACAGATGTGTTTTTATGCAATTTATTTGTTACTTTGGTTTGCTGTTTTTTTTTTTTTTTTTTTTTTTTGGGTGGTGGTTATTTTGCCATGAAATCTTTTTTTATGTTGGCAATATTTGTTTTTACGTTGTTCACTTTGATTTAACTGTCTGTGCTGCCTTATTTTTAAAATTCTTTCTCAAGATGTTGTGCCTAATGTTGTTTTATTCCTTAATAGATGTCCATTTGTGGGTGCACTCCTTTTAACACTGCAAAAGGGTCAACCCTATTCTGTTAGTGTCTCAAATTAACATACATGTGTGCATTTTGCTTTCCTTGCTTCTTTTCCAAGTCCTGTTGTGTGTTTTTTTTTTTTTTTTTTTTGGACCAATAAATTTGTTTCACATTCTTTGTTTTATGTGTGTTCTTTTCATGCATCAGATTTCCCAGCTGCAGCTTAACTAGGCTGATTGGCATGTCTTGGACAAATTCCTTTTTTCATTTTATTTTTTATTTTTATATGTTTTAGTTTTAAGTTACTTTCCTGGTGCCTTCATGGTAGCACATGCATGGATTGTGCATATGCTGCCATGGATGGTGACCAGGAAAGTAACATTTCAGAGTGGTAAGTATTCAATTTTCTTTTTGAGCAGTGGTTTTCAGCCTCAGTGCTCAAGTACCCCCCTCCCCTGACATGTTTAGGAAATTTTATATTCTCTAAAATAGCTGTCCAAAATACAAAGCCATTGACTTTGATTTAAAGCACCTGTGCAAGATGAAAGAAAACCTGCAAACATGGCCTGTTGGGGGGTACTTGAGGACAGGGTTGAGAAGCACTAATTTAGAGCAATGAACTAAAATCAAGCTGAAGCTAATCCTTTTCCAATTGTGGACATTTGAGGGAAATCAAGATTTTTTTTTTTAATGGATGGGCTTTGTCCCTTTTCTTAAAATTGGCTTCACTTCCTGTCATAGCCAAACACGAAGTGAGAGTAAAACCCTAATTTTTTCTTGGGGACACACAGGTCAATCTAACTAGTGCCCCCATTATGCAAATTGCACTCTATCACTTTTTTGTGTACACCCCAAATTATTATGTATTTTGGGGTTTATTAAAGGCAAATCCTTTCGGCAATACAAGTGTAGTTGATGAAAATCAGAAGGGTAGCACTGGTGATTTTATCATCCAATCATGTAGAGGCAAAGATGCTGTTTTTTTCTTTTCCTTGCATGTCCCCCTCGGATCTCCAGCAACTGAACTTCTAAGTGCACTTGTGGTGCAAAGTGGTTTTACCTTTTAGTAAATAAACCCCAAGATACATAATAATTTTGGATGTACATGGCAAAATGCTAGAGTGCAATTTCCCGAATGGGGAAGCTATTTAGATTGACCTGTGTGTCCCCAAGGACATACATTGGTAGGGTTTTACCCTCACTTCCTGTTTGCCTATGTGACAGGAAGTGAATAATTTTGAATGTGAAATTGGCAAAATTTGGTAGGTGTCTTCACCCTATCAGGGGTGTAGACATCCCCCAAAACTTATAATCCCTCTGCAGTCTATCCCCAATCAAAAATAGGAAAGGATTTTAATGAGTTTAACTTTGCAAAGACACATTCCTAAGTTCAATTGTGATGCATGTTAATGGCCCATTTAGACCTTTAATAGAAAGTCATCAGTTGCCTTTGACTCTAAACATTATTTTTGGCCAGTCCTAGAAATCTGCATCTGTTTTTCTATTAACCACTTGGTGTCTGTGCTATAGCCAAACAATGGCCACAGCGTGGACCTGAATTTCTGGGAGGCTGTCATAGGACGTAGTCACTGAGACTCGGGTGATCACAGATCGAAGTAAGGGCCGATCTATTTATTTTTTCTACTCACGCTGACAGCATGAGGATAAAAATAAAAGCTGATCACCGGCTTAGGTGCAAGGGACATTGGTCCCGAAGAGGCAATTCTGCCTCATCTGTGCCCACCAGTACCCCCTTCCAGTGCCACCTATCAATGCCCACCAGTGATCCCAAGCAGTGCTGACTATCAGTGTAACCAATTAGTGCCGGCTCATCAGCGAACATCAATGAAGGAGAAAAATTAGCTGTTTGCAAAATTTAATATTAACATATCCAAAAATTTACCAAATTATTTTTAAAAATTTGTCTTTTCTTTTGTTTGAACAAAAGAAAAAACACACAGGTGATCAAATACCACCCAAAGAATGCCCTATTTGTGGGAACTTAAAAAAAAACAAAAAAACATTTGGCTAAGTATGACCGCGCAATTGTCATTCAAAATGGATCAGCGCTGAAAATTAGTCAGGACAGCAGGGGGGTTTAAGTGCCCAGTAAGCAAGTGGTTAATTTCCATGCCAACTATGGATTTCTGTAATAAAGATGTGTGCCCGCTGTGTATACGGCATGTGCATAAGCAAGTCACACACATATGAACGGTACTCATTGTAAATCATGGGGTACAACTTGTGATGCAACTTTTCAGTCCCAAGTGGCCTTAAGCTCTCTTTCCACTACTGCGAGTTGTTGTGCGACTTGACACATTTGAAGTCGCAGGACAAGTCAAAACACATGTATTTCAATGTTCCCCCGTTCTAATTGGTGCAACTCCCAAAAAAGTTCTTGCACTACTTTGTTCCAACTTTAGTGCGACTTTTTCTCAGATGTTTTGAATTAGTCGCGTGGCATTAAGGCTCGGTTTCCACTATTGAAAGCCTAAAGTTGCGTGCTTTTTGCCGCGAGTTTCCCCCAACTTTTTGCCAAAACTTGAAGCAAAGACTGTGTATTTTTGAGGTCTATGGACCTCAAGTCGCATCAAAGTGGGACCAAAATAGTGCAGGGACTACTTTGAAGTTGCTGCGACTTGAAGTCGCAGACATCTGAACAGTACTCATTGTAAATCATGGGGTAGAACTTGTGATGCAACTTTTCAGTCCCTAGTGGCATGACAAGTTGCAATAGTGGAAAACAAGCCGAAAAAGCACATTGTAAATCATGCAACTTTGGTGTTGAAATAGTGGAAAGAGAGCATTAGGCTAAAGCGGTAATAGGAAGATGCATTGTAAGAATTACTTCTAATTGTAGAAAATCAAACCGGCTCTTGCACTGAATCTAATTTATGGAAGATCTAACTGATTGGCCAGTGTATGGTGACCTTTAAAGATATGAAAACGTGAATTTCTGGTGTTTAAGCCTCATACACACGATGGGACTTTGTACCCCGTGTACGGAGCCCGGTCTGCTCAGCGGGGGATCGCTCCATCGATCCCCGCTGGGCAGGCAGATGACAGGTCTGTCTCTGCACACTGTGCAGGGACAGACCTGTTAGAGTGCCGCTCTCCTCTATGGAGGATCGGATGATGACGGACGGTAGAGTCCGTCGTCACCCGATCCGATCCGCAGATGGATTAAAAAATAGGTTTTTCCTCCGTTACACTTTTTAGGATTGGAGGCCCCTTTCACACTGGGGCGGTGCGGGCGGCAGCGCTAAAACTACGCTATTTTTCACGCTGCTTTACCGGCGATATTCGGCCACTAGCGTTTTTAACCCCCGCTAGCAGCCGAAAAGGGGTTAAATTTGCACGCAAAACACCACTGCAGCGGCATTTTGCCGGCAGTATAGCCGCGCTGTCCCATTGATTTCAATGGGCAGGAGTGGTTTATACACCGCTCCAAAGATGCTGCTAGCAGGACTTTTTTTAGGCCCCTTTCACACTGGGGCATTTTTAGGCACTACGGCACTAAAAATAGCACCTGAAAAATGCCCTAAAGAAGCGGCTCCATTCACTCCAGTGAGGGCTTTTACACTGGTGCGCTGGCAGGGCGTCAGAAAAAGTCTTGCCAGCAGCTTTTTTGGAGCGGTGAACTCACTGCTCCTCCCCATTAAAATCAATAGGGCAGCGCTGTGATCCTGCTGGCAAAATGCCGATCCAGCGACATTTTGCGGGCGGATTTAACCCCTTTTTGGCCGCTAGCAGAGGGGTTAAAACTGCCCGTGGGGGGTTAAAACCGCCCCGCTAGCAGCCAAATAATGCCACTAAAATGACAGTAAAGTGGCGCTAAAAATTACCGCAGACCCCCCCACCACCCCAGTGTGAAAGGGGCCTTAGGCTCTATTCACACTAATGAGTTTTTTGATGCATTTTGCAGAAATGCATGGGAATTTTTTAACATGGGTTCCTATGGAACATGTTCACATCAATGCATTTTTGTGCCTCTGCGTTTTTGGAAAGGGTCCGGGACTTTTTTCCCGCAAAATGCAGCGTTTTGCTTGTAATAGATTTCACTGGACCTGCATCCAAAACGCAAGTACCGTGTTTTTACTGCGATTTGCATTTTTTTAATTTCCTTTTTTATGCTGTATAAAGCTGGTTGCTAAGAAGGGGGCCGGGAATCCGGCCGCCGCGTCCTTAACCACTTTCCACCCGCCGTATGCAGAATGACATCCGGGAAGTGGTTCTGTTATCCTGTCTGACACCCCGCATCTCCGATCGTGATAAGAAGCCTCTGTCAGAGGCTTCTTACCACGTGATCAGCTGTGACCAATCACAGCTGATCATCGTGAGAACTAGGAAGTGCCGGTAAACTGATCGCTGCTCTCCCTGTCAGAGGGGGGGTCTGTGCTAATGATCAGCACATTGATTATCAGCACAGCCCCCTCAGATGTGCCAAAACACCTCAGATGTGACCCCTCAGCTGTCAGTCAGTTCCCCATTTAAAAGACAGCTCACTGTGCCCATCAAAGTGCCAATCAGTGCCCATATCAGTGCTAATCAGTGCCCACCACAGTGCCCATTGCAGTGCCCAGCAGTAAAACCTGTCAGTACCTCAACATCAGTGCTGCCCATCAGTGCCACCTGTCAGTGGCAATCAGTACCGCCTATCTGCCCATCAGTGCCGCCTGTCAGTGCCCATCACAGCTGCCTGTCAGTGCCCATAACAGCCTCCAGTCAGTGCCCATCACAGCCGCCAGTCAGTGCTCATCAGTGCCACCAGTCAGTGCCCATCAGTGCCACCTATCAGTGCCCATCAGTGCTGCATATCAGTGCCCATCAGTGCTGCTTATCATTGCCGCATATTAGTGCCCATCAATTCTACATATCAGTGCATCCTCATCAGGGCCACCTTATCAGTGCCAACTCATCATTGCCCATCAGTGCCACCTCATCAGTGCCTGACAGTGAAGGAGAAAACAAAATTTTATAACTGAAACAAAGAAAAAAATTTTTCTACAAAGTTTTGTTCTTTTTTAGTTTGTTTAGCAAAAAAATGCAGAGTTGATCAAATACCAGCAATGGAAAGCTCTATTTGTGGGAACAAAATGCTAAAAATGTTGTTTGAGTACAGTGTAGCATGATCGCGCAATTGTCATTAAAAGTGTGACAGCGCTGAAAGCTGAAAATTGTCCTGGGCGGGAAGAGGCAAAAGTGTCTGATATTGAAGTGGTTAACAACCTATGAGTCATCAGCTGTCAGCTGACTTCCTGCTCAATGTAAAAAAAAAAAATTCTGGCTAAAAAAAAAAATCATGAAAAAAACAGCGTGGGGCCTCCCCAAGGTCTGGTATGGATTCGGAGGGGACCCCCATGCCATTTTTTTTTTAAATGGCGTGGGGATCCCCACTCCCCGGGGCATACCAGGCCCTTCGGTCTGGTAAGGATTTTAAGGGGAACCCCCTACGCCGAAAAATCAGTGTGGGGTCCCCCCCAAAATCCATACCAGACCCTTATCCGAGCACGTAGCCTGGCAGGTCAGGAAAGGGGGTGGGGATGAGCGAGCGCCCCCCTCCTGAACCGTACCAGGCCGCATGCCTTCAACATGGGGGATGGGTACTTTGAGGAAGGGGGGTGCACTGTGCCCCCCCAAAGCACCTTGTCCCCATGTTGATGAGGACAAGGGCCTCTTCCCGACAACTCTGGCCGTTGGTTGTCAGGGTCTGCGGGAGGGGGGCTTATTGGAATCCGGGAGCCCCCTTTAATAAGGGGGCCTTCGGATGCCGGCCCCCCACCCTATGTGAATGAGTATGGGGTACATGGTACCCCTACCCATTCACCTAGGGAAAAAGTGTCAATAAAAAAAACACACTGCACAGGTTTTTAAAGTAATTTATTAGACAGCTCCGGGGGGGTCCTCTTCCGGCTTCGGGGGTCTCTCCGGTTCTCCTCTGCTGTCTCTGGCCTTTTCTTCCGCTGTTCGACCTGTTCTCCACGCTCTCCAGGTCTTCTGCCGGGCTCCTCCGCTATCTTCTGCTCTTTTGCCGCTCTTTTGCTATAGCAGAGGAGCCCGGTCTGCTGCCTTCTGCCTTCTTCCCTGTTCTCTTCTTCTCTTCTTCCGATGTTGACACGACGCTCTCTATGGCTGTAATGCTCTCTGGGCGCTCCGCTCTGACTTATATAGGCAGTGACCCCACCCCCTTATGCCGTCACAGTCCCTGGGCATGCTGGGACTGTGACGTTTTAGGGGGCGTGGTCACGGGTGATGTTGACCACGCCCCCTAAAACGTCACAGTCCCAGTATGCCCAGGGACTGTGCAGTGTGTTTTTTTTATTGACACTTTTTTCCTAGGTGAATGGGTAGGGGTACCATGTACCCCATACTCATTCACATAGGGTGGGGGGCCAGGATCTGAGGGCCCCCTTATTAAAGGGGCTCCCGGATTCTGATAAGCCCCCCGCCCGCAGACCCCGACAACCAATGGCCAGGGTTGTCGGGAAGAGGCCCTTGTCCTCATCAACATGGGGACAAGGTGCTTTGGGGTGGGGGGGCCTGCAGCGCGCCCCTCTTCCCCAAAGTACCCATCCCCCATGTTGAGGGCATGGTTCAGGAGGGGGGGGCGCTCGCTCGTCCCCACCCCTTTCCTGACCGGTCGGGCTGCCTGCTTGGACAAGGGTCTGGTGTGGATTTGGGGGGCCGTTTTTTTCGGCATAGGGGTTCCCCTTAATATCCATACTAGACCGAAGGGCCTGGCATGCACCCGAAGGGGGAACCCATGCAGGTTTTTCTCGCGCTGCCTTAATAGGAAGATGTCTTTTTCCTATTGCAGCGAGTGCGAGATGTACCTCGCCGAGAAACAGCGCGGTCCTATCGTACTGGAAACATTCTCGCGTGCAGGTACTCCTGTGTGTGCGCTGGTTCACACGCTGGATTAAGGATCTATCCAGCGCACCAATTAAGGTCGGAACCAGCGCAGTGCATTCATCTTAGTAAATGACCTCCAGTGTGTCAACATGTACTATCTGCCATCACGGGAGATCAATGTAGGTGTTTTGGGGGTGCAACCCCTTCCTCAATAATAAAGTAGCTGAGAGGAAGGGGTTGCACCCCCAAAACACGTCCCTTGATCCCCCGTGATGGCAGCTAGCACATGTTGACATTAAGCAATTTGTGTGCATCTTCAAAATTTGGCTTTTCTAGGGTTGACTTCACCCCATCTGAACACAATATCAAACACAGTTTATAAATACTCATGTCTGATATTGCCTTCAATTTCTACAAAAGTTGAACTTTCTAAGTTCCAGATTTGTGTATTTCTTGTTTGTTTGAAACATGCCTGTTTTACCTTAAATGGACATTTCATTTTTTTATTAATGTGACCAAAAAAATTGTTATACATACATGTTGGTTTGTTTTAAAAAACCTTTTAGAAATGTACATGTGATTGTGCTGGTATTATAAAGATTGATACTCAAGAATGTGTGGATTATTGTTTCAATGCTCATAAAATTTTGTTGTGGTAAAATTGGTGTTTTCAGTAACAATGGGGTTATTTCCTAAGGGCAAATCCACTTTTCCTTTAGTAAATAACACCCAACAGTGCTTTTTAATGTTACACAATCAGGACATTTTAAAGACTCCCCACATTTCTGTCAGGGTCAGCTAAAAGAAACACAAGCAGTAAATGTCACCAAAGATTTTAGTAGTTAAAATGATTTTTTTTATTTTAAAAATGTATCAGACATTGTCTGGCATATTGATGGCCCCCCTACCCGCACAGTAATCAAGGTATCTAAGACGGACCTCGCGGGCACTCGGGGGGGCAAGCCAGGACGGCCACTTTCAAGCGCCATCAGGGTTGGTTCATTTACTTGAATTCTGGCCTCAGGCCCAACTGAGGCAGCATAGTTGGCAGAATATCGCCTTAAAAAGTTGTGGAGAACACAGCACACCAGGATGATATGATTCAGTTTATACTCCGCCATGTGTATGGGTTTAAGAAATAGGTGTTCTCCACCACTCTTCTGGCTCTGGCCAGCCGGTAATTAAAAACCCTCTGGTCCGGGGTGAGGGTCCTCACAGGGAATGGCCACATAGAATGGTCCCCCAGTGCAAACACTTTATCCGCAACGAAGATGAATGGGAGTCCTTCCACATTGTCTTCTGGAGGTGGAAAGTCCAAGCTGCCTTTCTGGAGACGCCTGTAGAACTCCGTCTGGGCGATGACTCCACCATCAGACATCCGGCCATTCTTCCCCACGTCCACATACAGGAACTCATAAGTAGCCGACACCACTGCCAACATCACAATACTATTGAAAACCTTATAATTATAATAGTATGACCCTGAGCTGGGTGATGGGACAATGTGGATATGTTTCCCATCAATTGTCCCTCCGCAGTTAGGAAAGTCCCACCGCTGGGCAAAGTGGGAGCCCACAGTCTGCCACTCCTTTGGGTTGGAAGGAAACTGTGGAGTCAAACAAGAAAAATAAATTAGTCATTTTGCACAAAAACATGGAAAGCAGATTAGACACAAACATTCTTGGCCAACATCAGTATAACATTTATTTTAGGGAGTATTTAAAGACCAAGGTATAAGGTCCACCTATCAGATTCCTCCCCCCCCCTCTCATGGGCCATTTGTAAAATTTTATGGGGGGGAGATGTTTTGGACAGGTAACCCTCTCCACTTCATTGAGAGATGAATGCCTAAATATTGTGGATTACTTTGGCCAGCCCCTCCTTACTTTACACTATTGGCAGCCCAGGTAAAAAGTGTCATAATACAAAGAGATAAATACACACTTTACACATTTTAGCACATTTTTACATTCTGCTATTGCCTATCAAGATAATAATAGGATACAAAAACTTCAAACAGTACCATTTAAAAGTATTCAGGCAGGCCCTTGCACTACATGCTTTGGGGAATTCATTCATAAATCTGACCACTAAAGAGGTGGGTATAGTGTGTATGGGTTTGGCAAAGTCAGCAGATTGTTATCAGCTGAGTTAGCAGTTGGGGGTAGGGAGGGTTCCAAATGATTTTGGGACACCAAAAAAAAGCCTCTGGCCGGAATTTAAAGCACAAATCACATTTTTACACATTTTAGGGGGTATTTAGGGTAAAGCACTACTATGGAGCTGACAAAATACATTGTTAAGTGACTACACAAGGTGAATATAGGGCCAGGAGAGCATGCTGGGGAGGTAAGTGAAGGCAAATATGTATGAAGGACAAACAAAATTACATAAAAATCCAGCATGCATGAGGACAAAGGGGACATTCACAGCATATTACAATCATGGTAATTAGGGAATGAGGAAAGAAATACAATATATTATTAAACATTAAATACAATAAAATGTGATGTTAAAGTATAAAAATCTTACCTTAATATAGTCCTTCTGCAGGACCTGGATGATGGCAGAACAGGTCTCTGGGATAATGATCCCCAGAGCCTGGGGGGAGATGCCTGTCGAGAACTTGAGGTCCTGTAGGCTTCTCCCCATCACCAAGTACCGCAAGGTGGCGACGAGCCTCTGCTCTGGAGTGATGGCTTGCCTCATGTAGGTATCCTGCCTGCTAATATAAGGGGTCAGCAAAGCCAACAAACGGTGAAATACGGGGCCCATCATCCTGAGAAAGTTCCTGAAATGGTCAGGAATATTCTCATGGAGCAAAGGCAGGTGACAGAACTGGTCACGCTGGAGCAACCAATTCTTGGTCCATGAACTTCTCCCCACCCTGTTCATGGACTGGACTTGTGTCAAGGTCAGGACACCAACACCAAGCCCCCGCACAGCACGAACTCTACAAGGAGTACGTATACATAACATGGCTAGAAAACGGTCGGCTGTTCAGAACGAAGTAACAGAACGCACTGAAGAACAGCAAGGCCCGTGAAGAGCGACCTGAAATTCAGTAACAAACGAACACGAACACAAGGACAAGTCAATTGTACTCGCTGCACGCACTGAAGACCAGATACAAACCCACAAGCACAAACTGAACAGCAGAAAACGATCTGAAAACCACGAGTCTGAAAAAGCGTGAATCGTCTCTCACCAAACTTTTACTAACATGAGATTAGCAAAAGGAGCCCAGAGGGTGCCGCGCTTGGTTCTGAACTTTATAGTCTTGTCGTACGTGGTGTACGTGACCGCGTTCTTGGCAATTGGAAATTTCGACAACTTTGTGCGACCGTGTGTATGCAAAACAAGTTTGAGCCAACATCTGTCGGAAAAAATCCATGGATTTTGTTGTCGGAATGTCCGATCAATGTCCGATCGTGTGTACGGGGCATAATCAATAAAAATACAATATTAGTGACAGAAGTGAAAACAAAATATATTTTCAAATTGTCCACCTGGGCATAAAATCACTAGAGTCCATCCATAGTGACAAAAAAATGTATTTCCTGACAGACTCCATGGCAGCAACGTGTGGGTTAAGTCCCGCCTCCACTACCCTATAGGACACTACTCCCATAAATCTTTGCTGCCTGCCCATGGCCGTGTTCTTTTTTTGTCCTCCTCCGTAGGACCTAGGTTGGTCTTCTACCTGAAGATTTACTCCCACACATTTCCACGCTCTGATGGCCGAGTAGCGACTTGGGACTGGAATGTTGCTAGACTCAGTTAAGCCCTAGCTATTAGCGGGGTATGGAGCGGGCACTGGAAGAAGCGCTGGAGGAAGCCAGGAACCTAGCCACTGGCAGGCAGGCTACGCATTGGTCTAATAGCCCAGCTAACTAGCAGGTGACCTTGTTTGCCCACGAGAAGTCGGTGATCTTCTTACCTTCGGCCTTGGTGATGATCGTGTGGGGGTGGTAAGATTATGGCTTTCTCTTCATGGCAGCAGTATTTGTTTATCTTTTTGTCATCCATAGGTTCTGTGTCTTATTTCCTGATTTTGTTGTAGCTAGTCATGGCGGCCGGTTCCTCTGTGTTCCAGCCACCGTTTACTTTCGTTTTCATCCGCTCGGCCTTACTGCGAATGCAGGCAAAATGACGCTAATCGCGCATGCGCACTAGTGCCGCGCTCGCTGCGGCGATGATGTCACAGGGGCACCTTATTTAAACAGGGGAATGCTTGTAGGCTATTGCGACGACTTCCCCTAGTCCCTAGTGATTATTATCCTGGTAGGTGGCTCTCTGGGGCTGGTGGGGAAAATTCCTATCTACATCTGGCTTCATTATGACTATTGTTACAGCTCTGATGGAGGCATCTAGAGATATGGACTCTCCGCCGCCTGCTTGTGGCCAGCCCTCTCACAAAAGGTATTGTGGGCCGGGGGGGCGGGAGAGGGCGGGGGGGGAGAACCTGTCTTGGTCGTCCTAGATTACCTTTATCTGTATCTTTTTGTTCCTTGTATTTCCTTTATGCAGCCCATCCAGGTCAGAACAGCGACGCAGCTCTCACAGGGGAAGCGACTCTTCAAAATCGCATCAACAGCGTTCTTCTTCCAAGTCTAAACACCATGGCTCATCCTCAAGATCTGGGCGCCGTAGCGAGGATCAGTCTCGCTCCTCCAAGGCTCACTCCAGCCGTTCAGCTGCTAGCGTTTGCTGGGGATGTAGATCACAAGTACCTCCTGGAAGATCTCTTTGTGATCTTTGTTTTTCCAAGGCTTCCAATGAGAGAGGGAGCACGGACCAGCAGCTCAAATCCCTGGTCGAAAGGGCTGTTAAAGAATCTCTTAAAGGGATCGGGTCTAGCCAGACCCCCGTCCCTCAAGCAGAGTCTCTACAGTCGCCAGTAAAGGACTCACAAGTTCAGGACACCTGGGAGTCGTCTCTACCAAGTCATCCTTCAGTTGCGGCATCGGACAGTGAGTCTGAGGAAGATACTGCCGGTGTGGGGTTTGACTTTGCTTTACTCTCCCCCTTGGTAAAATCTATTAGAGAGGCCTTGAATTGGGAGGATCCTGTGGCCTCTCCTTCTAAACAAAGAAAGTATTTTAAGCAACTAAAGAAGGAACGTCTCAACTTTCCATTTCTCGCCGAACTTGGTGAGGTCATTACGGATGAATGGGGCAAGGTGGAGAAAAAGAATTCTTTGCTTTCAAAAATTCTTAAGCTATACCCCTTCAAGGAAGAGGAAGTCAAGCATTTGGAATCGGCCCCTCTGGTGGACGCAGCTGTGATGAGGCTAGTAAAACATGTTACACTCCCCTTAGAGGATACGGTTTCTTTTAAAGATGCCTTAGATAGGCGGATTGACTCTGACCTAAAGAGAGCCTACCTCATGGCTGGTATGGCCTGTAAGCCAGCTTTGGCTCTGGCCGCAATGTCCAAGGCAATGGAAGTCTGGTCGGACAGTGTGGATGATACTCTCAAGGGCATTTCGGATGAAGTTGCAAAGAGCTCTCCTATCCAGGAGTTACGGCTAGCATCCGCTTTTCTGGGGGAGGCATCGATCGCTGGTGGCTCGGGTCATGCTATCTGCAGTTACGGCCAAACGAGCCCTTTGGCTTCGCCCCTGGCTGGCTGATCCAGCCTCTAAGCAGGTCTGGTGCCGAATTCCTTTTGATGGGTCTTCCCTCCTCAGCAACAAATTGGATTCTGCCATAACCCGAGCCACTGGGGGGAAGTCGGGGTTCCTTCCTCAGGATCGCCGTTTGCAAAACCAGAGAAAATTTTTTTCTAAAAAACAATACCAGGAACGAGAAAGGGAGGCCCGTAACTACAGGCCGGGCCGTGAATTCTCCAGGACATGGAAGTCAAGGCAGTCATCCTTCAAAAAAGCTGCTAAGAGCAGTTCGACAGGGGAAAGAGAGCCGACCAAGTCTTTTTGAGATTGGGCCCGCTCAGACAGGCCAAGTGGGAGCTCGTCTCCTGCGTTTTCGGCACGTCTGGGTGGCCTCAATCCAGGACTTCTGGACCATCAGGACTGTCACTGCAGGTCATACCTGGACTTTCAGCGGATCTCCCAGACTCAGGTGTGTTCCCACCTCCCTTCCGGCCTCAGAAGAAAAAAGGGTGATTCTTCTAACCTACGTGAACTCTTTATTGGTTCAAGGCGCTGCCGTACCCGTCCCAGACGAACAAAGAGGTATGGGAATTTACTCTCCTCTCTTTATGGTCCAAAAGAAAAACGGATCTTGGAGACCTGTCCCATCTGAATCGGTTCATCAA
This sequence comes from Lithobates clamitans, assembly GCA_037952925.1. Classification (NCBI taxonomy): domain Eukaryota; kingdom Metazoa; phylum Chordata; class Amphibia; order Anura; family Ranidae; genus Lithobates; species Lithobates clamitans. The sequence continues at coordinate 99,031 of JBBGZY010000171.1, read as the reverse complement.
AAAAGAAAGGTTCAAGATGGAGACACTGTCAACAATCCAGCAGTCGGTCCAATCAGGAGATTGGATGATCTCTATAGATCTAAAGGACGCGTATTTTCATGTCCCTGTGGCAGAAGATTTTCAGCAATTCCTTCACTTCTCCTTGGGCAAATTGCATCTACAGTTCACATGCCTAACATTCGGGCTATCGACATCTCCCCGTGTCTTTTCGAAGGTATTGTTAGCAGTAGTGGCCCTCTTGAGGACCAAGGGAAGCCGTCTCCATCAGTACCTGGACGATCTTCTACTACTAGCCCAAAACAGAGATTGATTATTAATGCACAAGAGTCAGGTTATGTCCACCCTCCAGGAATTCGGTTGGAACCTGAACCTAGAGAAGAGTCAGTTAATACCATCTCAAACTCTCGTATTCCTAGGAGCCCTTTTCGATACAGTGAAAGGCACCATCTCGCTCCCCAAGGAGAAAGTTTCAATAATTCGGGACAGAATTCGTCTGGCCATTTCAGCCTCCCATCTCCAGGCTCTCCAGTGTCTGAGTATCATCGGCACTATGGTGGCTACGATTCCAATGGTGAAGTGGGCTCAATGGAGGATGAGACCCTTCCAAAAAGGGTTTCTTCACCAGTGGTCAGGCAGCAAGACTCAGCTCATTCATGTCACCTCTTCAATGAGGAGCTCCCTGCCCTGGTGGCTCCAGCGGGAAAATCTTTACAATTGTCATTCCATTCTTCCCATCTCGTAAATAACAGTAACAAGGGATGCCAGCAACAAGGGCTGGGGTGCCCACTGTCTGACAGAAGTGGCACAGGGTACTTGGGATTTTCCCTCCAGAAGAACGGTGTCGAACATTCTGGAATTGAGGGCAGCATTCAAGGCGCTACTAGCTTTTCGTCACCTGCTTTCCGGAACCTCGGTCCATCTCAGGTTAGACAATACGACAGCTGTGGCGTACATAAGGAGACAAGGAGGTACTCGGAGTCTGTCCTTACTTCAGGAGGTAGAGCCAATTATGACTTGGGCTCAGAAGAACCTGGTCAATTTAACAGCAACATACGTACCAGGGATGCAGAATGTTCAGGCAGACTTCCTGTCTCGAGTTCGTTTAGACAACAACGAATGGTCCCTCAATGAGGAAGTATTCAGTTGGATTCTGACCTTAGGAATCTCTCCAGAAGTCAACTTATTTGCCTCCCCTTGCAACAAGAAACTGGCGAGATATTATTCAAGGTTCCGGGATCCTCAGGCTTGTGGGGTGGACGCCCTGACGGAGCGATGGTGGTTCCGCAGAGCTTATGCCTTTCCTCCAGCCCCCATCATTCTTCAGTTCCTGCGGAGACTCAGGTCAGAGGCAGTAGAAGTGGTAGCCATAATACCTTACTGGCCCAACAGACCCTGGTTCCCCCTGCTAATGCTTCTCAGTGTCAAGGATCCGATTCCCTTACCCCTCAGACCCGACCTTCTTTCCCAAGGCTCGAAACAACATCCTTGCCCAGCTTATCTGCACCTGAGGGTCTGGTTTTTGAGAGGGGAAGGTTAGAAGCTCTTGGATGTCCCAAACAGGTTATCCCTACTCTTATGAGTGTGAGGAGAAGAAGTACCAATCAAGTATATGAAAGAATCTGGGCTAGATTTAAAAACTACATGTCCTTAGGGTCCAACTCTGACTGTAATCCGACAGTTCAGGATGTCTTAAGTTTCTTACAATCTGTACTAGATGTTCCTTTATCTGTGAGCGCTCTCCTTGTGCAAGTCTCCGCAATTTCAGCCTTTTCTGGAATATCATGGGCTAAACATCCCTTGGTTCAACAATTCTTCAAGGGAGCAGTTAGGCTCAGACCTCAGAGGAAACCTAGATTCCCTAAATGGGATCTACCACTTGTCCTTGACTTCTTCTCTCAGCTGGACAAGTCTTTTTCGGTTAGAGATCTCACCCTCAAGACTTCCTTTTTGATAGCCATTTCCTCAGCAAAAAGAGTCTCTGAAATCCAGTCTCTAGGATCAAAGGAGCCCTTTCTCACCTTTTTCCCAGATAGAGTGGTCCTTATTCCGATGCTAGGATCCAATCCCAAGGTCACTTCAGTCTTCCACAAAAATCAGGATATCACACTCCCTACGTTTAATTCTGCTGGAAGTCTGGAGACACATCCCCTCGACATGGGAGTTATCTTGAAGCAATACTTGGAGGCTACAGCTTCCTTTCGACAAACAGACTACCTCTTTGTCCTGTTTCACGGGAAGAGCAGGGGTCTCAGAGCTTCCGTCAGATCCATCGCAGAGTGGATTGTTCAGGCTATCCAATGGGCTTACAGAGAGAAGGGCTTGGCTCCTCCTGTGGTGGTTACAGGGCATTCCACAAGAAGTCTTTCTACTTCCTGGGCGGCTTCACGTCATGTGGCACCTGAAGTTATCTGCAAGGCAGCCTCCTGGTCAACGATTCATACTTTTATGTTTCATTATTGCGTTGAACCAGCGACTTTATCTTCTGTTGATTTCGGCTTAAAAGTGCTGTCAGTGGACAGTGTTAAATAAATGTTTTTGTTCAGCATTTCTGCCCACCCGGGTGTGTATGGCGAGTTATTTCCCACACGTTGCTGCCATGGAGTCTGTCAGGAAAATGGAAAATTCCTATCAAAATACTTACCGTAATTTTCCTTTCCTGATGGACTCCATGGCAGCAGGAGTTCCCTCCCAAATGGCTGGAGTAGGCTAGTCATCGAACACGGCCATGGGCAGGGAGCAAAGATTTATGGGAGTAGTGTCCTATAGGGTAGTGGAGGCGGGACTTAACCCACACGTTGCTGCCATGGAGTCCATCAGGAAAAAAAAATTACGGTAAGTATTTTGATAGGAATTTTTTGTTATATAAGATTTGTGAATCGGTGAAGATCTTTAGAAAAGTCCACAGACAACAAATAAACCCCAATCTTCCAAATGTGACGATGTTTTCCGACAGATAATAAATAGTGCTTCACCAGAAAAGAACAAACGACACCCAATGTGACTAGATAAGTAATCTGCTTACCAGATCTATTTGACCTCTTTCCTAGGAAAGATAGTCAAATAGCACTTTTGCAGGATTGTGCCTGCTCACATGGTTTGGACTGGAGATGATAGGAACCTTCCTCCTCATGGGTAAAAGCAGGACATATAGAGAGAGCAAAATACATCCATAGCATAATACCATTTATTGAGTAAAATCAGAATAAAAAAATTGCCAAATGGCACCTTATATTTAAAAGTGGTGAGGAGGAGTTGGTGAACACACCTGTCTTGGAGAGCCGTGAGTTTGTTGGGAGCTGCTAAAATAATCAACAAGGACTGTTAAAACCTTGGGATAAAGACCCATCCACTAACTATGCATTGCCTGCATATACAGTACTTAGAGACAGTTGCTGATTCACCCCTTCCCACAAAGCAGTGTACCTCCTTTGAGATTTACCCCTAGCTAGGAGGTCATATCTCTACAGTACATTGAATACCGGATATTTGGTGGACAGCGTGCTTATTTCAAGCAGAAGTGGTGTGTTTTGTGGTGTCTCCATTCCTGAAAGGCCCCGACCGGGTTAAGGTCGCAAGCTCCCCTAAGCTTGCCGTTTGGTAAGCACGCATTCCTAGTATTACCACATTGGTGCAGTGAAGGACATACTGAATTTATTTACATTCCCACCTATCTACGTTTTCTCACATCATCCACTATCTGAATTTGATTTTGGATAGGACTTTTTACTTCTATTGGTTTATTATGAACTTTAATATGAACTTTTGTCATTGATTAATCCCAACCTTGGGTTTAATATTCATTCAATTTTATTTGGTCTTTATCATACTAACCATTGTTGTCACAGCGCTGCTCCTTATTGACTACATTTAAAAGTGCCTAACCCAACACTGGGGCTACTGGCTTCTCATAGAGAGTGGTATGTGGAGTCACCTCTGTGTCCGCCTCCGTAGATGGCGTATGTTCCACCGGTCCACACCGACAACCAGCTGCACCAGATGTGGCGTAGGCAAGAAAAAAGACGTGTCCAGGTACCGCCTCGACGTACGTTTCGTTGTTAACATCCTTGGGAATCCTACCTGGTCACTGGAGGTCACGGTTTAAATAGTATGAATGGTTACTATGGAGAAGTGTTTGCGCAGCCTCAGTCCCGGTCAGGAAACAGAAACAAGCCAAATCTCCATTGAGTTGTATGTGCAATCTTTAAAAAACATCAATTAGCTAAAATCAAATGATAGGGAAAACAGAATTCCTCTCCCAACCCTGCACATAGCCGAAAAAATTACTAGTGCAACATTTTTCTTTTTCCTCACTCACAATTGGAATTTCATCTATGCATTATTGTGTATATGCTTATAATTACATAACCGCAGTTACTGTTTAATGTATATATGAACCATCTGTAATACATTCTTGTTATGTTTTCCATGTTCAGAGTAATTTATATTGTACTGGTATGTGACTGTCAGACTTGGCCTACTGCTGGATTACGATAGGGACTTGGTGTGTGGGAAAATGGTGGTCATTTGTCCCTTGAGTATTCCTGGTTTCTTCTTCTTCCCACATTGCTGGACTACTGGCCCTTCCCACAATCAGTTTCCATCCCCTTGTTCCCCTCTGCCGTCCTGTGGTTTCCCCTTGTGGCCCCTGACACCCCCCTTTGGATACCGGGGGTATGCGTCTGTTAGATCTCTGCTATGGTGAACCATGGCCTCCACTGTCACTTTGGCTGTATGGACACCCAAGGGCGGTGCTGCCTCCAGTCAGTATCCGCCCGCCCCCAGCCACTGCCATGAGATGATCTTTCGATCATCATTACATCCTATGGTGGTCTGCGGCTCTGTCGTTCTGATAGGCTCCGCAGTCTACTGTGCGTTCCGCTGCATGTATCCTACACGCAACGTCAGATTCTCCCGCTAAGCCTCCTGGACCTTGTAGGCCTTTGTCGGGCGCATGCGCAGTGGCGCTTTTTGTTCGTTCACACATCATGGCGACATCAGACGCTGTATGTGTGTGGGAGGCATGAGAGGCCGGTGTCTTGCCGAATAAGTTCCTTCGGCGGATAGGTTCCCCCCTGTACTGCGCAGGCGCAGCGCCTGCGCAGTACGTACTACTGTCGGCCGCCGGAGATAGCCGAAGCTCAAAGGCTTCAATCAGCTGTACATGGCGCCTGCGCTCTGGGTCCAGGTTCCTTCCCCACTATCCAAGTGGACCTAGAGGGGGAATCTAAAAGTGCCGAGCGCAGCAAGGCCATGCCCGAAGCGTGGCGAGCGAAGCGAGCCTGCGAGGGGCCCTCTTACAGGCGCCGTGTACAGCTGATTTTCAGCTGTTCCGCTTCGGCTATTTCCGCCGGATTCTACTGCGCATGCGTAGTAGAGGGGGGAACTAATCCGCCGAGCGGAACTTTCTCGGCAGAACACCGGCGGCTCTGGCTATTCCTTAGTCGGCGTCTCCAGGGCACCCATGCTTGTGTTGCATACATTAAGGTAAGTCTGTAACTTTGCTGCCATCCATCCTTTAGGCTCTTCTACTATCCACACTTATATTTATCCTGTCTCTCCTGCAGAGTGGTTTTCCAGAGCTATTTTTACTGCTCTTACCAACTGTATCTGATTAGCTCCTATCACTCCAATAGCATTACTGGACTTATGGGTAAGTTAATTTACTTCCCGGTACACACTACTGCATTTTTTATCCATTATGAACCTTTTTATATTGTCCCCTTAATACACCCTTGCATTTACATGGGTCTTAATAATATCCTCATCCCCTCTTTTTTATTATATATTTTTTTCCCATTTTGTAGTCATTGTCCACCTGTTATCTCTGCTTAGATTCAAGCCAGCATACTGGGTTCCCTGTTCTCTTTCTTTCTTCTTCTTCGATAACTGCATATATTGTAAGTATTATTGAGGCTATGTTAGCCCTAGTTTTTGTTGGTCGGTATACCCAGATTATTTCTGGGGTCTGCCAAAACCATACTATTTATACAGACTTTGTTTCATTTGCCAGGTCCTCTTTTCTGCCCCCTGCAGCCTCCTACTGTGCTTTTAGGCCTTGAATTCACCCCGGGGTCTCTTACGCCTGCCCCTTTGGGACCCATCGGTAGGTATTGCACCACCGTATGTCACTGGGGTTCTTGGGGTACCTGCCGGGTGGAGAGGGTTATCCTGGGTGTTGTTGGTTGATTTGGCTTATGCCTCAGCAACTATTATGTGGGACGATCTGTGGCCATATCTGACGGTGACATAACATATTTTTATCATTACCATGTCAATCTTTAATAATAGTTGGTGCTATTATACTGTCATTTCCTATCTGATTGTTGTTTCTTGTTGTAGAATTTCAAGATAATAATACAGGTATAACCAACTGGAGGTCAGCAGCTGGGGAAGGGAAACAAACAGGACAAAGAGAGGATGGATGGATCACAGGAGGGACGGGTAAGATACAAGGCTCAGGGTCCAGGGTTCAGGTAACAGGAGCCAGGAACGTACACGGCAGCTGCCGGCAGGGGCCAGCACAGAGGCGGGTGGAGACAAAGAGGTGCAGGCACTAGCAAAGAGTAGATGGGTGACAGTCAGGAAGGGTAGAGGGGGAAGTGCCAGGGAGGCCGATCTAGGACTGGAGCATCCCAATAAGTACGCTCCATTGAGTGACATTGGTGAAATCAGTCAGGGACCAGCACTGCTGGAGCTGAGGGACTCTCCTAGCTACCAGGGGAAGAACTCCTCCAGTGAGAGTGGGGGGGCAGCGAAGGGAAATAAAAGACAGATTCTGGTGGTAGGGGACTCAATTCTTAGAAGGACAGAGAGGACAATCTGTAACCAAGACCTGAAGCGCCGAACAGTATGTTGTCTACCGGGTGCTCGGGTTCGGCACATCATGGATCTTGTGGACAGATTACTGGGAGAGGCTGGGGAAGACCCAGCTGTCATGGTGCACGTTGGCACCAATGACAAAGTCAGAGGCAGATGGAGTGTCCTAAAGAACGATTTTAGGGACTTAGGAGCTAAATTGAGGAAAAGGACCTCCAAGGTAGTATTCTCAGGAATACTACCGGTACATCGAGCCACACCAGAAAGGCAGAGGGAGATTAGGGAAGTAAACAAGTGGCTGAAGAGCTGGTGTAGTAAGGAGGGATTTGGGTTCCTGGAGGACTGGGCCGACTTCTCAGTCGATAACCGGTACTATAAAAGGGACGGACTGCACTTAAATGAGGAGGGTGCAGATCTGCTGGGAATGAAGATGGCCAAAAAGTTAGAGGGGATTTTAAACCAGGCAATGGGGGGGTGGGTCCAGAGGTAGAGATAGTCAGTGCGGAAGATATACCAGAGGGTAGTATTGGGGGCATTAGTGGTGGGTTGACCAAAGCACAAAGACACAAGGTAAGTATAGTAGCAAGTCCTAGTTACAATCTCAAAACACCGAATATGAGGACAATATGCGACCAGTCTAAACTATGGGGCATGTTCACCAATGCCAGGAGCATGGCGGACAAGATGGGTGAACTAGAGATACTGTTGTACGAGGAGGATTTGGATTTTGTGTGAATTTCAGAGACCTGGTTCAACAGCTCTTATGATTGGCTGGCAAACATTCAAGGGTATACCCTTTACCGCAAGGATAGGGAAGGTAAAAAGGGGGAGGGGTATGCCTATATATCAAGAATAATGTACAAGTGAATGTGAGAGATGAGATCACTGAGAGAGCTAGGGAGGAGGTGGAATCCTTATGGGTAGAGCTCCAAAGGGATGAAGCTAAGGGGAAAATTATACTGGGAGTATGCTATAGGCCCAATAACCTGAGGGAGGAAGTGGAGACAGATAGGCATAGATTGGGATAAAATATTAGGAACAAAGAATACGGAGGAGAGATGGATTTGCTTTAAGAGTATGTAGCAATAACTCTCGGTGGGTGGAGCTGCTGGTTTAAAGCGTACCTGTCCTCTTATCTCTTTACCCCTCTTAAATTGTTCAATCCCCTTGGCACAGCTATAGTGCAGTGTTGTGATGATATGAGTATTGACTTTAACCCACAATATACACTTATATTTATATTTACCTCTACCTGGGTGTCTGTAGCTCCACCTGCAGGAGAAATAACAACACTGCACACAAACTTCAATAATAACCAGAAATAACTTCTTTCTTTGAGTATGTGGTATATTTATATAAAAGGCTATTACAATAACTACACTATCACACCAACGTAGTGCAATAGTAGAGTAAATAGATATGACAATTGGTAACATACACAAATATTCCTAATTGTATATATCTATACCAGGGAGCTCCCCCTGCTCTAAACTGTAAAGTCACTATACTTAGTAAATAAATGCAGAGTCCTGCAATAAAAAAGTCTTGACGTCTTCAGTCTTCGCTAGCTAAGAACTTGTAATTGTAATCCACAAGGGGTTCCTCTCATGCAGTGTAAGGTAATACACTAAGGCAGTTATAATCTGGCAGACTGACTAAGTGTTCTCATATGAAGAAGACAAACATCTAGCATCCGCTCTTGAATACTGAAGTCTATGCAGATGTACTGTTTTCCAACTTAACTCGTTCTGTGGGACTATCAGTTCCAGCAACACTCTGTAACAGTTCTAAGTGTGTGTGTAGTATTACACAAACTTCCGGGTGTCAACCCTCTCACTACACGGGATCCAGGCAGATGGATGTCTCCGTTTCAGCAGTTCTCAGTCCGTATGGAGGCACCACCACACCATCACACTGCTCCGTTCCCTAACGACCAGGAGTCCTCGGTTACCTCCCCACGGGTCTCCAGAACGATCACTTCTGCTGCTCCAGCACACTGTGCTACAACGGCAGGATCCTTGCAGCTGCTCCGCTCCTTCTCAAAGTAGGCCGCAACGCTGTGGGATACACAAACCTGCTGGCAGGCCATGCGTCCCAGGAACAAGAGACCTAAGATGGCTGCTCCTTACCCTTTTATATCCTCCCACAATGGAGTTTAGTTCTCCTCTTGTCTAGGAGCATTGTGGGTGGGTCACAGCTAAAGTTCCGAAGTAAACAATCACTTCCATGTCACTTCACTTAATCATGAAATGTAAAAGTATTGTACCTTTTCAATTATCCACAAGATGGCACTATAACGACTTATGTACTGCATAACACACATATGGCTAAAAATAACAGTTGTCAGCGCTACATTCTCCCCCTGCTTTAAATCTTTGGTCCCCAAAGATATGTAAGACCTTGTTCCTACTACACATCTTAGCTTCTAAACGCGTGCACAGGACCGACAGAGGAGCCTCCCACCAATTCTCAGGTGTTGGAAAGCTACTCTGTGTACCCACAACCGTCACCTTAGTATCAGATACAGGTGTGCCAAGTGGTGAAACAGGGCTCTCATTGTCCAGATTAACTGAGGAGGAACAAGGCTCATCCACATTCCTTTTGCTGGTAACCTTTGTTGTCTCAGAACACTCACCCAAAGTATCATAGGTTAGTCTCTTGGGTGGGCGAATGTTCCTCTTTCCCCTTTGTTCTTTTGGTGTATCCTCTATTTCTGGATGGACACTATTCTCTTCTACTTCAGTGGGAGATAAACACTTCTCAACTCTTTCGGACAATGGTATAAACTCTGAAGCTTCTGGACTAAGGGCCTCACTACCCTCTTTGGTTGTTGGTGATGAAACACTCTCTTCAGCTTTGGGTATATTTGATGACCACAACCAGCTAATGTCCATCTCTCTCTCCTCACTGTCTGCAGTTGTCAAAGGCCCAGACTGGGACCTAGTTACAGGCCGGTGTGCAACTTCTGATGTAGATGATAACTCCTCCTCAGGGATTATCCCGACTGCATCAGTAAGAGGCAAAAGGTGATTCTGATGCCAAGTCTGGATTGGTCCAGCACTTCCTTCTGGCCTAATTTCAAATACTGGAAGTCCTGGGAGCTGTTTACAAACAATGTATGGCTGTGACCTCCAGCGATTCGCTAGCTTGTGTTTCCCAGGAATGCCTAAATTCCTTAATAGAACTCGGTCACCAGGTTGTAGATCTTGAATCCTCACTTTGAGGTCAAAGTTTCTTTTATTTCTACTTCCTCTGCTGTCTGACATAGTCCGAGCCTTCTCATAAGTAATCTTCAGACTCTTTCTCAGCCTATTTGTATATCCTCGATGAGAAGCCTCTGAAGTGTGGTCCAGAGAAGTTCCGAAAGCCAGGTTCACTGGTAACCTAGCCTCTCGCCCAAACATCAGCCAATAAGGTGAATATCCTGTGACGTCACTCTTGGTGCTGTTATATGCATGTACTAAAGAGGCAATATGCTTACTCCAGTTGGGCTTTTGCTCAGAGGTTAGTGTCCCCAACATATTAAGAAGCGTTCTATTAAACCTTTCCGGCTGAGGGTCTCCTTGTGGATGATAGGGTGTAGTTCTGGACTTTTGCATTCCCAATAGATCCAGCAATCTCCTGATGAGTGTACTCTCAAAGTCCCTTCCTTGATCTGAGTGGATCCTCTGTGGTAAGCCGTAATGGACAAAAAACTTCTCCACTAATGTCTTTGCCACTGTGACTGCCTTCTGATCTGTCGTGGAGAAAGCTTGAGCATATCTGGTAAAATGGTCTGTGACTACCAGGATATTTCCTTGCCCACTCAAGTCAGATTCTAAACACAGGAAATCGATGCAAACTAGTTCCATGGGACCTTGGCTTGATAAATGTCCCATTGGGGCTGCCCGCTGCGGCAGAGTCTTTCTCTGGATACACCTATGGCAGGAGGGACAGTAACTCACCACTTCTTTCCTCATGTAAGGCCAGTAGAATCTATCTCTTATCAATTGAAAAGTTCTTTCTGACCCCAAATGTCCATGACAATCATGTAGAGCGATTAACACTGTCTCTCTGTGCTTCTCTGGCAGAAACAGCTGCCACTTCTCCTCCAGGTCTTCAGAGGGGCCCCTTCGGTAGACCACCCCTTGCAACAACTGCAACCAATCCCGCTCTTTGTGTACCAACAGATCTTCTTTTCGGGCGCTTCTCAAAAGTAAATCAGGGTGTTTACTCCCCAGAGCTTCCAATACCAAGCTGCAGAGTGGATCTTCTTGTTGATCTTTCCTAAGATCTTTCCTTGATAACTTAGGTAAACCCTCTGCAGCAATCTAGGAGACATTACAGTAATACCTGGGTACTCCTGCTGTAGTCACTCCAATCTCTTCAGCTCTGGCACCACCTTTCTCCTGCTTAACTGCTCTTTCACAGAGGGCTCTTATCCCTTCGGGGGCAAGTTGAGTCCAATCCTCTTGGGAGCTCAAGGGACTGTGGGGTCTTCTTGACAGCGCATCTGCATCTCTGTTGCCCACTCCCGGTCTATATTTCAGGCTGAAGGAGAATGTTGAGAGAGCAGCCAACCACTTATGGCCTGTGGCATCCAATTTTGCGGTAGTGAGTAAGTATGTGAGGGGATTGTTATCTGTTTTAACTACAAATTCGGCACCATACAGATAATCTCTCAGCTTGTCTATCATAACCCACTTCAAGGCCAGAAACTCAAGTTTATGAGTTGGGTAGTTCTTCTCATCAGGGGACAGGCTCCGTCTCACATAAGCAACAGGCCTTAAATGTTCATTATAATCCTGATAGAGTACTCCGCCCAGCCCGTCTCGGCTGGCATCCACATGCAGTTCATAGGGCTTGGTAGGATCCGCATAAGCTAACACTGGAGCAGTTGTAAGACTTTTTTTTCAATTGACTGAATGTCTCTTCACATTCTTGAGTCCACTGATCCAGGATAGATTCCCTTTTCTTCCGCGGCCCTTCTTTTTGTTTCCCAGGTTTCTCCGAATCCACATCAGCCTCTTCCTGCTTCTTCAGTAATTCTGTAAGTGGGTGGGCTATCTTTGCGAACCCCTCCACAAACCTCCGGTAGTAGGAGCAGAATCCTAGGAATGACCTGAGCTCAGTCACATTCGTGGGCCTTGGCCAAGAGGTAACAGCTTCCAATTTCTCAGGGTCAGTTGCTTTCCCTTCTTCAGACACAATGTGCCCCAGAGAGTTCACCTTTCACCTGGAACCTTTTCCAGTCGCTGTTCATGTTCTTCAACAGTTCGGCCAAATACCATGATATCGTCTAAGTATACTAAGACCTCAATCAAGTTCATGTTGCCTACTGTCTTCTCCATGGGCCGTTGGAAAGTTGCTGGGGCCCTAGACAGACCTTGTGGCATCTGGTTGAATTCATAGAACCCAACGGGGGTGATGAAAGCAGTCTTCTCCTTATCCTCAGGACTCATGGGGATCTGATAATAGCCACTCTTCAGGTCCAATACACTGAACCACTTCGCCCCTGACAGGCTCTGTAGGGCATCTTCTATACGGAGGGTAGTGTATTGATCAGGAATGGTCCGTCGGTTCAGAGTCCTGTAATCGATACACAGCCGGAGTGACCCATTTTTCTTCCTCACCACCACTATTGGAGAGGCGTATGGATTCCTGGACTCCTTGATAATCCCAGTCCTTTTCTGCTCAACCAGCTGTTCTCAGAGGTCTTCAAGATCTCCCAGTGGGATCCTCCTGACCCTTTCCTGAAAAGGTTTGTCTTCTTCCAACCGGATCTTGTGCTCTGCACTCTTGGCATACCCCACATCAAACTCGCTCTTTGAGAAAACTTCTTTCCATCTCATGAGCTAGGCTTTGGCCCTCTCCATCCATGCAGGTGTAAGGGAGGTGTTTTTCAGGTAAAAATTCTCTATGGGAATCTCCTCTTCTGGCCCCATTTTCACATCTCTTGGCGAAACCGGGGTTGCTTGATTTGCCTGCCCAAGTAGCATTCTTGCTGGTATCTTCACAGACAAGGCAACCAAACACTGACTGAGACTCTCCCCCTGCTTCTCCTAAGTGCCTTAGTAGATAACACTTTTGGGAGTATCTCCAGACCCACATCTTCTTCCTGAGTGTCCATTAGGGATGAGCCGAACACCCCCCGGTTCGGTTCGCACCAGAACCCGCGAACGGACCGCAAGTTCGCACGAACGTTAGAACCCCATTGACGTCTATGGGACTCGAACGTTCGAAATCAAAAGTGCTCATTTTAAAGGCTAATTTGCATGGTATTGTCCTAAAAAGGGTTTGGGGACCCGGGTCCTACCCCAGGGGACATGTATCAATGCAAAAAAAACTTTTAAAAACGGCCGTTTTTTCGGGAGCAGTGATTTTAATGATGCTTAAAGTAAAAAAAAAAAGTGAAATATTCCTTTAAATATCGTACCTGGGGGGTGTCTATAGTATGCCTGTAAAGTGACGCGTGTTTCCCATGTTTAGAACAGTCCCTGCACCAAATGTCATTTTTAAAGGAAAAAATCTCATTTAAAACTGCTTGCGGGTTTAATGTCATGTCGGGTCATGGCAATATGGATGAAAATCAGTGAGACAAACGGCATGGGTACCCCCCAGTCCATTACCAGGCCCTTTGGGTCTTGTATGGATATTAAGGGGAACCCCGCACCCAAATTAAAATAAGGAAAGGTCCCTATATACTCTGAACAGCAGTATTCAGGCGGTGCAAACAAGACAGGGACTGTAGGTTTGTTGTTAAGTAGAATCTGTTTGTAATTTTGAACATTTTTAATGTGTTTAGCTCCAGCCAAAAAATCTTTTCTAAGCTTTTTGGAAAACATAGGGAAGGGTTATCACCCCTGTGACATTTGTTTTGCGTCTTTCCTCCTCTTCAGAAGATTTCACCTCACTTTTTTGTCCCAATGAAAAATGTTTTTTGAAAATTTGGGTTTTTTTGTGGAACAAGAATTGGAAAGCATCAGTGGAAAGGAGAAATTGTTTTCCCATATTAAATTACAGGAGAGAATTTCCCTTCCTTAGGGGTAGATTTCATCTCACTTCCTGTTGTCTCCTTCCGTTTGCAAGTAGGAGTCGTTTGTAAGTTAGATGTTTGAAAGTAGGGTCCTGCCCTATATACTCAGCAGAAATTTGGGCCTTAGGTGTTGCTGTGGCCAAAACACTGTAAGCCCTCACAGGGCCCTGCTGTGAAATATTAGATCAAGAATTGTAATTACATGCCCCTGTTGAACAGGAGCTGAAAAATTAGGCCTTAGGCACTGGTGCTGGTGCCACAACACTGCAACCCCTCACAGACACTCTAGTTGGAACGCAGGAACGAGCCCTGCTGCAAAGTATTGCATCAAAAATTGTAATTACACGCCCCTGTTAGACAGGGGCAGAAAAATTGGGTCTTAGGCACTGGTGCTGGTGCCACAACACTGCAACCCCTCACAGACACTCTAGTTGAAACGCAGGAACAAGCCCTGCTGCAAAGTATTGCATCAAAAATTGTAATTACACGCCCCTGTTAGACAGGGGCTGAAAAATTGGGTCTTAGGCACTGGTGCTGGTGCCACAACACTGCAACCCCTCACAGACACTCTAGTTGGAATGCAGGAACGAGCCCTGCTGCAAAGTATTACATCAAAAATTGTAATTACACGCCCCTGTTAAACAGGGGCTGAAAAATTGTGCCTTAGGCACTGGTGGTGGCGCCCAGAACCAAAAATGTTCTTACAAGCTATCAGCGTGATGATTGAGGAGGAAGAGGATAATTACTCAGGGATAGTCACTCAGCATCAGCATAGGCAGTCTTTGAAGGGATCTGAGATTTCAAAAAAAATTATTCGGTTACATCTGCATCAGGTGCTTGGTAGCTGGTGGTGATCCAAGACTGATTCATTTTTATGAAGGTCAGCCGATCGACCGAGTCGGTGGACAGACGCACCCTGTGATCGGTTACCACGCCTCCAGCAGCACTGAATGTGCGTTCCGAAAGAACGCTGGATGCAGGACAGGCCAGTAGCTCAATTGCATACTGTGCAAGCTCTGGCCAGTGATCCATCCTCAAGACCCAGTAACCCAGAGGATTTTCGGTGGGAAAGGTGTCCAAGTCTGATCTTGCCCCTAGGTATTCCTGCACCATGTAAAACAGACGCTGGCGATGGTTGCTGGAACCGATCATACCTTGGGGCTGCGGACCAAAAAATTGTCTGAACGCATCGGTCAGACGGCCACCTTCTCCACCGCTCCTTCTTTGACTGACCGAAGCCTCAACAACACGTTGTCCAGAAACAGGAGTTTGTAACCTCCCAGTCTCTGGGAACGCGTTGCACAGACCTTTCTGCAAGGCCTCCCGAAGATGTTTCATCCTCTGCTCCCTCTGCGATGGCAACCTTACCCTTGTAACGTGGATCAAGGAGGGTTGCCAGCCAGTATTGGTCCTTCTCCTTGATACCACGAATACGAGGATCCTTACGCAGGCTTTGCAGGATCAGGGAGGCCATGCAGCGTAGGTTTGCTGAGGCATTCGGTCCGGAGTCCTCTGGGTCACTAAGGACAACAACGTCCGCAGCCACCTCCTCCCAGCCACGTACAAGTCCATGTGTTCCTTGGGACTGATCCCTTAAAGACTGCTGATGCTGAGTGCCAGGCTCCACCTCCATACTGACACAATCTTCCTCCTCCTCCTCCTCCTCCTCCTCCTCCTCCTCCTCCTCTTCCTGTGTGATCGGCGGGCACGCAGGAACACTGTCTGGATAAAGGGGGCCTTGAGAGCTAAGGAAGTCCTCCTCTTCCTGCCTCTGTTCTGCCTCAAGTGCCCTGTCCATTATTCCACGCAGCGTGTGCTCCAACAGGTGGACAAGGGGGACAGTGTCACTGATGCATGCACTGTCAGTGCTCACCATCCTCGTGGCCTCCTCGAATGGTGACAGGACAGTGCATGCATCCCTGATCATGGCCCACTGGCGTGGGGAAAAAAAACCAAGGTCCCCTGACCCTGTCCTGGTGCCATAGTCGCACAGGTACTCATTGATGGCCCTCTGCTGCGTGTGCAGCCGCTGCAGCATGGCCAACGTCGAGTTCCACCTGGTGGGCATGTCACAGATTAGGCGGTTCTTGGGCAGGTTAAACTCCTTTTGGAGGTCCGTCAGCCGAGCACTGGCATTATATGACCGGCGGAAATGCACAGAGACTTTCCTGGCCTGCCTCAGGACATCCTGTAAGCCCGGGTACCTGCCCAAGAACCGCTGCACCACCAAGTTAAGGACGTGAGCCAAACAGGGCACATGGGTCAGTTGTCCCTGTCGGAGGGCAGAGAGGAGGTTGGTGCCATTGTCGCAAACCACCATTCCTGCCTTAAGTTGGCGTGGCGTCAACCACCTCTGAACCTGCCCCTGCAGAGCTGACAGAACCTCTGCCCCAGTGTGGCTCCTGTCCCCCAAGCACACCAGCTCAAGCACCGCATGGCATCTTTTGGCCTGCGTACTTGCGTAGCCCCTTGAACGCCTACGGAGCACCGCTGGTTCCGAGGAAGAGGCCATGGAGGAAGAAGAAGAGGAGGGGGTGGAGGAGAGAGGTGTGTCACAATCAGCATTTTGGAGGCGTGGTGGCGGAACAACCTCCAACACTACTGCACCTTGTCCTGCATCCTTCCCAGCTGCCAGCAGAGTCACCCAATGCGCCGTGAAACTTAAGTAACGTCCCTGTCCATGCCTGCTGGACCATGAGTCAGCGGTAATATGCACCTTACCGCTGACCGCCCTGTCCAGCGAGGCATGGACATTGCCTTCCACATGCCGGTAGAGAGCCGGAATCGCCTTCCGTGAGAAAAAGTGGCGTTTGGGTACCTGCCACTGAGGAACCGCACATTCCACAAACTCACGGAAGGGGGCAGAGTCTACCAACTGAAAAGGCAGCAGTTGAAGTGCTAGCAATTTTGCCAAGCTAGCATTCAACCGCTGGGCATGTGGATGGCTGGGAGCAAACTTCTTTCGGCGGTGCAGCAGCTGGGGCAGGGAAATTTGCCTGGTACAATCTGACGTCGGTGTACCAAAAGCAGATTGCCCACAAGTACTTGGCTGTGACACACCTAATTCTACACCTTCATTCCTCTCACTGCAGGTCGCAGAGAGGACTGAAGGTCTAGTGGGGTTGGAAATCTCAGCTGATGAGGAGCAAGGAGAGATCGTCTTTGTTCTTTGGTGTGGGTCTTTTAGATACGCTTGCCAACGAACTGCATGGCAGGTCAACATATGTCTGGTCAAGCATGTGGTACCCAAGCGGGAGATGTTTTGGCCACGCGAGATACGCTTGAGACATATGTTGCAAATAGCAGCGGTGCGATCTGATGCACTCGTCTCAAAAAAGGCCCACACCAAAGAACTTTTTGAATAACGCGCAGAGACTGCAGCGCCCTGCACATGTGGAGCTTTGGGGTGTGATGCAGTCAATGTGCTGCCCTTAGGCTGGCCCCTGGAGGGCATCCTGCCTAGTTGGTGATGTGCCACCTCCTCCTCCTCCTCCTCCTCCTCTCTCCTATCAGGCACCCACGTTGAGTCAGTGACCTCATCATCCCCTCCCTCCTCATCACTGGAGCAAACCTGGCAGTATGCTGCAGCAGGGGGAGCATGACTGCCAGATTGCTGTCCTTCTTGGGCACCCCCTCTGTCCGTGCTCATGTTACTGCCTTCATTGAGCTCAGTATCATCATCAGAGCCTTCCAAACGCTGGGCATCCTCCTGGAGCATGTACCCAACACTGTGGTCAAACAGTTCGAGGGAATCCTCATGAGGACATGGTGGAGCTAGGGAAGGAGTCACTGATGACATTGAGCTGAGGGAAGAGGCCGCTGCTTTGCCAGACAAAGCACCCTGGGCATGGGTGAGAGAGGATGAGGAGGATGAGGACGGCTTGGTCATCCACTCGACCAAGTCTTCCGCATGTTGCGGCTCAACACGGCCAGCTGCCGAAAAAAAGGCCAAGCGTGTCCCATGGCCACGTGCTGATGAGGATGCACCGTCTCCACGACCAGCACTAGACACAGAGCCTGCTTGCCCTCTCTTATTGGCTTGTGACTGTCTGCCTCTCCTTCTTGGCCTTCCAGACATACTAATGGCCTGTAGCTGCACTAAGCTGGGATAGAACACCTGTAATTTTCTTCAGGTAGCTTTATATACTGTAACCAGACAAGCCTGCCTGTCAGTAGGAAGATAACACGAACGGATCTAGCTGAACACTGTGAGCAGGACGCACTGTACTAAATGTAAATGGTCTAGCTGCCTGACCGTGGTACTAATAGGATCAAAAAGAACACCTGTAATTTTCTTAAGGTAGCTTTATATACTGTAACCAGACAAGCCTGCCTGTCAGTAGGAAGATAACAGGAACGGATCTAGCTGAACACTGTGAGCAGGACACACTGTACTAAATGTAAATAGTCTAGCTGCCTGACCGTGGTACTAATAGGATCAAAAAGAACACCTGTAATTTTCTTAAGGTAGCTTTATATACTGTAACCAGACAAGCCTGCCTGTCAGTAGGAAGATAACAGGAACGGATCTAGCTGAACACTGTGAGCAGGACGTACTGCACTAAATGTATATAGCAGGAACGGATCTAGCTGAACACTGTGAGCAGGACGCACTGCACTGAATGTAAATAGCAGGAACGGATCTAGCTGAACACTGTGAGCAGGACGCACTGCACTAAATGTAAATACCAGGAACGGATCTAGCTGAACACTGTGAGCAGGACGCACTGCACTGAATGTAAATAGCAAGAACGGATCTAGCTGAACACTGTGAGCAGGACGCACTGCACTGAATGTAAATAGTCTAGCTGCCTGACCGTGGTACTAATAGGATCAAAAAGAACACCTGTAATTTTCTTAAGGTAGCTTTATATACTGTAACCAGACAAGCCTGCCTGTCAGTAGGAAGATAACAGGAACGGATCTAGCTGAACACTGTGAGCAGGACACACTGTACTAAATGTAAATAGTCTAGCTGCCTGACCGTGGTACTAATAGGATCAAAAAGAACACCTGTAATTTTCTTCAGGTAGCTTTATATACTGTAACCAGACAAGCCTGCCTGTCAGTAGGAAGATAACAGGAACGGATCTAGCTGAACACTGTGAGCAGGACGTACTGCACTAAATGTATATAGCAGGAACGGATCTAGCTGAACACTGTGAGCAGGACGCACTGCACTGAATGTAAATAGCAGGAACGGATCTAGCTGAACACTGTGAGCAGGACGCACTGCACTGAATGTAAATAGCAGGAACGGATCTAGCTGAACACTGTGAGCAGGACACACTGCACTGAATGTAAACAGCAGGAACGGATGTAGCTGAACACTGTGAGCAGGACGCACTGCACTGAATGTAAATAGCAGGAACGGATCTAGCTGAACACTGTGAGCAGGACGCACTGCACTGAATGTAAATAGCAGGAACGGATGTAGCTGAACACTGTGAGCAGGACGCACTGCACTAAATGTAAATACCAGGAACGGATCTAGCTGAACACTGTGAGCAGGACGCACTGCACTGAATGTAAATAGCAGGAACGGATCTAGCTGAACACTGTGAGCAGGACGCACTGCACTAAATGTAAATACCAGGAACGGATCTAGCTGAACACTGTGAGCAGGACGCACTGCACTGAATGTAAATAGCAGGAACGGATCTAGCTGAACACTGTGAGCAGGACGCACTGCACTGAATGTAAATAGCAGGAACGGATCTAGCTGAACACTGTGAGCAGGACGCACTGCACTGAATGTAAATAGCAGGAACGGATCTAGCTGAACACTGTGAGCAGGACGCGCTGCACTGAATGTAAATAGCAGGAACGGATCTAGCTGAACACTGTGAGCAGGACGCACTGCACTGAATGTAAATAGCAGGAACGGATCTAGCTGAACACTGTGAGCAGGACACACTGCACTAAATGTAAATAGTCTAGATAGAAGATAACAGGAACGGATCTAGCTAAACTGAATACAGTGTATATATATATATGCAACACCTGGGATGCATATATATACACAATACACTGTAAGTGCAGCTAACTGACTGACTGTTCTGCCTAATCTATCTAACTCAAATCAAATGACACTGTCTCTCTCTCTCTCTATCTCTCAGCACACCGGAACACACACTACACAGGGCCGCCGTGCAGGCGGCCTTATATAGTGTGGGGTGTGTACTAAATCCCCTGAGCCATAATTGGCCAAAGCCACCCTGGCTTTGGCCAATTACAGCTCTCTCTACTGACGGCGCTGTGATTGGCCAAGCATGCGGGTCATAGTGCATGCTTGGCCAATCATCAGCCAGCAATGCACTGCGATGCCGCAGTGAATTATGGGCCGTGACGCGCCACACGAATTTGGCGCGAACGGCCCATATCGTTCGCAATTCGGCGAACGACCGAACAGCCGATGTTCGAGTCGAACATGGGTTCGACTCGAACACGAAGCTCATCCCTAGTGTCCATCTCCAAGACAATGAAAGGACCAGGTTGTCTCCAACTCAACTTGACAGAGGCTCTCATGCATACCACTTCACCCGGTTGTAGCAGTTCTTCACCTCGGTCTAAACGCCAAACTTTTCCCACCCCTTTTGGTGGGGCCTTTTGTTCATGTACTATGTTCCTGTACACTTGGGTAAGCATGGGATGCACCTTCATGGCCGGGGCACTTTCCTTCTGTACAGGCGGTGTGAGGAGTCTTCTGACCAGATCATTTGTTCCGATGATAAGGGAACTTTTATGAGCCCCAGGGGGTCGGGGACACACAACCGCCAGGGTGTCAAAAGTCTCCGCCTTTCCAGCCACACTTGGGTCAAAGGTGAGTTTGATAGGGATATATCCCTCATAAGGAAAGTTCTGGGTACCTAGACCCCATATCTCCAATTCTTCCAACTTTTGCAGGGGCAGATGCTTGAGGTGCTTCATGTAGAAATCTTTGTATAATAAGGTCACTTGAGCTCCGGTATCCAATAGTGCCTTAGCGTAGATTCCTTCTACCTGGATTGGGATAATCAGAGAGGGTCCCACTAAGTTGCAGGGAAATTCACCCTGAGTATTCGGCTTCTTCTGCCTACTAGAACGTATCTTGACTCCTCGCTTCCATGGACGCTCACTCAACTTCATTCCTCCCCTTACTCTCAAAACTTTGGGAACTTGGGTTTCGTTGGAGTTGACGACAGTTACAGGGCGCTCAGTTGACTCCTTCACTGGGGCCCTTTGAAGTTTTCCTCCAGCTTTTAACGTTGTACTGCTGCCCTTGGACTTGGGCACACATTCCCAAAGTGTCCAACCCCTTCACAGTTGAAACAAAGTCCAGATCGGCTTCTGAAGGTGGAGTCTGATACTCTCTTCAAACTTTTTGTCCTTCCATTGGGCGGATTTGGGGGTCTTGTGGTCAGCAAAGCCATCATTTCCATTAACTGAGCCACCAAAGTCTTAAGAAGCTCAATCTGGGGATCATCCTCCATCACACTGACTGTTCGGACTCCAACAGCGTGCTTTGGTTCTTGGATGTTCTCTTTTTTCCTTTCTAGGATAGCTTCTTCCTCCCTTACAATCCGAATTAGATCTGGGTACTTCAATATGCCTCCATCTTGGCGAGTTCTTAACTGGAGGGTGATGGGGTCCAAAGGCTGGGCACCCCTTAAGACTTGTTTGGCTCGAATTTCATCCACCTTACAAGGATCTAATCACTTCTTCAGTAATATCTGGTGAATAACCTTGTCCAGCCACCTCATATATTCTGACAACTTCTCTCCAGTTTCCTGATAGGTGTGTTCTAATTGGTAAATTAGGTCAGAAACCTTTTCAGTACATCCAAACACATCTTGCAGGATATCTAAGTAGTCTTGGGCTACACAGTTCTGTTTGCTGAGCTTTAAATTTCGAATGGCCTTGAAGCAGGCCCTTTGAGACTTTCAGTAATCCGGTGTTTCTTTTGTGTTTCAGGGATGTCCCACTCATCCAGCACCTGCGTGGTCTGTTCCAACCATTCTTCAAAGGTGTCTTCTCCTTTGGGTACAGGCCGTTGGCCCTAGAAAATGCCCAGTGTTCGGTATCCAGTCCCTGAATATGTTGGATTCCCTTTTTGACACTGGGAGACCAAATTTCCCAGGGTTGTGATGAGTTCTGGCTCAATTGCAGCCGGTGCTGATTGTGATGGAACCTTGATTTCTGCTGAATTTATCTGGGGGAAGGTGGCAGGATTCTCTCCTTCTTCCCTTGGGTGGGTCAGATAAAATTTGGTCTTGTCAGCGAGTTCAACACTTGCACCCTTGAAATTTTCCGGAACTCCCTTCCTCCACTCCAATAATGCATAGGTGCGGAATGTCTCATGATTGGGTCTTACTGCGACCACCCTGGCTCTTTGTTCTGGGAATAGTGTTTTTACCACTCGGTTAATGTGTTCTTTCTCCCAGATATCTCCCCAGAGTTCCATGGCCACGCTCGCTTCTGAGCGGGTGCCTTCCGCCTCACACCACTGCGCCACAGTGGGGGGATCCATTCTAGGGTTATTAAGGGGGTGCTTGATTTCAGAGTGACAGTTATCCCGGACAAGCCCCCACATGTAGCAATAACTCTCGGTGGAGCTGCTGGTTTAAAGCGTACCTGTCCTCTTATCTCTTTACCCCTCTTAAATTGTTCAATCCCCTTGGCACAGCTATAGTGCAGTGTTGTATTGATATGAGTATTGACTTTAACCCACAATATACACTTATATTTATATTTACCTCTACCTGGATGTCTGTAGCTCCACCTGCAGGAGAAATAACAACACTGCACACAAACTTCAATAATAACCAAAAATAACTTCTTTCTTTGAGTAAGTGGTATATTTATATAAAAGGCTATTACAATAACTACACTATCACACCAACGTAGTGCAATAGTAGAGTAAATAGTTATGACAATTGGTAACATACACAAATATACCTAATTGTATATATCTATACCAGGGAGCTCCCCCTGCTCTAAACTGTAAAGTCACTATACTTAGTAAATAAATGCAGAGCCCTGCAATAAGAAAGATAGTCTTGACATCTTCAGTCTTTGCTAGCTAAGAACTTGTAATTGTCATCCACAAGGGGTTCCTCTTGGGTGTTGCGCAGTGTAAGGTAATACACTAAGGCAGTTATAATCCAGCAGACTGACTAAGTGTTCCCATATGAGGAAGATAAACATCTAGCATCCGCTCTTGAATACTGAAGTCTATGCAGATGTACTGTTTTCCAACTTAACTTGTTCTGTGGGATTATCAGTCCCAGCAACACTCTGTAACAGTTCTAAGTGTGTGTGTAGTATTAAACAAACTTCCGGGTGTCAACCCTCTCACCACACGGGATCCAGGCAGATGGATGTCTCTGTTTCAGCAGTTCTCAGTACGTATGGAGGCACCACCACACCATCACACTGTTCCATTCCCTAACAACCAGGAGTCCTCGGTTACCTCCCCACGGGTCTCCAGAACGATCACTTCTTCTCAAAGTAGGCCACAACCCTGTGGGACACACACACCCACAGAGCCCTGCTGGCAGGCCACGCGTCCCAGGAACAAGAGACCTAAGATGGCCGCTCCTTACCCTTTTATATCTTCCCACAATGCAGTTCAGTTCTCCTCTTGTTCAGGAACATTGTGGGTGGGTCACAGCTAAAGTTCCGAAGTAAACAATCAATCACTTCCATGTCACTTCACTTAATCATGAAATGTAAAAGTATTGTACCTTTTAAATTATCCACAAGATGGCGCTATAACAACTTATGTACTGCATAACACACATATGGCTAAAAACAACAGTTGTCAGCGCTACAAGTATATTAAATAAGGGCATTAGCCAATGTATCACATTGGGTAATAAATTTAAAAGAGCGAACAAAAGTCCTGGATGGCTTAAGTCCAATGTAAAAATGCATATAAAAGCAAAGGAGAAGGCCTTAAAAAAAAAAAACAAGGTTGAGGGATCATCCTCAGCATTCAGACTTTATAAAGAATGCAACAAGAAATGTAAGGGTGCAATTAGGACGGCTAAGATAGAACATGAAAGACACATAGCGGAGGATAGCAAAAAAAATTCCAAGAAATTCTTTAAGTATGTAAACAGTAAAAAAGGGAGGACAGACCATATTGGCCCCATAAAGAATGAGGAAGTACTTCTGGTTACAAAGGATGGGGAGATGGCGAAGGTATTAAATTTATTCTTCTCCTCAGTCTTCACAAGTGAATCAGGGGGCTTCAGTAACCAAAACTGCAGTGTTTATCCTTATGACACAACACAGGAAGCACCTCCATGGTTAACAGAGGACAGAAATAAAATTAGACTTGAGAAACTTAACATTAATAAATCACTGGGACCAGATGGCTTGCATCCGAGAGAACTTATGGAACTCAGTCAAGTGATTGCCAGACCGTTGTTCCTAATTTTTACAACAGTCTACTGACTGTAATGGTACCAGCTGATTGGAAAAAAGCCAATGTAGCACCAATATTTAAAAAGGGTCCAAAATACATCCCTGGGAATTACAGAGCAATTAGACTAACATCAATAGTATGTAAACTCTTGGAGGGCATGATAAGGGACTATATACAAGATTTTAGTAATGAGAACGGTATCATTAGCAGTAATCAGCATGGATTCATGAAGAATCATTCTTGACAAACCAATCTACTAACCTTCTATGAGGAGGTGAGCTGCCATCTAGATAAAGGAAGGCCCATAGATGTGGTGTATCTGGATTTTGCAAAAGCATTTGACACAGTTCCCCATAAACATTTACTGTACAAAATAAGGTCTGTTGGTATGGACCATAGGGTGAGTACATGGATTGAAAACTGGCTACAAGGGCAAGTTCAGAGGGTGGTGATAAATGGGGAGTACTCGGAATGGTCAGGGGTGGGTAGTGGGGTTCCCCAGGGTTCTGTGCTGGGACCAATCCTATTTAATTTGTTCATAAATGACCTGGAGGATGGGATAAACAGTTCAATCTCTTTATTTGCAGACAACACTAAGCTAAGCAGGGCGATAACTTCTCCGCAGGATGTGGAAACCTTGCAAAAAGATCTGAACAAATTAATGGGGTGGGCAACTACATGGCAGATGAGGTTCAATGTAGAAAAATGTAAAATAATGTATTTGGGTGGCAAAAATATGAATGCAATCTATACACTGGGGGGAGAACCTCTGGGGGGATCTAGGATGGAAAAGGACCTGGGGGTCCTAGTAGATGATAGGCTCAGCAATGGCATGCAATGCCAAGCTGCTGCTAACAAAGCAAACAGAATATTGGCATGCATTAAAAAGGGGATCAACTCCAGAGATAAAACGATAATTCTCCCACTCTTCAAGACTCTGGTCCGGCCGCACCTAGAGTATGCTGTCCAGTTCTGGGCACCAGTCCTCAGGAAGGATGTACTGGAAATGGAGCGAGTACAAAGAAGGGCAACAAAGCTAATAAAGGGTCTGGAGGATCTTAGTTATGAGGAAAGGTTGCGAGCACTGAACTTATTCTCTCTGCAGAAGAGACGCTTGAGAGGGGATATGATTTCAATATACAAATACCGCACTGGTGACCCTACAATAGAAATAAAACTTTTTCACAGAAGAGTTTAACAAGACTCGTGGCCACTCATTAAAATTAGAAGAAAAGAGGTTTAACCTTAAACTACGTAGAGGGTTCTTTACTGTAATTGCGGCAAGGATGTGGAATTTCCTTCCACAGGCGGCGGTCTCAGCGGGGAGCATCGATAGCTTCAAGAAACTATTAGATAAGCACCTGAATGCAACATACAGGGATATACAATGTAATACTGACACATAATCACACATAGGTTGGACTTGATGGACTTGTGTCTTTTTTCAACCTCGCCTACTATGTAACTATGTAACCTCCTGGGGGGGGTCTGGTACATTCCAGGCTATTCTATTCCTCAGCCCTGGAGCCCTCCTATAGTTAAATCTAGGTTTGGAAGGGATTGAGGATGATAAATCCTTGTCTTTTAGTAAAATGGGCCAATATTTTTTTATTATGGCTTCCACTTGTTTGTATTGTCTGTTAAAACCAGATACAAAGACTAATTCACCCTTGTGTTCAGGTTTGGGTTTGGTTGTCAATAGGGATTGTCTGTCCATTGAGGATACTTGTGCTAATACTTTAGTCAAGGTGTTAGCCGGCTAACCCTTTTCTAGGAATCTCCCAGTGAGCACCTCGGCCTGGGTGCGGAAATCAGTATCATTGGTGCAATTGCGTTTTAATCTCATGTATTGTCCTTTGGGGACTGTCCCTATCCACTGTGGGTGATGGCAACTGTGTGTTGACACATAACCATTCCTATCGGTTACCTTAAAAAAGGTCTTAGTGTCAAACCTCCTATGATTTTTTGTTATTGCTAAATCCAGATAATTGACAGAAGTGTCACTAAATTTCACCGTACATTTGAGGCCGTATAGGTTGTCATTCATTTGTGTCAGGAACACTTGGAAACTAGTTATCGACCCTTTCCAGAATAAAATGACATCATCAATATACCTTTTATAAAAAACTAGTGACCTATTTTTATTTTTGAAGATGGTTTCATGTTCCCACTTGTTGAGCACCACATTGGCCACACTTGGGGCATAGCCAGCCCGCATAGCTACATCCCCTGTCTGGTTGTAGTACTCTTCTCTTGCCCAAAAATAATTATTTCTCATGGCTAATTCAAAGCCCTTTATGAGGTAATTTATTTGAGCTTTCTTTAATTTGGATTCTCTCACTAGTGCCCATTTAAGGGCCTCTAGTGCATCCATGTGTCGAATATTGGTATATAGGGACTCAATGTCCACTGTTACCATAATTATATCTTCTGTGGCTACCATCTTCTGTAACAATACAATCAAATCTCTACTGTCTTTCAAATAGGATGGGCTTTGGGATACTAATGGCGTGACAAATCCATCAAGATATTCTCCAAGTCTAGAAAAAAGGGAATCAATCCCACTAATTATGGGTCGGCCAGGAGGAGTGTCTTTATTTTTGTGTATTTTAGGCACTATATACATTACTGGAATTTTTGGGGAATGTGGAATAAGGTAATCTGCTTCTTTATGATTGAGAATCTTTTTATGCCATCCCTCTGATACCCAGTTGATGAGTTCAATTTTTAGTCGTGCAGTGGGGCCCCCTTTTAATTTGTGGTACTTGGTTTGGTCATTGAGTAACCTATCCATTTCTTGGTAATAGTATTCCTTGGAAAGTACCACTAACCCACCATCCTTATCTGCCGGTCTCACCACTATTTGTTTGTTTTCTTCAATTAATTTTATTCCTTCCCAAATCCGTTCCTTTGAGGTGTGTT
Organism: Lithobates clamitans; assembly: GCA_037952925.1. NCBI lineage: Eukaryota > Metazoa > Chordata > Amphibia > Anura > Ranidae > Lithobates > Lithobates clamitans. The sequence goes on along the minus strand of JBBGZY010000171.1, from coordinate 71,867 downwards.
TATTAATTTGTAAATCCCTAACATCATCTTGTACCATATTCTTAAAAACTTCTATATAATGATTAGTTCTCTTCTTGGGGTTGAAAGCAGAGTTATTTTTTAGGCCGCTATGTATGAAAACTTCTTCACTATTTTGCACCCTTGGGTTTGTATTTGAATTGGCAAAGTGTTTCTTAATATTTAACTTTTTAATATATTTTTCAATGTCAATAAACAGATCAAATTTATCTGTATCTTTATCAAATTTGAGTCCTTGGTTGAGTACTTCCAATTCTTTATCTGAAAATTGGACACCTGCTAGATTGAATACACCCTTATTTACTTGTCCCTTTTCCTTTTTCTTTCTTCCTCTCCCTCTTCTACCTCTTTTTCTATAGGTTCTTTGGGGAAATGTGGGGAACTGGGGGGAATACAATAAGATTCTTTCCAGCCCCTCCATCCCCCCCCTGGTGCTGGTCGTAATAAGGCCCCGGTCTTCCCCTAAAGTTTCCTATAAACGTCCCTCGCGGGGATCTGGGGGGATAGTAATTGCGATTCTGTTCGTAGTAATTGTAGTCTGGGGGTCTGTTATCCAAAGGTCCAAACCTATTGTAGGTATGCACTGGGTGAGTGGGATAGGGATTGGGTAGGGGATGGTTCTTGGCATTTGTGGGAGGTTTGCTAACTTCATTTAGTGGTACTTTCCAAGGAATACTATTACCAAGAAATGTATAGGTTACTCAATGACCAAACCACGAACCACAAATCAAAAGGGGACCCCACTGCACGACTAAAAATTTAACTCACCAACTGGGTATCAGAGGGATTGCATAAAAAGATTCTCAATCATAAAGAAGCAGATTACCTTATTCCACGTGCCCCAAAAATTCCAATAATGTATAAAGTGCCTAAAATACACAAAAACAAAGACACTCCTCCAGGCCGACATAATTAGTGGGATTGATTCCTTTTTTTCTAGACTTGGAGAATATCTTGATGGATTTTTCAAGCCATTAGTATCCCAAAGCCCATCCTATTTGAAAGACAGTAGAGATTTGATTGTATTGTTACAGAAGATGGCAGCCACAGAAGACATAATTATGGTAATGGTGGACATTGAGTACCTATATACCAATATTCGACACATGGATGCAGTAGAGGCCCTTAAATGGGCAGTAGTGAGAGAATCCAAATTAAAGAAAGCTCAAATAAATTACCTCATCAAGGGCTTAGAATTAGCCATGAGAAATAATTATTTTGGGGCAAGAGAAGAGTACTACAACCAGACAGGGTGTCAGGGTGATAACCGTAGGACGGGTAATTCTGCCAGTATTCCTCATGGTGGCGCCCTTCTGCCTATTTAAGCCTGCTACTGGTGCATGCTGGATTATCATCAGCTTCCTGTTTTCCTTGTTCCTGTGTTCCTTGTTCCTGTTGTGATATCTGCTTCCTGTTACTACTCGGCTTGCCTGACTGCTCCAGTATTCCGCCTGCATTGACCCCGGCTTGGACCTGACTATTCTTCGGCTCTGCATTTGTACCTTGATCGTCCTCCTGTGTTTGACCCCCGGCTCGGCTACTTTCTCTGTTCCTGACTATCCTGCTGTACCTCACCTTGGACTGATTCCTGTGCTGAATGACCATTGGCCTGGCTCTGACTCCGCTCCTGGTTGCTCCACGGCTCCATACCTGGAATCCCTCCTTGCACGGTTGCCCTTCAACCTTACCAGCGCACCCCAGCAGCTCCCTGCTATCTGCTACTCAGCAACAGCGATCTGGCAACCTGTGCACCTTTGGGCACCGTACTCCCTGTCTCACTCCCAGGGTTACGCTGCACTTAGCCGCAAGGGGCGCCCCCTCTGCAATTCGGCCTCACATCCAGGACTCTGACAGTATAATCCAGCCATGACTGAGGCAGGCGGAGGTGCGTCCCCAATAGAGACTTTATGCCAACAGGCCGCTACCCTTACACGAGTGGTCCAAGTTCTTCAGGAAAGATACCTTCAATTAGGAAAACTCCAACATTTTATGCTACCATCTGCCTTTTTGGATCCTGGTTCTTCCTCCACCAATCTCCCTGCTACGGCCTCTTCAGTACTGACTTTGCCCCCAGAACCGCGGGTACCTACCCTTGAACGTTTCTCTGGAGACCGGCAGAAATTCAGATCCTTCAAGAATGCCTGCCTGTTATATCTGGCTCTGCAACCCCGTACCTTTTCCACTGAGACTGTCAGAGTTGGCTTTCTTATCTCCCTGCTGACCAATGAACCCCAGGCATGGGCCCACAGGTTATGGGAACAGAAGGACCCAGCTATTAGTTCAGTGGAAACGTTCTTTACGGCCAATTGTATGAAGACCCCCAGCGTACAGCCACCGCTGAGGCCGCTCTGCATTCTCTTCAACAGAAACGGCGCCCGGTGGAAGACTATACTGTGGACTTCCGCCGGTGGTCTGCCGATACAGACTGGAATGAGGCTGCATTGAAATACCAGTTTCGCCTGGGGCTTTCTGAATCCCTTAAGGACAAGTTGGCCAGGGTCGGCATCCCTGCTACTCTCGAGGGGCTCATTCAACTATCCATCTAGTTGGATAGACGCCTTCGGGAGCGCCAGGCTGAACATTCTCAGACTCCCAAGGTGCAGGTACCAGAGATCGGTGCTATGCCTGTTGGTTTGGTGCGATCCGCACTGACTCCTGAGGAAAAACAGCGTCAGCGTCAAGCCAATCTCTGTCTCTATTGTGTCCGAAACGGACATTTCCTGAGCAACTGCCCCATAAGGCCCAGCAAGGTACCCAAGAACTCTCCAGTGTACTTCCAGATGTCCGGAACTTCCACTTCTCACCTTATCCTTTCCATCAGGCTACAGTTGGCCGACAAGGGGGTTCAGCTTCAGGCCATAGTCGACTCTGGGGCATGCAGTTGTTTCTTGGACTTAGACTTAGCACTAAAGCTCGGTCTGGCCCTACTTCCCAAGAACCGTAGATTGGAAGTTCTCCTGGCTGATGGCACCCTGCCTAGTTCCGGTCCTGTGACACAAGAGACCGCTCCTCTTTTGGTTACTATCCTGATGGTCATCAGGAATTCATACGTTTCGACATTCTAAGCTCACCTATGTTCCCTGTCATCTTGGGTACCCCATGGCTCCAAGCCCACAACCCCCAGATCAACTGGATCAGGAAAGACATTTCATTCACTTCACCTTATTGCCTACAGCACTGTCTTGCCCCTGAAACCAGTAATGTAGCCAGTTGCCTGTCAGTTCAACCTGTACCTGTCAACAACCAGAGTATTCCACCGGCCTACCAGGAGTTTGCAGATGTCTTTGACAAGAAAAAGGCTGATGTTCTGCCACCACACCGGTCATACGATTGTCCAATTGAATTACTCCCAGGAGCCGAAATCCCATTCGGTCGCATATTCCCCCTCTCGGAGATGGAACTAGGAACATTGCGACAATAAATTGATGAAAACCTGGAGAAAGGCTTCATCCGTTCCTCCTCTTCTCCTGCTGGAGCCGGAATCTTTTTTGTCGAAAAAAGGGACAAATCCCTAAGACCATGTGTGGATTACAGGGAGCTCAATAAAATCACTATAAAAAACCGTTACCCTCTTCCTCTAGTTCCGGAACTTTTCCAGAGACTCCGTACTGCCCGAATATTTACTAAGCTTGACCTTCGAGGAGCCTACAATCTCGTTCGCATCCGAGAGGGTGATGAATGGAAGACAGCATTTAGAACTCGCTTTGGACATTTCGAGTACTTAGTGATGCCATTTGGATTGTGCAACGCCCCGGCCACATTCCAACATTTCGTAAACGATATCTTTCGAGAATTTCTGGATTACTTCGTCATCATCTACCTGGATGATATCCTGATATTTTCAACCACCCTGGAGCTCAATCGTACACATGTAAGGACAGTTCTGCACACTCTACTTAAGCACAAACTCTATGTAAAAGCAGAGAAGTGTGATTTCGAAAAAGAGTCAATACAATTCCTGGGGCTAATTATCTCAACTGGTGGTGTTGCCATGGACCCGCAAAAGGTACAGGCAATCTTGGACTGGCCAACTCCATCGGATAAAAAGGGAGTACAAAGATTTGTGGGGTTTGCAAACTTTTATAGGAGGTTTATAAAGAACTTTTCCTCCATCATCTCACCAATCACCCAAGTTACCAAGTTTACATACTCGGTTCCTGTGGTCTTCAGAAGCCCAATCAGCTTTTGATAAGCTCAAATCCCTCTTTACCTCCGCACCTATCCTGCAACATCCTGATCCGGCCCTCCCTTACATCTTAGAGGTTGACCCCTCTGAAGTTGCCACAGGGGCAGTCTTATCCCAACGTCAGGGTTCTAAGTCGTTACTCCATCCTGTGGCCTTCTCCTCGCGGAAGATGAGTCCGTCTGAAAGGAATTATGATGTGGAAGATCGAGAGCTCTTGGCTATTAAAACTGCCCTGGAGGAATGGCGGTACCTCCTTGAAGGTGCTCAGCATCCCATCATGATATTCACGGATCACAGAAACCTGGAGTATCTTCGCACGGCTAAACGATTGAGACCCCGACAAGCTTGATGGGCCTTGTTTTTTGCCAGATTCAATTTTCATATCTCCTTCCGCCCGGGGTCTAAGAACGGGAAGGCCGATGCCTTGTCCTGGATGTTTTCTGACACTCCCGATGAAATTACTCCTAGCACTATATTGTCTCCACAGAATTTTCTCATGATTCAAACCGACCTGAGTTCCTCACTGAAACAAGCTTCTTCCCAATGCTCTGAACCAGAAGCACTGTCTTTAAGAAACCAGGAAGGTTTTCTTTGGTATCAGAACAAAATTTTTGTTCCGCAGCAAGCCAGAGCCCAGGTCCTAAAGACTTTACATGACCACCAACTTGCTGGTCACTTTGGGATACGAAAGACTTTGGAGCTTGTTCAACGATCTTTTTGGTGGCCCACTCTAAAGCCTGACTGCAGGGAATATGTCAGTTCCTGCACCATTTGTCAACGTAACAAGGGGTCTAACGTCAGATCTTGGGGTCTACTACGACCATTGCCTGTGCCGGAGCAACCATGGAAAGAAATATCTATGGACTTCATAGTAGAGTTACCACCCTCCGAGAAATTTACAACCATCTTGGTAGTCGTTGACTGCCTGTCCAAGATGGCGCATTTCTTGCCCATGATGGGTACACCATCTGCTGCTGACACGATGAAGATCTTCATAAAGGAGATAGTCAGACTTCACGGCCTACCGAGCAACATTGTGTCCGACAGAGGGGTGCAATTCACCTCTAAGTTCTGGAAGGAGCTCTGCAAAACGCTTTCCATTAGAGTGTGCCTATCTTCAGCTTACCATCCTCAAAGCAACGGCCAAACCGAAAGAACTAATCAAACTTTAGAACAGTACTTACGTTGCTTCTGCTCCTTCTCCCAGGACGACTGGTCCTTGCTACTCCCATGTGTGGAGTTTGCATACAACAACTCAATCCATGCTTCCACCAATCAGTCACTTTTCTGGACCAACTACGGTTTCCATCCCTCATTTCTGCCTAATGTTATACCAGAGACCTCAGTCCCGCAGTCCAGGACAGGATAAATGCCATTCAGGCTAATTACCTAACTCTCCAGGCAACTATGCAGAAGGCCCAAGAGAATTATAAAAAAACATTATGACAAGGGGAGGAGAGATCCCGTCTTTAAGGCTGGAGATAGAGTGTGGCTTTCCTCAACAAATCTTAAGCTTCCTTGCCCCTCCCGGAAGTTAGGACCAAGGTTTATCGGTTCATTCACAATTAAGAAGGAAATTAACCCAGTGGCATTTGAATTGTCTTTACCAAGTTCCTATAAAATCCACCCAGTATTCCATGTTTCTTTATTAAAATCTGTTGTCTCCAGTCCTTTTCCAGGGAGAGAAGAAGCTCCGCCCCCTCCAATCTTGGTGGACAATGAAACAGAATATGAAGTAGAAGCCATTCTGGACTGCCGTCGGAGAGGTAGGACTGTTAAATTTCTTGTTAAATGGAAAGGTTACTCTGTAGAAGATAATTCTTGGGAACCAGCAGATAACATTCATGCCCCTAGACTGTTGCAGAGGTTTCAAGCCCGATACCCTGAAAAATGGGCCAGATTGGGCATCTGGAGGCTGCCCCTAGGGGGGGGGGGCACTGTCAGGGTGATAACCGTAGGACGGGTAATTCTGCCAGTATTCCTCATGGTGGCGCCCTTCTGCCTATTTAAGCCTGCTGCTGGTGCATGCTGGTTGCTGGATTATCATCAGCTTCCTGTTTTCCTTGTTCCTGTGTTCCTTGTTCCTGTTGTGATATCTGCTTCCTGTTACTACTCTGCTTGCCTGACTGCTCCAGTATTCCGCCTGCATTGAGGCCGGCTTGGACCTGACTATTCTTCGGCTCCGCATTTGTACCTTGATCGTCCTCCTGTGTTTGACCCCCGGCTCGGCTACCTTCTCTGTTCCTGATTATCCTGCTGTACCTCACCTTGGACTGATTCCTGTGCTGAATGACCATTGGCCTGGCTCTGACTCCGCTCCTGGTTGCTCCACAGCTCCATACCTGGAATCCCTCCTTGCACGGTTGCCCTTCAACCTTACCAGCGCACCCCAGCAGCTTCCTGCTATCTGCTACTCAGCAACAGTGATCTGGCAACCCGTGCACCTTTGGGCACCGTACTCCCTGTCTCACTCCCAGGGTTACGCTGCACTTAGCCGCAAGGGGCGCCCCCTCTGCAATTCGGCCTCACATCCAGGACTCTGACACAGGGGATGTAGCTATGAGGGCTCGCTATGCCCCAAGTGTGGCCAATGTGGTGCTCAACAAATGGGAACATGAAACCATCTTCAAAAATAAAAATAGGTCACTAGTTTTTAATAAAAGGTATATTGATAATGTAATTTTATTCTGGAAAGGGTCGATAACTAGTTTCCAATTGTTCCTGACACAAATGAATGACAACCTATACGGCCTAAAATTTACAGTGGAATTTAGTGACATTTCTGTCAATTATCTGGATTAAACAATAACAAAAAATCATAGGAGGTTTGACACTAAGACCTTTTTTAAGGTAACCGATAGGAATGGTTATGTGTCAACACACAGTTGCCATCACCCACAGTGGATAGGGGCAGTCCCCAAAGCACAATACATGAGATTAAAACGCAATTGCACCAATGATACTGATTTTAGCATCCAGGCCGAGGTGCTCACTGGGAGATTCCTAGAAAAGGGTTACCCGGCTAACACCTTGACCAAAGTATTAGCACAAGTATCCTCAATGTACAGACAATCCCTATTGACAACCAAACCCAAACCTGAACACAAGGGTGAATTAGCCTTTGTATCAGGTTTTAACAGACAATACAAACAAGTGGAAGCCATAATCAAAAAATATTGGCGCATTTTATTAAAAGACAAGGATTTATCATCCTCAATCCCTTCCAAACCTAGATTTATCTATAGGAGGGCTCCAGGGCTGAGGAATAGAATAGCCTGGATGTACCAGACCCCCCCAGGATGCTGTCTACTTTTTTGGATCGATCTGGCTTTCATTTCTGTATGAGGTGTAAAGCTTGCAAAATGATGAAAAGGCCAGGAAATTCCAGGAAAGTTTCCCAATTCCAGTCTGTAGTAATCAAAGAAAACTTTAAAATCAAACCTTTTATCACGAGCAATTCGGACTATGTAACCTATGTGCTGGAATGCCCTTGCTCCCTTCAATACGTAGGCTGAACAATGAGACAACTTTAATCTAGAATAAATGAACTCCTAACAAACATAAAAAAAAGGCTTTCCAAATCATAGTGTTTCTAGACATTTTAAATTATACCACAATAGTGATCCTTCACTTTGCACGTTTTATGGAATTGACAAGATTGGCAAGCATTGGAGGGGAACCCATATGAAAAGAGAAATTTCTAAAAATGAAACCAAGTGGATTTATAAATTAAGAACTATGCAACCGTTGGGAATGAATATAGCGCTAAGTGTCATCAAACATGCGTTTTCAGTGAATATAAAGAAATATCACCTTTCATGAATAATATGTGTACTCTTCAATAAGAGTGTAGTGATAATTCGAAAAACATAAGTGAAACTAGACAACAAAATATAATCTGTAACACAAACCTATGTAAACATGTGTTCGGTGCATACAAAAATAAGTCACCTTTTATGAGTAATATATATCACCCTTCATCAAACAAGTGTATGTTGGTATATAAACTTAGAATAAAATAAAGTCCATAAGTTAAAAGAAAACTGCAGCAACAACACTGTGTAGACTGTGGCATAGAGAAGATCCTGTATCAATTGTTACATCTGGTGGGCAATCTTCCTGCATACAGATTTCAACTAGAAGTAGTAAGGTGGATGCGCTTACCAGAAGGGATGGAGACTCTCACCTACGGCGGGGTGTCATAAGAGCTTACGGATCCAAGTGATCCTAAGGGTGTTTACTGGAGACTCGCTGAGACATGCCAATGGAAAATAACGGAAAATGCATCCAAAACTTGTATAACACTCCCCAAGCTACCAACCGGCCAATCTGAGACCGGCACCAAGCACCTGTCATCCCGCGGAACACATGACAGCCGCGGGAGACGTGACACCTCCGGCCAATCACCGCTTCCAAGGCCAGAACATGGAAAGGCGGCCCACGCATGAGGGGAGTGTCCAAGCTGGAAACTTTCTGGATCTTCCAGTTAAAGAGCTATTCCCCTTATGGGTTAAACGTTGAATGGGATGTGAATGCATTTATCAATAAATCTTAACTCCAAGATCCCATTGATGTTTCTAGCGGTATGTACGGTTCTTGTTCGTACGATCCCGAGTTGTATTTACCCCCGGGGCCGTCCGACAAGTCCCCTACAGGTTTTTATGGATATGGAAGTTTGCAGGTTAGGTTACAGGATCTAGTATCGAGGTTTTTTGGTTTTCCTTTTTTCCTTTTCTTTTTCATTCTTACAACCGTAGACCATGGACATCCTGGTTCAAGAAGCATTGCTTATGAAATGTCCACGGTTGGTTTATTGTTTCCATGCTGAGATGGGGTCTGGAAACAAAAAGCTAATTTAGCATATGAATGTACTGTAAAGATGATATACTTATAAAATTAAGACAATTCATTTTTCTGTAAAATAGGGCTATCTAAATGGTTTGGTTGCCTAGCCTCACAATTTTTAATATTCCAAACTTTTTATTGTGATTTTACTATTATTTGTATTGTTATTGGTGTCCCCCCTGCCTATTAGCACTCCATTGGTACTTCCGTTGACACAGGAAGTAACCAGGAGAGGAGCGCTTGACCGGGTTGTGCAATGACATTGATTGCAGACAGTGAGGTGAAATCCGCCCTCCTCCTGTTCTATCTCCTCTCCCTCGGTTGGGTTAACTGAGAGAGAGGTTTGGAGCGCAGCCGCGGCCGCGCAATGACGATATCATCGAGTGCACCAGGTGACCTAACCCCTGTAGCCTCCATTAACCAGAATCCTCTTTGGGAAGGTTATAAGATCTGGCCTTGGAAGCGGTGATTGGCCGGAGGTGTCACGTGTCCCGCGGCTGTCATGTGTTTCGCGGGATGACAGGTGCTTGGTGCCGGTCTCAGATTGGCCGGTTGGTAGCTTGGGGAGTGTTATACACAGCTTGCCTGTGTTATGATAGACACGGTTGCTTGTCTCTGATTGGCCGGGTAACGGCCATGGGACAAGAGTCACACAGCTGATTACTATTAGATGTATTATTATGGTTATATGTACAGCGTGGTCTCGGGTATCTAGCTATATGCCCCTGTAGATGGACATTCGTCTGAAACATGTCGGGTTGCTGATTGCTGTTACCCTGTTACCACGCTAACTACTACTTTTTTATTCAACTTGTGATCACTTGTTCAACTTTTTTATCTGATGCTTGTGAAACGTCTGCTGTATTGCCGATGATTTCAAATAAACCTGCTTTTATTGGTTCATGCACCATGTGGAGATTCCTCTTTTTTTCCCTATGTGGATGCCATTTGACGTGGTGAGAACTACATCTCTTCGGCCACCAGTGTACTGGGAGAGGTGAATCCATTCATCCATCCATCCATCCATCCGATGACTCACAGTCCATCTCGCTCCTGAAGTAGTTTTGGATGCATTTTCCATTATTTTCCATTGACATGTCTCAGCGAGTCTCCAGTGAACACCCTTAGGATCACTTGGATCCGTAAGCTCTTATGACACCCAGCCGTACGGTGAGAGTGTCCATCCCTTCTGGTAAGCGCATCCACCTTACTACTTCTATATGAAATCTGTATGCAGGAAGATTGTCCAGCAGATGTAACAATTGATACGAGATCTCCTCTGTGCCACAGTCTACACAGTGTTGTTGCTGCAGTTTTCTTTTAACTTATGAACTTTATTTTATTCTAAGTTTATATACCAACATACACTTGTTTGATGAAGGGTGATATATATTACTACTTACTATTATATTTTGTTGTCTAGTTTCACCTATGTTTTTCGAATTATCACTACACTCTTATTGAAGAGTACACATATTATTCATGAAAGGTGATATTTCTTTATATTCACTGAAAACGCATGTTTAATGGCACTTAGCGCTGCATTTTTTATTTATCACATTTTGTATACGGTTATCATACTGGTAATGCTGGCTGCTGACTTACACTTTTAATAGTAATTTTTCTTAGTAGCGCAACAATACCTCTCTTTTTTTTGGGAAATGAATATAGAGCTAGATCTAAACTGTTTCTTGTCCATTGATTAATTTTCAATCGCCTGGGGTTAACCCCTAATTGTTTGGGGGTAACCCATTTACTCTGAGCGACTACGTGGCTGTACTATATTATTATTTATTTATTTAGGAGTCAAATATGTTTTTTTATTGTTTTTAACAGAATATGATAAAACAATACAAATATCTTTCAGATGACTATATCATGGGGAAAAACAGTACAAATCTCACTTTTCTGTTATCATCGGAAGCATGTCCAATATATGCACTAGTACACCGCAGACTTCAAGAAGAGACGGTGACTCACTATACCTGGAGTCGTGAGAGTCCACACCATTGAGAAGCACTACATCTGACTGTGATATAAGTAGAAAGGGAAAAGACCAATATGGAAAAAGAGGGTAAGAAAAGAGTAAGAGGGTAGGGGGGATTAAAGAGGGAAATAGAATATAGGGGTAAAGGGGGACTGAGGGGGACCGAGCAGACCTTGGTACACCAAACCTGCCTTATGCAGTCATGGTAATCGGCTGGGTGGATTCGGGGGCATCAATAATGTTTTAAGGGAGTCTGAAGTAGAATATTCTAACCAAATAAGCCAGAGGGTTTTGAATTTGTCAAAGGTGTCATTATTGAGAGCCAGCATCTCTTCCATGCGCATGATGTCATTAACCACTGAGACCCATAAGGTCAGTGGGGGGTGGTGGTAGTTTTCCAGAATAAGGGGATAAGCTGTCTAGTGGCCAACAGAAAGAAACGCAGTAGGGTGCGTTCCTGGAGGCTATGGAGCCAGGAAGCATAGACAGTAGGGCTATTTCCAGGAAGGGTGTTAAAGGCCGATTGTAAAGATTACTGTATATAGCAAAAACCTGTGACCAGAAGGGCTGAATGGACTGACAGTCCCACCATATATGTAGATAGCTTCCATCTGTCGAGCCACATCTCCAACATGAGGGAGGCACAGATGGAAAGATTTTGTTTAAAGATTGAGGGTCCCTGTACCATCGAGAGAGAAGTTTAAAATTTTTCTTCTGCGTATAACAGGATATTGAGGATTTGTGCGTAAAGTAATATGATTTTTGCCAATCCGCTGTGTGAAGTTCCTTTCCCAGATCTGCGGACCACTTCCCTGTGTAAGAGGGGGGTTGATCGTGTATCAGTGTGTGTTGTAGTGAGTACATGGCAGAGAGTAAATGTCTGGGTGTTTCTGGGAGAGAGCACAGCTGTTTGTATCCCGTTAGGGTCCTGTGAGTTTGAGAGGATGTAAAGAGGTCAGAACAAAAGGAGGAGATGCGGAGGGCTGTGAGTCGCTGTTGCTTTGGGGATTAGGAACTGCCGGAGCGCCTGAAGTGGGATCTACAAATGTGTTCGCTGTTGGCCATGTGGATCGGGAGTAAGGGCCTATCAAATTAGAGCCCATACCTTGGGGCAGTGTAGGGTGGTCAAATAATGATGTTAGGGTTGAGGGATCCGAGGACAACAGCGCGAGCATTCATTTTCTGTACCATAAGTGCAGGGCGGCAATAGTCAACGGGGAGGTGTTAGAGAGTAAGTGTAAATGCTGCCCATAGCCCTAAAGTAGAGCTTGAAGGTCAAAGGTGGATAAATCTTGTTCCACCATGGTGGATGCTTTAGAGAAGGGACGAGGAAACCATTCGAGCACCCTAGATAGTAGAGCAGCCCTGTGGTACAGCTCAAAGTCAGGGAGGCCTACCCCTCCCTGGGTTTTGGGGTACGTGAGTAGGGTATGACGAATACAAGATGCCGTGATGCCATACAAAACATATGGACATTGATCATACGGAGATAAAGAAACATTTAGGGACAGTAGTTTAGGGAGGGTGTCCATCTTCAGTGTGTTAATAAGACCAAACCAAGGTAGTGGGGTGGTATTCCAAGCATCAAGTTCCCTCCAGAGCCGGGCCAGTAAGTGGAGATAATTAAGGGAGTAAAATTCCGATAAATTGGCAGGAATCGTTATCTCCAGATACGAAATACCCTGGGACTCCATTGGAAGGGGAAGTTAGCTTGTACTTGGGTAAGGGTTGTGTGTGGCAGGGATATGTTAAGAGCCTCAGTTTTAGACACGTTTAAATTTAATTAAAATTTACTAAGTTCCCCGAACCTGTGGAATTACTTCATGAGGGAGGGAAATGTGTGGTTGTTGGACGTAAACCAGGAGGTCATCTGCATAAAGGGAGAGTTTGTGGTTAGAAGAGGGTGTCTGGATTCCCACTATAGATGGATTGTGTCTGATGGCTTGGGCTAGATGTTCTATTACTATAACAAACAGCCGGAGCCATAGGGGGCAGCCTTGACGAGTGCCGTTGGAGATCTGAAAGGGTGCAGAGTATGAGCCATTTACCAGGACAATTGCCGAGGGGCCTGAATATAAAGCCATAATTTTGGAAAGACAAGTGGAACTAAGGCCTATTTGTTCTAGGGAGAGGCTTAGGAATTGCCAATTGACCTGGTCAAAGGCCTTCTCGGCATCAAATGACAGGAGGCATGCCTTTAGCTTATGATGTTGAATGTAGGAAATTAGGTGGATGGTCTTGGTGGTATTGTCCCTGGCTTCTCGGCCAGGGACAAATCCCACCTGATCTTTATAAATGATTGAGGGCAACAAGGGTGAAAGCCGGTTCGCCAAGACCTTAGCAAAAATGTTTATGTTGAGATTAAGGAGTGAAATTGGTCGATAGCTGCTGCATTGGGAGGGATCTTTTCCAGGCTTGGGTATGACCGATATGTTAGCTGACAGGATATTACTGGAGGGTAAGTGGGTTTCGTCTATGGCATTAAACCCCGTAGCCATTAGCGGGGCGAGGGACTGAGCGAATGATTTAAAAAACCTGGGTGAAAACCCGTCAGGGCCAGGGCACTTGCCGGCTTTCAGACCTTTAATAACTTTGAGGAATTCCTCTACCGTTAGGGGATTATCTATGTCGGAAGCCTGCTCGAGAGCTATCTGTGGCAGGGCCGTTTCTGAAATGTAATTCTTCATGTTTGAGAAATGTGTTTCTCCTACATGATTTGATGAGGTTAGTGTAGGTAGGTTATACAAGTTGGAGTAATAGCGTCGGAAGGCATCCGAGATGCCTCGTGTATTACTGATTTTTTTGTTGGTCTACCGTGCAGATATGTTGGATAGGTCGACGTGGAGGTCTGGGGTGTAGGACCCCCGCTAGATGTTGTCCGCATTTGTTGGTTGGCAAATAGTGTCGGTTGTGTCCTCAATCCCTAGCTAAGAGGGAGTTGGCATCTAAAATGCGAAGTAGTTCCCTGCGCACATTAGAGAGGTCAACATATGTTGACGGGTCTGAGGGTCTGAGTCACGTTTATGTGTTGATTCGAGTGTGTTTATATTGGATAAAAGTCGAGTAATGTCAGCAGACCTAGCTTTCTTTAAGCGGGAGCCGTGTTGTATTAAAGTTCCACGGAATACACATTTTAAAGCCTCCCACTTAATAAGAGGGTCAGTGCCATCAGACTTGTGATCCTGAATAAAGTCCTGAATCGCTTGTTCAACCGCTGTGACACCCAGTTGTGTCCTTCAGTAAATTATCGTTCAAACGCCACGAGTGTGTTCTACGTGTTGTCGGGGAGCCGGCTATGCTAAGATGTGCAGGGGCATGGTCAGACCATAGTATGTTGCCTAGGGAAGCCTTAAGTGGGATGTCAAGTAGGGATTGGGAGACTAGGAAGTAGTCAATACGACTGTATGAATTGTGGGCCATGGAATAACAGCTGTAATCTCTCTCAAATGGGTGCTGTATTCACCAGACATCAACTAATTGTGTGGAATGTAGCAGTGATTTTATGTGAGCGAGGGCTGTGTGGGATAGGGAGGACTTACCCGAGGAAGTGTCCATGGCTGGAGAAAGGGCTACGTTGAGGTCACCCCTCATAATGAAGCAGGGACCTCCAAAAGATAGTAACTTGTTCAGAACCGTAGATAAAAAGCTCCAATGGTCTTGGTTCGGTCCATATACATTAGCCACTGTAAAAATAGAAGAGTTAGATTTTAGTTTAAGGAACAAATAGCAGCCTAGGGGGTCAACAAGGGAGTCTAATACTTCAGGATGAAATGATTTGTGAAAGGCTATTGATACTCCCTTAGACTTTGATTGCGGGTTCGTGCTATGATGCCATTGATGATAATAGTGATTATTAAGGGTCGGGGTGTCCGGGCCCCTAAAATGGGTTTCTTGTAGGAGCAAAATTTTAGTTCTGGCCTTGTTAAAATGGTACAAAATCTGGCTATGCTTCTCAGGAGTATTGAAGCCCCTGCATTTAAAGGAAGATAGGGTTATATGATCAAGTGACATCATGATAAAATGGAGAGGAATTAAACTCTAGACTGATAAGCATTATCTGCAAGGTCTGCTCGGTCCGAGTAGGGATGGGGAGAGAAGGGGTGAATATAGGGACGGAGAGAAAAGCGAGAAAAAGAGGGGGCTAAGAGAGTGGAGGGAGAATAGGGATAACAGAACCAGAGAAGGGAGTGAGGAGTCAGCGTTGTAGGGGACAGGAACCAACAACAAAAAAAGGAGTAGAGGAATAATCAGGCCACTAGGTGGCGGTGCAGGATCATAAAGTGAATATCTAAACATTACTAGAATATAAAACAGGCTAAGAAGAATACAATGCTTGTACAAGCACTGTCGGTCCTAAGGGGGGTATATGTGGTAGACACATGGAGTGCCTCCCGATCCCGGGGTCCCCGGGGATACAATAACTGTTGTTAAACTAAAGTTAACCATCAACATAAAACGTATGAAAAATGCATTGTGGCACAGATGCAATACACAGGGTAGGCATACCCACACACATTTTAACAATGTCAAGGGGAACCTTGAGGGCTTCCCGTAACAGAAAACCTGAAAAAGGACAGATATATGGGGAAATAAACTGCGGTGCTAAACTTAACACAACTGCCCCCTATCTGCAAAATGGGTCCTCTAAGAGTCCATATACCTGTAAGGAGGAAAGAAAAATTAAGGAAGAAAAAATAAAAAAACTGGGGTGAGGGAGGAGGAGTCATCATGTTGTGAGGGAGAGAAGTGTCCCAGTTATTTAAATGAGGTATCCGTGTGGGGCTCTCTCTAGTAAAATCAGGCGTCTGATCCATCAAACTTCAATTGGGGGGTGTATGTCCTGTGTCAGAGCAGGGGAAACAAACCCAATATCAGGGTAAAAATATGGATGTGTGATCAGTGAAGATCAAGGGCAAGTCAATCATCTGGTGGTTTCTGGGATGAGCTTCTGGGATGAGCCGCTTGTTCTTGCCAGATTTCTGCCATTGCGGCTGGAATGGAAGACCTGGGGTAGTGGGTGGAAAGGGCTAATCAGGCAAGGATACTTGAGGCAGCTCCAGTGTGCTCAGGAAGCGTGGAAGGTCTCCCAGGGTATGGAAAAGGGCGTCTTGACTTCGTGGTGAACCCTCAACTGGAAGGGGAACCTCCATTGATACTTAATCTGTCTCTCTTGGAGTAAGGATGTAAGCGGTTTAAGAGCGCGTCTCATAGCCAGTGTTTGGCGTGAAAGATCTGGCAGTAACATGACAGGGGTATCGTTCAATCGGATGGAATCCTGTGTACTGGCGGCTTTCATGATCTCTTCCTTCACTTTGTAAAAGTGTACCCTGCATAATGTGTCACGTATAAAAGTGGAGTCAGGATTTCTCGGTCCTGAGATCCTGTGCACTCTGTCTAATTTGATGGGGGTGTCCTTAGGCTGCTGTAGAAGTTGATTGAAAATGGTAGTGACAGCCCCCGCTAGGTCTTTTTGTTCTATCTAATCAGGGATACCACGGATCCTAATATTGCTCTGTCTGTTACGGTTCTCGATATCATCTTGGTCTTACATAAGCTGCTGCAGCATGACAGTATGGGAATTAAGAGTCTCTTTGTGGGACTGTAGGGTATTACAGATGCCATCAGTTGCGTTTTCTACATCTTCCATACGTGTCCCTAAACCTCTCTCGTTAATCTCCTGTTTGTAGGTCTTGTCCATGCGGGAGACATAGTGCTCAAAATCAGTTTTAGTAGGCAGGAATCGCAGGTAAGCATGCATGGATGACATCTGCGATTCCATGTCCCATAAGTCCTCAGAACACAGGGACGGTTGTGAAAGATGGTGTGGGCTGTGGGGACTGCATGAGGGAGGCTCAAAGTTAATGAGAGAGGCAGAACGGCCTCTGGAGCATACCTGTGTGTCCGCTGGTTCAGAGCGGGCCAAGAATGGAGGTGCCGCCGCCATCTTGGATTTCTCCTGGCTGAGGAAGGCCGCAGACGAACGGGTCACAAATCGGCCTAAATCCCCCAGTGAGCAGTCCCCGGAGGGCTTGGAGTGTTCTCTGGGTTTCCCTTTACCCATCAGGGCAGTTTTGAGAGCTGTGCCAGCGATGATGGAGGTAATCTAACCCCGGAAAAGTCGGCGAGATCGGGAGCTTCCGCTACACGTCTCCTACAGCTCCATGCGCCAGGCCACGCCCCCTTTATTCATTGATTTATAGCTGGTGATCACGATAGTATTTATCCTAGCATTTGCCATCTGTTATTGATATTGGGACCCATGCTAACATCTAGAGGACCATGTTGTAATCACAGAATTTATCATTAATAACTCACGAATGGGGATATATTATTTTACACACTATGTTGCACTAGTAATTCTTTCCGCTATGTGCGGGGTTGGGAGAGGAATTCTGTTTTCCCTATCATTCGATTTTAGCTAATTGATTTGTTTTAAAGATTGTACATACAACTCAATGGAGATTTGGCTTGTTTCTGTTTCCTGACCGGGACTGAGGCTGCGCAAACACTTCTCTATAGTAACCATTCATACTATTTAAACCGTGACCTCCAGTGATCAGGTACGCTTCCTGAGGACGTTAACAATGAAACGTACGTCAAGGCGGTACCTGGTCATGTTTTTTGTCTTGCCTATGCCACATCCGGAGCAGCTGGTTGTCGGTGCGGACTGGTGGAACGCACGCCATCTACGGAGGTGGACGCAGAGGTGACTCCACATACCACTCTCTATGAGAAGCCAGTAGCCCCAGTGCCGGGTTAGGCACTTGTAAATGTAAGGAGCCATTTGGCTATTTTTTTATTCTGATTTTACTCAATAAACGGTATTATGCTATGGATGTCTTTTGCTCTCTCTATATGTCCTGCTTTTACCCATGAGGAGAAAGGTTCCGATCATCTCCAGTCCAACCCATGTGAGCAGGCACAATCCTGCAAAAGTACTATTTGACTATCTTTCCTACGAAAGAGGTCAAATAGATCTGGTAAGCAGATCACTTATCTAGTCACATTGGGTGTCGTTTGTTCTTTTCTGGTGAAGGACTATTTATTATCTGTCGGAAGACATCATCACATTTGGAAGATTGGGGTTTATTTGTTGTCTGTGGACTGTTCTAAAGATCTTCACCGATTCACGAATCTTATATATACATTTTTTTGTCACTATGGATGGACTCTAGTGATTTTATGTCCAGGTGGACAATTTGCAAATACATTTTGTTTTCACTTCTGTCACTAATATTGTATTTTTAGGATGCCTCATTGTTTGGTTTAGATCATATACCAGTCAATGACCACAGCGCCCCCTACCCTCACTTTTTCACACAGGTGCAGGGTGCTGCTGACTCCCTACTAACTTTTAAAAGTTCCTTGGTGTCAGCTTTTTTCGACACGTGCGCAGCAGATCTCACCATTGCTGTTTGCAACCTATGTCTGAAGCCACTTGGCCACCACATGCTTGACTAGACATATGACGACCTGCCATGCACTTGAAAAACCCACATCATAGACAAAGGCGGACTCCTCCAGTCCTCTCAAAAACCTGCACTGAGAGGAATGAAGGTATAGCAATAGGTGTCACAAGTACTTGAAGCCAATCTGCTAGCAGTACACCACCTGTTGATTTCAGCAGGCAAATTTCCCTACCCCAGTTGCTGAACCGTAAAAAGAAATTCGGTCCCAGACATCCACATGCTCAGCGTCTAAATGCTAGCTTGGCCAAATTGCTAGCACTGCAACTTCTGCCTCATTTTGTGAATTTGTGGAATGTGCTGTACCACAGTGGCAGGTTCCAAAACGGCATTTATTTTCATGCAATGCCATTCCGGCTCCCTACCGGCATGTGGAAGGCAATGTTTTGGCCTCATGGTCCAGCAGGCATGGGCAGGGATGTTACCTTTTCTTCATGGCGCACTTTGTAACTCTGCTGGCAGCTGGGAAGGATGCAGGACAGTGTTCTTGTGTTGGAGCTTGTTCCGCCACAACGCCTCCAAAAAGCTGGTGGTGATTCTGCCACAACATCTGTATGCTCCCCTCCCTACTCTTCTTCTTCCTCTATGGCCTCTTCTGCATAATTGTTCTCTGAACCAGCAGTGCTCCCTAAGCGCTCAAGGGGTTACGCAAGCAGTCAGGCTAAAAGATGCCATGTGGTGCTTGAGTTGGTCTGCCTAGGGGACAGGTGCCACACTGGGGCAGAGATTCTGTCAGCTCTGCAGGGGCTGGCTCAGAGGTGGTTGACGCCATGCCAGCTTTAGCCAGGAATGGTTGTATGCGACAATGGCACCAGCCTTCTCTCTGTCCTCCAACAGGGACACTTGACCCATGTTCCATGTTTGGCACACATCCTGAATTTGGTGGTGCAGCATTTCTTGACCAGGTACCCAGGCTTACAAGATCTCCTGAAGCAGGCCGGTCTGTGGTCATTTCTGCCGCTCATACAATGCCAGTGCTCAGCTGGCTGACATTCAAAGGGAATGCAACCTGCCCAACAACCACCTCATTTGTGACATGCCCACCAGGTGGAACTCAGCGTTGGCAATGCTACAGCGGCTGCACACGCAGCAGAGGGCCATCAATGAGTACCTGTATGAGTATGGCACCAGGACAGTCAGAGGAGCTTGGCTTCTTTTCGCCATGCCAGTGGCTACTGATCAAGGATGCATGCACTGTCCTGTCACCATTTGAGCAGGCCACAAGGGTGATGAGCAGTGACTATGCATGCATCAGTGACACTGTCCCTCTAGTCTTCCTGCCCGGAAGACTATTGTCTTATTTTTTAATTAAAAAAGTGTAATTATCCCAAAAAAGTGCGCTTGTAAGACCACTGAGCAAATACGGTGTGACAGAAAGTATTGCAACAACCGCCATTTTATTCTCTAGCATGTTAGAAAAAATTGTATAATGTTTGGGGGTTCTAAGTAATTTTCTAGCAAAAAAAAAAATTTTTAACTGTTTTTTGTTGTTTAAACAACAAATCTCAAAAAGAGGCTCGGTCCTTACGTGGCTAAAATTTAAATCCAAAATAATCAGCTTTGTCTGGGGGAAAAAGAGTCACAGCTGCACTAAAAAGATACTTTGTCAGTTGAAGGTTCAAGGGGGTTTGAGCCTCTCCCAAATGTCACACTTCCTACATTCAATCTGGCTCTACAAACCTGATCCCCTAAAATCACGGCCTACGAACAGTGGTTTTCCAAGATTATGCATCAGAGGGGGGGCATCTCTACCATATACTCATCCCTGGTTGAAAACCAGAATATACCATCCAATGCCCAGGCCTGGAAATCTCACCTGGAGGTGAAGTGGGATCCTGATGAGTGGTTTAAATCTTTCCAAAGATCTTATAAGAGCATCATGAACATCTCTCTCTCTTTTTATTTATATTTTATTGTGTTTTTATTGAATTTTACAGTACAGAGAAAACACAAGTGGTACAGTAATATCAAAAGAATCAAACATAGATGCAGTAACATTAAGCTCGTCTAGTATAAATGAATATCAAAATAGAGAACAACACATACGAGAACAGTCAAAGGGCTATAACCAGTAAACAGTTGAATATTGAAAACAAGGGATGATCTCAGCTCCTGGCCCTTTGACCCCCGTACAAAATAACCCAGAATTTACATCGGCCTGCAAACACGAATGAAAATGACAGCAAACGAGATACCACCCTTGTTAGCGACACAATGTTTTGAGAAAGATAAGGTGAAAACACTACAAGAACTTACTCGGACAAAAGGGCTAGAAACATTATCCCACTGGGAATATCGCCAAATATGTAGTTTCATTTCAAATCCCAATAAGCATAAACATTATACTAGGCCTCTGTCACCGCTTGAAGAAATATGCTTACAGGCTGATAAAACTGATAAAACTATCTTTTTGGCATTCGCACACAAATGCTCAATCAGCATGCACCACCAGGAAACCTCAATCAAACTCTTGACAAACTTGTACAATACACTTTCTAAAATTCATAAATGGTTCCCCATGGCTTCAGATGTCTGCTGGAGATGCAATGGGACCAGAGGAACCGCATACCGCATTTGGTGGGAATGCGACCTAATATGTCCATTTTGCAAAAGGTTTGTGAGATCATTAAAAACATTACAGAAACTTTGATTCAACTAATGGCAACATGTTGCCTATTATATATCACCAAAGGTCCAATAAAAAAATGTAAGAGTTCCCTAACAAGATTTTTACTCACTGCTGCCAAAGCCTTAATACCCAGGCTTTGAAAATCCTCCCTCTATTAAAGAATGGCTCCTCAACATACAGGAGATGTATGGTATGGAGGAAATACGGGCTACAGCTCTCGAAAACATAGAAAATGTAACTCCTTATGGAGAGTATGGGTGGTTTACAGATATTCTGACAAATATAAGATGCTCACAGACACCTGAACTACAGGTGTAGTCCCAGCAATTGCAAGATGTCTCTCCTTCTCTTTCATCCTCTTTCCTTTCTATTCTATTTAGACTATCTTTGGTCCCACACTTACCTTGATAAAATGTGAAGTTAACAGGATTAACACTACAATATAATTGTATCATTTTTGAGTTTTCTACATTTTATAGATAAGTATGTTAGTGCTGGGCACCCGGTCATGACTGGGAAACCAACAAGGTCATGCCCTTAATTCACTGAGTGTTAATGCATAAAAGTTTTAGATTGTTAGTAGAACATTAAAAGTTAAGCTTGCACTAATTTTCATGTAATTCAATTAGCAATGTATCTATATGACTTTTTATGTTACTGGTATGCTTCACTGTATTTCAATAAAAATTTTATTGGGTAAAAAAAAAAAAAAGAAAGAAAACAAGGGATTATGATGCTGGATAGGCATGTGGGGTCCAGGCGGGGTTTTGGGGAGGCAAACTCAGATTTATCCCCCAAGTCCCAAAATGTCAAACCTGTCCACAGCATCTTCTACTTGGGCTGTCATGTGTTCCATTCTACATATTTCAGCAATAACCTGTAGAAATTTATCTTGAGATGGGGGATAGTAGACAAGCAACAAATAGGAATAACTCGCTTGGCTGCCAGTAAAATATCCAAGGCTAATTTATTCAAAGCTTTCCCAAACCAGGAAAGGGGAGGTCCAGAAGGGAATGTAACGGATCCAGCGGGAGTGGATGCTCAAATATTCGCTGAAGCAAAGACATCACTATGGACCAAAAAGGTACAATTAACATTGCCAGAAAATGTGGTAATGAGTGCCTCTAGTTTTACTACATCTCCAACAAAGAGGGGAAAGGGAGGAATCATAACGATGCAATATTTCGGGAGTCCTGTGCCAAAAAAGTAGTACTTCAAATGCTGTCTCTCTCTGAGCAACACACCTGGATACTTTGGTCATTGAAGTCCAAATCTTATCCCATTGAACGAGGGCGATTGGTTGTTGAATGATATGGGCTCATTTTCACATGTAGGTGTGTAGGTCTTCAGAAGGTGGAGAAGACTCCTGGAGCAATTGATAAATGGCAGATATGGGTCACAGTTGGTGGGGACCTTGGGAACAGAGAAGTTCAAAGACCATTGGTTTGGGTAGAATAAGGGTCGGAGAGAGGGTTGATAAATAGTGGCTTACTTGGAGGTATGAGTAGAACAGATTTTTTGGTATCTGGTGCTTGGACTGAAAGTCCGCAAAGGTCCAGAACATACGGATAGTCAGGTGACCAAATTGGCGGAGCTGGAACAGGCCTCCCTGTGCCCAGGGGATCATTTGAGTGTCTAATAGGTTCGCACCAGAACCTGCGAACAGACCGAAAATTCAAACGAACATTAGAACCCCATTGACGTCTATGGGACTTGAACGTTCAAAATCAAAAGTGCTCATCATTTTAAAGGCTAATTTGCATGGTATTGTCCTAAAAAGGGTTTGGGGACCCGGGTCCTGCCCCAGGGGACATGTATCAATGCAAAAAGAACTTTTAAAAACTGCTGTTTTTTTCGGGAGCAGTGATTTTAATGATGCTTAAAGTAAAAAAAAAAAAAAAAGTGAAATATTCCTTTAAAATCGTACCTGGGGTGTGTCTATTGTAGGCCTGTAAAGTTGCGCGTGTTTCCCGTGTTTAGAACAGTCCCTGCACAAAATGTCATTTTTAAAGTAAAAAATCTAATTTAAAACTGCTTGCGGGTTTAATGTAATGTCGGGTCCTGGCAATATGGATGAAAATCAGTGAGACAAATGGCATGGATACCCCCCAGTCCATTACCAGTCCCTTTGGGTCTTGTATGGATATTAAGGGGAACCCCGCACCCAAATTAAAATAAGGAAAGGTGTGGGGCCACCAGGCCCTATATACTCTGAACAACAATATACAGGCGGTGCAAACAAGACAGGGACTGTAGGTTTGTTGTTAAGTAGAATCTGTTTGTAATTTTTAACGGGTACATTTTTAACATGTTTAGCTCCAGCCAAAAAATCTTTTTTAAGCTTTTTGGAAAACATAGGGAAGGGTTATTACCCCTGTGACATTTGTTTTGCTGTCTGTCCTCCTCTTCAGAAGATTTCACCTCACTTTTTGTCCCAATGACAAATGTTTTTTGAAAATTTGGGTTTTTTTGTGGAACAAGGATTGGAAAGCATCAGTGGAAAGGAGAAATGTTTTTCCCATATTAACTCTTACAGGAGAGAATTTCCCTTCCTAGGGATAGATTTCATCTCACTTCCTGTTGTCTCCTTCCGTTTTCAAGTAGGAGTCGTTTGTAAGTTAGATGTTTGAAAGTAGGGGCCTGCCCTATATACTCAGCAGAAATTTGGGCCTTAGGTGTTGTTGTGGCCACAACACTGTAAGCCCTCACAGGGCCCTGCTGTGAAATATTAGATCAAGAATTGTAATTACATGCCCCTGTTCAACAGGGGCAGAAAAATTGGGCCTTTGGTGGTGGTGGTGGTGCTGGTGCCACAACACTGTAAGTCCTCACTCGCTCTTGGTGGGCGTAGAAATGGGCCCTGCTGTGAAATATTAGATCAAGAATTGTAATTACATGCCCCTGTTGAACAAGGGCAGAAAATTAGGCATTTGGTGGTGGTGGTGGTGGTGCTGGTGCCACAACACTGTAAGTCCTCACTCGCTCTTAGTGGGTGCAGAAATGGGTCCTGCTGTGAAATATTAGATCAAGAATTGTAATTACATGCCCCTGTTGAACAGGGGCTGAAAAATTAGGCCTTAGGCACTGGTGCTGGTGCCACAACACTACAACCCCTCACAGATACTCTAGACGCAGAAACGAGCCCTGCTGCAAAGTATTGCATCAAAAATTGTAATTACACGCCCCTGTTAAACAGGGGCAGAAAAATTGTGCCTTAGGCACTGGTGGTGGCGCCCAGAACCAAAAATGTTCTTACAAGCTATCAGCGTCATGATTGAGGAGGAAGAGGATAATTACTCAGGGATAGTCACTCAGCATCAGCATAGGCAGTCTTTGAAGGGATCTGAGATTTCAAAAAAAATTATTCTGTTACATCAGCATCAGGTGCTTGGTAGCTGGTGGTGATCCAAGACTGATTCATTTTTATGAAGGTCAGTCGATCGACCGAGTCGGTGCACAGACGCACCCTGTGATCGGTTACAAAGCCTCCAGCAGCACTGAATGTGCATTCCGAAAGAACGCTGGATGCAGGACAGGCCAGTAGCTCAATTGCATACTGTGCAAGCTCTGGCCAGTGATCCATCCTCAAGACCCAGTAACCCAGAGGATTTTCGGTGGGCAAGGTGTCCAAGTCAGATCTTGCCACTAGGTATTCCTGCACCATGTAAAACATACGCTGGCGATGGTTGCTGGAACCGATCATACCTTGGGGCTGCAGACCAAAAAATTGTCTGAACACATCGGTCAGACGGCCACCTTCTCCACCGCTCCTTCTTTCACTGACCGAAGCCTCAGCAACACGTTGTCCAGAAACAGGAGTTTGTAACCTCCCAGTCTCTGGGAACGCGTTGCACAGACCTTTCTGCAAGGCCTCCCGAAGATGTTTCATCCTCTGCTCCCTCTGCGATGGCAAGATAAGGTCCGCAACCTTACCCTTGTAACGTGGATCAAGGAGGGTTGCCAGACAGTATTGGTCCTTCTCCTTGATACCACGAATACGAGGATCCTTACGCAGGCTTTGCAGGGAGGCCATGCAGCGTAGGTTTGCTAAGGCATTTGGTCCGAAGTCCTCTGGGTCACTAAGGACGACATGGTCCGCAGCCACCTCCTCCCAGCCACGTACAAGTCCATGTGTTTCTTGGGACTGATCCCTTAAAGATTGCTGCTGATGCTGAGTGCCAGGCTCCACCTCCATACTGACACAATCTTCCTCTTCCTCCTCCTCCTCCTCTTCCTGTGTGATTGGCGGGCACGCAGGAACACTGTCTGGATAAAGGGGGCCTTGAGAGCTAAGGAAGTCCTCCTCTTCCTGCCTCTGTTCTGCCTCAAGTGCCCTGTCTATTATTCCACGCAGCGTGTGCTCCAACAGGTGGACAAGGGGGACAGTGTCACTGATGCATGCACTGTCACTGCCCACCATCCTCGTGGCCTCCTCAAATGGTGACAGGACAGTGCATGCATCCCTGATCATGGCCCACTGGCGTGGGGAAAAAAAACAAGCTCCCCTGACCCTGTCCTGGTGCCATAGTCACACAGGTACTCATTGATGGCCCTCTGCTGCGTGTGCAGCCGCTGCAGCATGGCCAATGTTGAGTTCCACCTGGTGGGCATGTCACAGATTAGGCGGTTCTTGGGCAGGTTAAACTCCTTTTGGAGGTCCGTCAGCAGAGCACTGGCATTATATGACCGGTGGAAATGCACACAGACTTTCCTGGCCTGCCTTAGGACATCCTGTAAGCCCAGGTACCTGCCCAAGAACCGCTGCACCACCAAGTTAAGGACGTGAGCCAAACAGGGCACATGGGTCATTTGTCCCTGTCGGAGGGCAGAGAGGAGGTTGGTGCCATTGTCACAAACCACCATTCCTGCCTTAAGTTGGCGTGGCGTCAACCACCTCTGAACCTGCCCCTGCAGAGCTGACAGAACCTCTGCCCCAGTGTGGCTCCTGTCCCCCAAGCACACCAGCTCAAGCACCGCATGGCATCTTTTGGCTTGCGTAGCCCCTTGAATGGCTACAGAGCACCGCTGGTTCCGAGGACAAAGCACAGGAAGAGGCCATCTAAGAAGAAGAAGAGGAGGGGGTGGAGGAGAGAGGTGTGTCACAATCATTAGCATTTTGGAGGCGTGGTGGCAGAACAACCTCCAACACTACTGCACCTTGTCCTGCATCCTTCCCAGCTGCCAGCAGAGTCACCCAATGCACCGTGAAACTTAGGTAACGTCCCTGTCCATGCCTGCTGGACCATGAGTCAGCGGTAATATGCACCTTACCGCTGACCGCCCTGTCCAGCGAGGCATGGACATTGCCTTCCACATGCCGGTAGAGAGCCGGAATCGCCTTCCATGAGAAAAAGTGGCGTTTGGGTACCTGCCACTGAGGAACCGCACATTCCAAAAACTCACGGAAGGGGGCAGAGTCTACCAACTGAAAAGGCAGCAGTTGAAGTGCTATCAATTTTGCCGAGATAGCATTCAACCGCTGGGCATGTGGATGGCTGGGAGCAAACTTCTTTCGGCGGTGCAGCAGCTGGGGCAGGGAAATTTGCCTGGTACAATCTGACGTCGGTGTACCAAAAGCAGATTGCCCACAAGTACAAGTACAAGCACAAGAACACCTAATTCTACACCTTCACTCCTCTCAGTGCAGGTCTCACAGAGGACTGAAGGTATAGTGGGGTTGGAGATCTCAGCTGATGAGGAGCAAGGAGAGGTCCTCTTTGTTCTTTGGTGTGGGTCTTTTAGATACGCTTGCCAACGAACTGCATGGCAGGTCAACATATGTCTGGTCAAGCATGTGGTACCCAAGCGGGAGATGTTTTGGCCACGCGAGATACGCTAGAGACATATGTTGCAAATAGCAGCAGTGCAATCTGATGCACTTGTCTCAAAAAAGGCCCACACCAAAAAACTTTTTGAATAGCGCGCAGAGACTGCAGCGCCCTGCACATGTGGAGCTTTGGGGTGTGATGCAGTCAATGTGCTGCCCTTAGGCTGGCCCCTGGAGGGCATCCTGCCTCGTTGGTGATGTGCCGCCTCCTCCTCCTCCTCCTCCTCTCTCCTATCAGGCACCCATGTTGAGTCAGTGACCTCATCATCCCCTCCCTCCTCATCACTGGAGCAAACCTGGCAGTATGCTGCAGCAGGGGAGCATGACTGCCAGATTGCTGTCCTTCTTGAGCACCACCTCTGTCCGTGCTCATATTACTGCCTTCATCGAGCTCAGTATCATCATCAGAGCCTTCCAAACACTGGGCATCCTCCTGGAGCATGTACCCAACACTGTGGTCAAACAGTTCAAGGGACTCCTCAGGAGGACATGGTGGGGCTAGGGAAGGAGTCACTGATGACATTGAGCCGAGGGAAGAGGCCGCTGCCTTGCCAGACAAAGTACCCTGGGCATTGGTGAGAGAGGATGAGGAGGATGAGGACGGCTTGGTTATCCACTCGACCAAGTCTTCCGCATGTTGCGGCTCAACACGGCCAGCTGCTGAAAAAAAGGTCAAGCGTGTCCCACGGCCACGTGCTGATGAGGATGCACCGTCTCCACGACCAGCACTAGACACAGAGCCTGCTTGCCCTCTCTTATTGGCTTGTGACTGTCTGCCTCTCCTTCTTGGCCTTCCAGACATACTAATGGCCTGTAGCTGCACTAAGCTGGGATATATATATATATATATATATATATATATATATATATATATATGTGTCGCTTTAACTTACAATTGCGTGGTCGTGCAATGCTGTACTCAAACAAAATTGACGTAATTTTTTTCCCCACAAATAGAGCTTTCTTTTGGTGATATTTGATCACCTCTGTGGTTTTTATTTTTTGCACTATAAACAAAAAATTTTGAAAAAGACAAAATATTTTTTACTTTTTGTTATAATAAACATCTCCAATTATTTTTCCTCAGTTTAGGCCGATATGTAATCTTTTACATATTTTTGTTAAAAAAACCCGCAATAAGCGTATATTGATTGGTTTTCACAAAAGTTATAGCGTCTACAAAATAATCTATATGGGAATAGTTGCGAGTAGCCAGGGTCAGTGCTTCTTTGCTCTCATAATAGTCTATGTCCACAATGTCAGGAGCAAGGTTCTTGAACAGGCTCAATAGGTATAGTCTGATGATGTTGTCAGGCACATTCTCAGAGACACCGGAACTCCTAAGGTTTTGGCGTCTTTCTCTGTTTTCCAGGTCTTCTTGCTGAAGTTGTAATTGGGAAATAGAGTTTTTAAGAGAGACATTTTCCTCTTCCAAAGCTTGAACCTATTGAAATGTCTCATCAAATTTAATTATTTAAATTTAATGTAGCTGTGCGCTCACCAAGCTGGTCAATATCTCCTCTAAGTTCCCTAGAGGTCCTCCCCAACTCAAGGGCTATTCCCCTTGTGAGCTGCTGTACTAGTGCCTGGAGCTTGACATCGATCCGTTAAGGGGTTAATATGGACTAGGGGGTTGGGGGGTGATGTGGGGGAAGAGTTTGCTGGGAGATGCTGTCCGCCATCAGGGTGATAACATATTCCTCTGGGTCTAATTGTGTAATCGAGACCAGCGATTGAGGCCTAGTCAGGTAACAGTCCATGGTGACTACATGACGCAGCGCTTGCGGGGGTCCAGTAGTAGGGTCTCTAATCCCCGATTTTTACCATGGGGTGCTAGGAGGATTAAGGGGTCTGTAGGTCTTACCCTGGGGCGATTGTATTCCAATGGAGCTGTGCGTGCGTTCTGGAAAGAGGAGCGAGACCAGAGCTCACGGATCACACATCAACCATTTTGAAGGGCAGCGCATATGCCCCATAAATATCTCTAATAGAAGCAAACATAAAATTGATTAGATGGTATCAGGTCCCTATTAAACTAGCCAAAATCTATCCAGACGCTTCCCCCTTATGTTTCAGAGGGTGTAACCTCTTAGGTTCCATACTCCATACATGGTGGACTTGTCCCCATATTAGGGGCTTTTGGAATAATTTCTTTCATTTTTTGCGTAAAATCGTGTGAGTCGCCATACCAAAGGACCCCACAACAGCCCACTTAAATAGTAGAGTCGTTAAAATCCCTAAACACACCCAAGCTCTTGTTTTTTACATGCTCCTGGGAGCTAAGATTGCACTCGCCAGGGCCTGGAAAAAACAACTGTCTCTCTTACAGAAACAAAATATAAAATTTCTTGAATTATGTCCCAAGAAAAATTAGTAGCTACCCGTCAAGATAAAGTCTGGAGGTTTAAGGCGATCTGGGAGCCTTTGGCACTATATGTAAAGGTCCCCCTGTACCCTAGTTTCTTGACTTCATAGTCTGAATCACCTGGTTGATTCACCTTATACTCTTCTAGTCCTCCACTCCTCTCTTTCGGGTCCTCTAGGCCCGACTGCCCCCCTCTTTTTCTTGTGTATCTTTCTTTTACCTTTTTATATTGTTTTTTTTTGTATGCTTGTTCAACTATCTTATGGTGTACTATGGTGCTTAGGGCAAGCTATTGGGTTACCAAACGTTTGATACTTTTAGCATTGCTCTATCTATGTTGTTATTGTTAGATTTATAGGGCCTATTAGTAAGGCATCTTGTTCTCACCTCAGTATTGAGAACTTTCCACTACAGGCAAAGGTTGTTCCATTAAAAAGTTTCCTGTCAAGTTGTGGGACTTTATTCCTACTGGTCTTTTGTTTTCCCTCACTTTCAGGTCAATAATCAGGAGGTCTAGGAAAGTTATCTTCATAGTATATCTACAGGTCATTGGTAACCTACTATACCTCCGAATGTACTGGCAGCTACGGCTCTTGTCCACCCAAGACTACTGACTAAAGTTTACAAATCTGTGATGGGTTAACGTTTTGATCACCAGTCCGACCTGATGGAGACTCCCTGTTCACAGTTAGATCCCAATGGCATGGCAGGTCTGTTCCCCATCGGATGGCCAGTAATGATTTTCTGCTCTTGATATTACACCCCCACTCTGCATGTACTACGACTGTACCCATGATTACAATGATGTTCGGCATGTATTTTATGTGTAGATTGTAATTTTCTTCTTCATTTACAATTTTTGCCAAATATGGTTCAGTCTTACTCAACCTACCTGCACCCCCAGCCACAATGCCTTACCTGGAACTTGTTCTTTTTTTGTTTTGTATTGAGATTGGCCTTGCAGGCTGATACAATGTCTGTTTCTGTATTCAATAAAAATATTGAAAATAAAATGTATTAGTAATGATGACAACAGTACAACTGTTGTTTATGTTTTTTTTTTATATCTAATGAACATGTCACTGTCCATAGCTCATAGTGAAAAATATACTGCATTATTGGATTAGTACCTTACCATAAGTGGACATACTGTACAATATTAACCAGTTTTATTTTGTGTTACTTGTAACTGTATGACTCAAAAATTCTATGGTAAAACCATTATGATCCCAAAATGTATTTGACATGTAGGTTAATGATAAGAGTGCTTCCACAATCACAAATAATGTTGAATAATACATCAGTTATTTTAAAATATACCATCAATTAACCAAAACCCCTTTAAATGAAAGCAAAAATTTCAAAAATGAAACATGAAATACACTGATTTTCTAAAGGCTAAAAAATAATCAAAAAGACAAAAGTAAAACTAATAAACTACATCTCACTAAAAAGAAAAAAAATAGTACTGTGAATTATTTATCACTGTAAGCCAAGAAACTCAAATTGAAATTAATGCAAGAGATCGGTATCCTCAAATAGTACAATGTTCAGGTATCCAATTTTTTTGTGTAAATTGCAGCTGACAGGGAGAAATGATAAAATTACCATGCCCCTCCAGCTGTAGTGTTAGGACTGGCTTTAGAATTTAAATGGCATGTAGAGATGGATTTCCTTGTGTTTGTTTCAATGTTGTTCTGCTTTGCATGGAGCCATAATCTAAAAAAAAGAAAAGTGGAAGAAAATAGCACAAATCGGATTTCTGAGATAGAAAAGTTTCTGGTTGGTCCACTGGGAAATGGGTCTACATTTTGTAATCAACTTTGTATTCAAGAACAAAATGCATCAAAGGAAATGGCAGAAGTAGGATTAGAATATATTTAAAATGTATAATGTGGTAACATAGGCACCGTCTGAAAAAAAGCTTAAAAAAAGAGCAGGAAATGGAATGCTTTGGTATTACCCTATACTTTACTAAGGGCCTATTCACATAGTTGTGGTGCATCAATGCACATGAGTTATTGCATGTTATTCTGAGTGTTAATGTGAATTGCATTAAGGCACCCTAATACTTCTAAAGCATCTGACAATGCACTACAATACACAATACAAGACACCTGCAGCATGGTTCACATCTGTGCGTTGTGACCTAACATGCAGGTGTGTAGTATTTCACTGTGTATGTGAAATAGGTAGGCATTTGAGAGGTTTAGAAACCCATGCATTAATCACATGTCAGGAGTAGGGATGGGCGAACGGTGCGCCCAACATCCGAATTTGCAGGGTGTTCGTCTCCCAGGAGGCGAGAGCATTTTTATTTTCTCTATTTTTTGGGTCCAATTGGCCTAGTATGGACTGGGGGATCCCATGCAGTTTTTTTTCTTTATTTTTTCAATAGCCGGGTGTCAGCAATTTTAACTGCAAGTCATTTTAAATGGGATTATACTTTTTTCTTTAGAAATGTCATTTTTGCTGTAGCATGTTTTATGCATGCTACAGATGCGCCGCTTTACAGGCACATTAAGGGGACCCCCAGGCACTATATTTAAAGGATTTTTTTATTGTTGCACTTTAAGCGTAATTAAAATCACTGCTCCTGAAAAAATATATATATATTGATACATATCCCCCAGGGCAGTACCCAGATCCCCCATACCCCTTTTATGGCCAATTACTTGCATATAAGCCTTCAAAATGGGAACTTTTGATTTTTCCTGTTTGGCTCCCATAGACTTCAATGGGGTTCGCTGTTCGGGTTAGAACATTTTCCCTGTTTGGGAGTTCTGCTGCAAACTGAACAGGGGGGTGTTCGGCCCATCCCTAGCCAGGAGGTGCATTGCTTTTCTTCAGAAGCAATTTAAGGCAAAACGTAAAAAACAAAAACAATCTTTCTATATATCCCCTTAAAATAACAAATCTTCACATTTTGAGTATACTGTAGGTCCACTTTAATATAAATGTTGACTGAGCTGCCACTGCTCTCTGACTTCTTATAAAAAAAAATACTAGTTGCCTGGTTTCCATGCTGATCTAATGGGTTCAGAACTTTTTATATCCCTAATAAAAAAATGTTCAAATCAGGAGCTCTGCCTCATTTCAAATTAATCATTTACAGGGGAATTAAAAAATTAAGATTTTTCTTTGAATATGATTGAATGACTAAAGTGAACCTAGCTTTACATTGCTAAGCTAAAGAAAACCTAGTGCGCAAGGCAAAGTATAACCCCTCAGGATTTTTTAGTGACACACCAAGTATGAAGTAAAAAATGTTTATTACAGAATCACAATTGATAAAATTACAAATGTCAAAAAGTTAATATGTAGAAATAGTTACAAATATATACTGAATATACAGAAAATAGGCATAAAACTTAGCTGCCTTATTCGAAGGTTAGGCTAGCAAAAGTGCATGCTGCAAATGACGCCTGACATGTTTCGGGTGATGACATCCTTCCTCAGAGGCTTAGTGTAATTTAGGACAATCGTATTTATTTCATTTTTGTTCTATAAATATAAATATAATACATTTTAGTATAAAGCAATAACAGCATAGTGAGAAAAGAGATTTCTTATTAGAGTCATATCTTCAACATATATTGACATGCTAAAACATAGTTGATGACAATATAACGGTGGATCTGAGTACTGACATGGGCAAACCAATGGATGCTGAACACACAGGGATGGAAGTTTGTCTGCAATCCCCCTAAGTCTACAAACCAGCCAGGGACAGACCCGGTGAGGCAATCCAGGGCAAAATGATTGACCGTCAGCAGCAAGGGAGACAGGGCAGGAGGTCCACTACAAGAACACCTAGCTGATAGGGGTGGAGGATCGAACCACAGCTAACCGGCCAAAAGTATATGTGTATCACAGTTTGTTGATGTATATGTCTCTAAAATTGAACAAGGGACAAAATGAACACAGGGCAACAGTCTGGGCGCTGAAGAGCTTTATATGTGTTGTAATAGAGATACAGCCAGATATAACTAGTAATAGTAATGAACAGTAATAGACAGGTCAGTCAGTATAGTAAGAAAGGTAAGTAGATGAAAAACCTGATAGTACTAGATGTGCTTATAACGTACCTCTGAGAAGTTTGCTTGTATGGAAATGCACCCTCCAGCATGACCCAGTTGATGTGACTGCCCAAGCTGGAGGAGTGATTGTATAAGAGCAAGTAAGGACAGCTGACAATGATTGCTAATGTGCAACCAAAATCAACTGGGGCTGGAATCCCCACATGCTGTTCCAGTGACTGGCCACAGTGTTGTGGTATGGTGTTCTCTGATGGGCGGCGGAGCGGCGGAGTGGGATCCCGCGTCGTGATGTCACCGGCACACGTACATCCCATACATCTGCGACTCATGATGAGATGCAATCAGGAAGGAGTCTTACCTTGCTGTGGATAATGAGGTCCCCGATAGTGGCCGTGGAAATGGCCGCGTCCTGGGGGCCTCCCACGTGCCGGGCAACAGACATATGCCCACGACCACCACCCACCTCCCGCCATAAGGCCAAAAACCCTGAGGCAGTTAGATGTACAGGGGTCCATCCAATGGCCAAGTGGAGACTCGGGAGAGACAATGACACCTAGTGGTCAGCAGCAGAAAACCAGCACGTCTGTACAGCCAAAGGCCCATAATAAAGCGTGTAATTCAAGTAATCTATTGGTAAACCAAAAACAGATAGAATCACAAATCCATAATGATGATGGCACAGATCAATGAAAGACACAATGTGCTAGAATAGATAAACAACACAAATCCCATATATATGCATATACCCATATTGTAATAGTCAACAATAAAGTTCTTTGATCATACCTATAGGAAATGATAATTTGGGGGCCTCAAAACCCTTATGCCCCGTACACACGGTCGGACTTTGTTCGGACATTTCGACAACAAAATCCTAGGATTTTTTCCGACGAATGTTGGCTAAAACTTGTCTTGCATACACACGGTCACACAAAGTTGATGGAAAATCCGATCGTTCTAAACGCGGTGACGTAAAACACGGACGTCGGGACTATAAACGGGGCAGTGGCCAATAGCTTTCATCTCTTTATTTATTCTGAGCATGCGTGGCACTTTGTCCGTCGGATTTGTGTACACACGATCGGAATTTCTGACAACGGATTTTGTTGTCGGAAAATTTTATATCCTGCTCTCAAACTTTGTGTGTCGGAAAATCCGATGGAAAATGTGTGATGGAGCCCACACACGGTCAGAATTTCTGACAACAAGGTCCTATCACACATTTTCCGTCGGAAAATCTGACCGTGTGTACAGGGCATTACTCTTATAAGTCTAACTCACATATGCCTGACTGAAAACCCTCCAGATATGGTTTAAAGCTAAACACCTCATTCAGTTCTGTTAAAAAAAACACCTCATTCAGGCCTGGAGGTGCGATTACATTAAGGCGGAAAATCCACCTTAATTCACTCTGTAAGAGTTGCTTGTTTAAATCACCCCCTCTTGGATTGTTTGGAATATGGTGCAGTGCAAGAAATTGCACCTTTGGAGTATGATCAATATGCACTGTGCGACTATGTCTTCCAAGAGGAAGACCAGGGTCCTTCTTTTTAATACTGGCGGTATGTCTATAAATTCTTTGCCATAATTCAAGTTTGGTTTTTCCCACATAGTAGCAATTGCATTCACACTGCAGTAGATAAACTACACCTGCAGTGCGGCAATTAACAAAATGTTTAGGTCTAAATTTCTCTCCGTTCGTTAAGTCCACATTCTTTCCGATGTGCATATACTGGCAATAATTGCAATACCCACATTTAAATGTCCCTGTTGGTTTAACACTGTCATGTCTATTGATTTTATATTCACTATGGACAAGTTTGTCACGTAGTGATTGAGCTCTACGGTAGGTGATTAGTGGTTGAATGGGGACAAATGGTGCTAGCATAGTATCTATGCTGAGGAGGTGCCAATATTTTTGTAAAATAGCCTTAAACTGTCTGTGTTGCTGACAATATCTTGTAATAACCCGTACGGGTGTAGATTCTTTTTTTTTTAGAGAAAAGAAGCTTATTGTGTACTTTTTCTTGGCTTTTTTATATGCCTTTTTCAGGATTCCATTGGAATAGCCTCTAGCAAGTAACCTTGTTCTAAGTGTGTGGAGAATGGTATTGCCCACTGTGGGCTTTCTGTACAGCTCACTTTGAAGAGAGCCATCTAGATGTTTGATAATTATCAAATCCAAAAATGAGATCCTAAGTGCGTCATGGATCATGGTAAATTTAAGTTTAAATGTATTACTTGAATTTATGTATTCAACAAATTCAAAAAGGGTTGCACTAAGACCATCCCATAACATGATGACATCATCTATGTAGTGATACCAGGCCATAACATACCCGGCATAACCACATATTCCGCTGTCAGAAAGCAACAGCCTCTCCCACTCCCCCAGGTACAGATTGACGTATGCCTGGGCACAGCATGTGCCCATAGCAACTCTCTGTACCTGGAGGTAGTGGGAGCCATTGAAAAAGAAGTAATTGTGTTTTAGTATAAATTCAAGAGATGCCACAATAAACTCAACCAGTCACTATACCGATTTGAATCAAGTAGCACATGTCCTATAACATGTCCTATAACTGAGAGACCCAAATCATGAGGGATTGAACTATATAAGGCCTCCACATGAATGGCGACTAAAAGAGTGTCACCATTGATGTGGAGGTCATCCAGAATCTGGAGCAGATGGATATTGTCTTTTATATGTGATGAAAGGGCTTCCACCAAGGGTTGTAGGAACTTATCAATGAATTTGCTGAGGTTATCTGTAAGACTGCCATCTCCCTGAGACTATTGGTCTTCCTAGTGGTTGGTGGATGTTCTTGTGCATTTTTAGGAGTGCATAAAACATTGCCTCCCTTGGGAAGCTTGTCCTAACATACTCCCAAGTATTTTTGTCTATGACATTGTGGTGAAAGGTCTGATCGACTAGCACATAAAAGTCTTTATGAAGCCGTCAATCATAGATTTGGGTATGCGTCTATACCACTGTGGATTATTTAATATCTTATTGCACATTTCAGCATAATCAGTGTTGTTTTGTATCACAATATTCCGACTTTTTCGGCTGGTTTGATTGTAATAACTGAATTTCTCTTAGTGACTGAATTGCCTCTTGTTCATTGTGTGTTAGATTGCCATGTTGGTGAGGGGAAATCTTTAAATTACGTATATCTTTTGCGACCAATTTTAAGAATGAAGCAGCATTGGGGTTTGAGCTTGGAGTAGGGTACAAACTTGATTTCTTTTTCAGAGAAATAAGATTAGATTTAGATAGAAGAGGTGTAAGTATTATCTCATCGACCTCTTCCAAGTTTCCTGCATACACTGCCAATCCTCATATTATTGATTACATTGCTAAGCTAGGTCATTTAATAAATCAGCCCAGTATGTACATTGAGAGTGTTTAAGATTCTGAAAAAATAAAATAACACTACTAAGACACACAACTACTTTAACCTTTGACCTCTGGAAAATTTATACCGCTTTTATGACCAGGCCAATTTTTGCGATACAGCACTGATTTATTTTATCTGATAATTAGGCAGTCATGCAACGCTGTACCCAAATGAAATCTATTTTTTTCCCACAAATAGAGCATTCGTTTGGTGGTATTTGATCACCACTGCGTTTATTGTTTGCGCTATAAACCAGAACAGACATACAGAAAAACAAAAAATATTTTTTACTTTTTGTTATAAAACATATTCAATAAAAAAATGTAAAAAATCTAATGAATTCATAAATTTAGGCCAATATGTATTCTGCTACTTTACTGTGATTGCAGATGCTATAATGTTTGCATAAACCAAACTATGGGATATAGATATACTGGAATTTCTTTTATACTAGAAATCGTGGCGATCAATGACTTATAGCTGCATTTAATATTGCTGACTTTTTGAGCAACAAGCACCATGCTGTTTTTACATACCAGTTAGACTGTGTAAGTAAAAGGTTTAAAGTACATATCAGACTAGGAAAAACATTCTAAAGACCAGAAATGTTTAATATTTGCCAAGAAATAAAATATATGTTGCTTTTATTTCTATTAAAGAAACCATACCCCAGCTATCTCACATACTTACTTCACTCCTTTATGTTTTAGAATCCATTCAAATATATTTGTTTTCCTCCAGGAAAAAGGAATATGTTTTACTGACTGAGAATGCATTGAAATGGAGATGTTATTCATTATTATGTGACTAGTTCATATCTATATAATGATTTGACCAGCTCACCCATAATTATGTTCCAAGCTTCAAATACCAGAGGACAGTCAAAATTTTTTATCCAGCTGAGGCCTGATATTACTAGATCAGTTTGGCTTTTAAAGTAGAATTCTGGGCTTTTATTAACTATGCTTAAAAAGGTTGCCACCCCATTCCTAAAAACTATACTAACTAACCTATGTAAAAAAATGCATATACCGCATGTATCGGCATATAACACATACATATTTTCCCCCTGAAAATAGTGGGGAAATCGTAGATGCATGTTATATGCCAAAATACTTTAGTGCTGCCTCGGAGGGGAAGGAGGGGACGAGCACCGCCAGATTAGACAGAGCCAGGATCTTCTGTGTACTCGGCTTATCTCGGCTCAGCTTGGCTTGCAGTAATGCCCAGTCCCGCCTCCTGGATGGCTCCTAGCCTGTCACATGTCCCAGATTTCGAGCCGAGTGCCAAGCTGAGCCGAGTACACAGGAGATCTGGCTCTGTCTACCTCTTCACTGGCTACATTAACAGGCACTGGTGAGGCTGCAGATGGGCACTGAGCAGGCTGCAATGATAGGCAATGGCAAGGATGGAGATGGGCACTGATCAGACTGCAATGATGGGCAATAGCAAGGCTGCAGTTGGGAATTGAGCAGGCTACAATGATGGGCAATGGCAAGGATGGAGATGGGTACTGAGCAGGCTGCAATGATGGGCACTGCTGAGTCTGCAAATGGGCACTGATCAGACTAAAATGATGGACAATGGCAAGGCTGTAGATGGGCACTGCTGAGGCTTCAAATGGGCATTTATAAGACTACCGAGGTTGGGCAATGGCAAGGCTGCAGATGGACAATGGTGGGGCTGCAAATGGGCACTGATCAGGCTTCAATAATGGACAATGGTGAGGCTGCAAATGGGCACTGATCAGGCTGTATTAATGGGCACTGCCCCTTATTTTGCTTCTAAGTCCAGTATTTAAAATTTAGTTTTTTTTACCTGAAACATCCCTCTTAAAATTAGGGTGCGTGTTATACGCCTGTGTGTGTTATATGCCAATAAATACGGTACTTACATATTCTCAGGCTGCTCCAATTCCAGTCATGTGATCTCCCCTGTATCAGCCAGCACAGGCTACAAAGAAGAGGAGAAAGTGCTCTACAATGTCGGGTAATGTTTGAGTGATGATGTCACTCATAGGCTTACAATGGCCCATCTGTTGTCGGCACTCTCTCCTCTCCCCTGTAGCGACTGCTGCCTGACACAGGGGAGCCAATCATGTGACTTGAGCAGCCTGAAAATAGGATAGTATAGACATCTTTTTTTTTTACACAGGTTAGTTAGTATAGGTGTTAGAAGGGGGCGGGGAGTGAGCATTTTTAAGCATAGTTATTTAAAAGCCCTGAATTCTATTTTAAAACTATGCAGGTGCTCATCAGTTTTTTAAATCTGTATTCATCTATACAGCTTAGTGCATTTTTTTTAAATAGCTTGTTAAACAGACCCATTTACTGGAAATTCTTTAGTGTGTGTCTTTGTTCACATTGGCACATCTGCACATTGGGATGTCTAATTCATATTTTTGCAAATCTCATGAAGGAAAATGTACATAATGTATTAAGTACATATGAAACCACTAACAGTAAGATGACTTATGTGAGCATTACATGTACATACAGTAGATGTGAAAAGGTCCTTAGGAATGTAGATGTTCAAGATTATTCATGTTTTAATGACAATTCAACCTCTAACATAAACATAAAATAAAGGAGAAAACAAGTATTTATTTGTATTATTATTATACACTGTGGTTTAGCAAACAAAGATCTTTCAGTTAGGTTTTAAATCTTTTTTTTTTAAATACAAATTATTATGTGCAGTAAAACATACAGTACAGGATGGATTATGATTTGTTGCTATGGGTGATTGTACTGAAAACTCTGGACAGATATAAAAGATGCAAATGAATGAACATCAGGGCTGGAGTGAGATAGAAAGTATCAGCAAAGGGAGCCAATCAGTTAATGTACTGACAATACAAATTCTAATATTAGGATTAAGCAGAATTTGTCTGGGCTCAGAGTAAGTGGGTTGAATGATGCTACCCATCAGATTGAGGACATCTAGAGAATTTGTTTTCTTTTAACACTATTTATTCACGCACTGATATTGTCATGGCCACTTTGAAAAAAAAATTCAGAATGTAATATGTACTGAGTTGAAAATAAAATATAGCTTGCATTTTCATTAATTGAGGTTTCCTCTACTTACTACCTTCTGTAACAACAGATGACATATCGCTTCTTCTCATACTATTAACTGAAATATTCTCAATTGAAAAAAATGGAAATCCTAGTTACTTTACTGTTATCCCTTTTACTAGTAATTTGCTTTTACTATCCAAAGATTTCAACGCTAGTTTAGTCCCTGACATGGCACAAGCATGCATGAGTGAAATTAATAGAAAATCAAAGCTTCTGATCTGAAAACTTGTGATTCAGAAAGCACTGAAGCCTTTTGTTTGGCATAACAGTAAGGCAACTAGCATTTTTAAAAGGAGAGCTTAGGAATTGTAGTTTATATATTCCCAGTACAGGTTTCCTTTAAATGGCCCTATTCATTTCTTTCACAATACATATATACCATGGATAGGTCACTAAAAATACTGCCTCTGGCATTTAGCTTTATCCATAAAATTTAATTCTGTGCTAAGGCTTACTGAACGATCCCAGGTCTGGATATAACAGGCCTATTTTGTCTATGCTCTGTGAATCTCAGGACTGCACATTTTGCTCTCCTTTCCATCTGCTTCCACAAATAACTCACTAAAGACATAAGGATTAGACAGAGAAAGTACATCCAGTACAGCCTGCTGGGCAACCTTTTCATATGTTATCCTTCATTGTTTAAAGGGCAGAAATCTTACTTTTTTGGTTTCATTTACTTGCATATACAATAATAATGTGGAAGGCTATGTTTTATTTACCTTCAAAAATAGACAAAAGTTAAAAACTTTTACAATAAAATGATTTAACTTAACACTGAATCTGTTAAACTTTCTATATACTGGTATAGCCATTGAATTCACCACAATTTGATAAAAATATAATTTGCAATCTTATTAAAATAATTTTTTTGTTGTTTTGTTTTCCCCACCTTCTTCCCAACCGCTTTGTTATCTTAGTGAACAGTTTTATAATTAGTTTTTTTAGAAGGCAGAATTTTCTAGCCTGTATTTTATAGCCAAGAGGCAATAGGTAATTTATGCAAATATTAATGAATTTATATGTTCTTTTAAAATTACATAGTCATGATTCACATCTGTTTTTCCTCATTTTGCTCTTTATAAAAAGTGCACTGAAGTATAACTTCATCTTCTTTTTTATAATTGTGTTTCTGTTTTCAAATGGCATGAACACAATTACTTTAATCTTTATTTTAATAAACATACTAATTAGCAAAGCATCATTGAAAAGTATGTTGCCCGCAAACTGCATTAGCTTGTTAATATTGCAGAGCGTATGTTTATGTAGGGGATTTTATTCTGACATACCTCCTAGCAGGAACATTTGGGGACAATATACAGTATAAGGTGTAATTGCGTGGCAGCAATAAATGCAACATGCAAACAAGATAGTTAGATTATTATACAGGATTTAAATAGCGCCAAAAGTTTACGCAACGCTTTACAATATAAAATGGAGACAATATAGTTATAATGCAATAAAATACAAGAAGATTAAGAGGGCCCTGCTCAGAAGTGCTTACAATCTAATAGGGTGGGGCAGGTGGTACAAAAGGTTGTAGCTGTGAGGAATGAGCTGATGGAAGTGGTAAAAGGTTAGTTGGAGACGTGATAAGCTTCCCTGAAGAGATGAGTTTTCAGGGATCGCCTGAAGGTAACCAGAGTAGGGGATAGCCGGATAGGTTGAGGTAGCAAGTTCCAGAGGATGGGAGAGGCTCTGGAGAAATTCTGGAGATGAGCATGGGAGGAGGAGGCCAGAGAGCTTGAGAGTAGGAGGTCTTGAGAAGAGCGGAGAGGATGGTTTGGATGATATTTGGAGACAAGGTTGGTGATGTAGCTCGGGGCAGAGTTATGAATGGATTTGTATGTTGTGGTTAGTATTTTGAATTTAATTCGCTGGGTGAATGGGAGACAGTGTAGGAATTGGAGGAGAGGGTTGGCAGACACTGAGCGGTTGGTAAGGTGGATAAGTCTGGCAGCAGCATTCATGATAGACTGAAGAGAACCCTGGCATGAGGGGAGGGACTGATGGTTGCATTGCTGATTTTGATGGAAAAGTCAGGGAGGGGGGCATGAGTTAGGGGAATAATATTAGCTCAGTTTTAGACAGATTTAGTTTAAGGAAGCGGTGCAACAGCCATGCTGATATGTCAGTTAGTAAGTTAGTAATGTGAGAGGAGACTGAAGGAGTGAGGTGAGGAGTAGACAGATAGATTTGGGTGTCATCGGCATATAAGTGGTATTGGAAGCCGAGGGTAGTTATCAAGTGACCAAGGGAGGAGGTGTGGATAGAGAAGAGAAGGGGGTCCAAGAACAGAGCATTGGGGGACCCCCACAGAAAGGAGCAATGGAGAGGAGGAGACAGAGTTGTAGGTAACACTGAAGGAGAACTGTGATAGATAGGCAGAGAACCAGAATAGAGCAGAATCTTGGAGGCCAAGGGAATGGAGTTTATTGAGAAGGAGCAGGTGGTCAACAGTATCAAAGGCTGCAGAGATGTCAATTAGTAGGAGTATGGATTACTGGTTGTTGGCTTTAGCAGTTAGTAAATCGTTAGTGAGTTTTAGTAAGGCAGTTTCTGTGGAGTGATGTGAGCGAAAGCCAGACTGTAAGGGGTCAAGAAGGTTATTTTCACTGAGGTAAGAGCTAAGACAATTGTAGACTAAGTCTTTCAGGTTGGTGGGGTCCAGTGAGGGCTTTTGAAGTATGGGAGTGATCTGCACATTTTTTAGAGGGGCGGGGAGGGGAAGGTGCTACTAGAGAGGGAGAGATTGAAGATGTGAGTGAGGGATCATAGTATAGAAGAAGAGGACGATTATAGTAGTTGTGAGGGAACAGGATCCAAGGGACAATTGGTTAGGTAGGCATCTGAGAAAAGTTTTGTAACCTCTTCAGTAGTAGCCAATTCAAAAGAGGAGAGTGTTGAATGTGCTGTTAGGCAAGGTATGTTGGGTGGGGAAAATGTACGCACAGTGGTGGTGTCCTCACGAATTGCATCGATCTTGTCTTTGAAGTGATTGGCAATCTCTTGGGTAGTGAGTGAGTTAGTGGGTAGAGGGGGTGGGGAAGGAAGCAGAGAGTTAAAGGTTGAGAAGAGCCGATGGGAACTGGATGACAATCATAAGAGAGACAAAGTAGGCTTGTTTAGCAGCATGGAGGCAGGAATTGTATTTTATAATGGCAAATTTGTATAGGGTGAAGTCTTGGAGTTATTTGGTTTTACACCACAGTCATTCAAGAGTAGGGATGAGCCGAACATCCCCCTGTTCGGTTCGCACCAGAACTTGCGAACAAGAAAAAAATTTGTTCGAACACGCGAACACCGTTAAAGTCTATGGGCCACGAACATGAATAATCAAAAGTGCTAATTTTAAAGGCTTATATGCAAGTTATTGTCATAAAAAGTGTTTGGGGACCTGGGTCCTGCCCCAGGGGACATGGATCAATGCAAAAAAAAGTTTTAAAAACGGCCGTTTTTTTGGGAGCAGTGATTTTAATAATGCTTAAATTGAAACAATAAAAGTGTAATATTCCTTTCAGTTTTGTACCTGGGGGGTGTCTATAGTATGCCTTTAAAGGGGCGCATGTTTCCCGTGTTTAGAACATTCTGACAGCAAAATGACATTTCAAAGGAAAAAAGTCATTTAAAACTACTTGCGGCTATTAATGAATTGCTGGTCCAACAATACTCGTAAAAGTTCTTTGATAAAAACGGCATGGGAATCCCCCACAGAGGAACCCCGAACCAAAATTAAAAAAAAAAAATGACGTGGGGGTCCCCCTAAATTCCATACCAGGCCCTTTAGGTCTGGTATTGATATTAAGGGGAACCCTGGCCAAAATTTAAAAAAAAAATGGCGTGGGGTCCCCCTCAAAATCTATACCAGACCCTTCAGCTCTGGTATGGATTTTAAGGGAAACACCGCGCCAAAATAAAAAAAATGGCAAGGGGACCCCCAGATCCCGGCCCTCCCCCCTGTGTGAAATGGTAAGGGGGTAAAAAAGCACCCCTACCATTTCACAAAAAAACTGTCAAAAATGTTAAAAATGACAAGAGACAGTTTTTGACAATTCCTTTATTTAAATGCTTCTTCTTTCTTCTTTCTTCTATCTTCTTTCTTCTATCTTCTATCTTCTATCTTCCTTCAGTTTCTTGCTCCATCTTCATCTTCTTCTGGTTCTTCAAGTTCTTCCTCCGGCGTTCTCATCCTGCATCTTCATCCGCGGCGTCTTCTTCCCTTCTTCTCCTCGGGCCGCTCCGCATCCATGATGGCATGGAGGGAGGCTCCCGCTGTGTGACGCGTCTCCTCTTCTGACGGTTCTTAAATAATGGGGGCAGAGCCACACGTGACCCTGCCCCCCTCTGACGCACTGGGGACTTCCCTGTGGCATTCCCACGTGACATCAGAAGGGGGTGGGGTTACATAACGGGTGACCCGCCCCCTCTGACATCACAGGGAATGCCATAGGGAAGTCCCCGTCAAGTCCCTATGCGTCAGAGGGGGGCGGGGTCACCAGTTGGCCCCGCCTCCAGTTATTTAAGAACCGTCAGAAGAAGAGAAGCGTCACACAGTGGGAGCCTCCCTCCATGCCATCATGGATGCGGAGCGGCCCGAGG
Organism: Lithobates clamitans; assembly: GCA_037952925.1. Lineage (NCBI taxonomy): Eukaryota > Metazoa > Chordata > Amphibia > Anura > Ranidae > Lithobates > Lithobates clamitans. Next base: position 27,421 of record JBBGZY010000171.1, on the reverse strand, counting down.
AGAAGAAGGGAAGAAGACACCGCGGATGAAGATGCAGGACGAGAACACCGGAGGAAGAACCAGAAGAAGAAGAAGATGGAGGAAGAAACTGAAGGAAGATAGAAGATAGAAGAAAGAAGAAAGAAGAAGCATTTAAGGGAATCGTCAAAAACTGTCTCTTGTCATTTTTAACAGTTTTTTTGTGAAATGGTAGGGGTGTTTTTTACCCCCTTACCATTTCACACAGGGGGCCGGGATCTGGGGGTCACCTTGTTAAAGGGGGCTTCCAGATTCTGATAAGCCCCCGCCCGCAGACCCCTACAACCACCGGGCAAGGGTTGTGGGGATGAGGCTCTTGTCCCCATCAACATGGAGACAAGGTGTTTTGGGGGGCTACCCCAAAGCACACTCCCAATGTTGAGGACATGTGGCCTGGTACGGTTCAGGAGGGGGGGCGCTCTCTCGTCCCCCCTCTTTTCCTGTGGCCTGCCAGTTTGCAGGGTCTGGTATAGATTTTTGGGAGGACCCACAACATTTTTTTTAATTTTAGCACGAGGTTCCCCTTAAAATCCACACCAGACCTAAAGGGTCTGGTATAGATTTTGAGGAGACCCCATGCCATTTTTTTTTATTTTGGCCGGGGTTCCCCTTAATATCCATACCCGACCTGAAGGGCCTGGTATGGAATTTAGGGGGACCAGGTCATTTTTTTTTAAATTTTGGTTCAGGGTTCCCCTGTGGGGAATTCCCATGCCGTTTTCATCAATGAACTGTTATGTGTATTGTCGGATCGGCAATTCATTAACCACTTCAGCCCCGGAAGGATTTACCCCCTTCCTGACCAGAGCACTTTTTACAATTTGGCACTGCATCGCTTTAATTGCTGATTGCGCGGTCATGGAATGCTGTACCCAAACAAAATTTTCGTCCTTTTCTTCCCACAAATAGAGCTTTCTTTTGATGGTGTTTGATCACCTCTGCGGTTTTTATTTGTTGCGCTATAAACGGAAAAAACAGAAAATTTTGAAAAAAAATTATATTTTCAACTTTTTGTTATAAAAAAAATCCAATAAACTATATTTTAGTCATACATTTAGGCCAAAATGTATTCGGCCACATGTCCTTGGTAAAAAAAATGTCAATACGCGTATATTTATTGGTTTGCACAAAAGTTATAGCGTCTACAAACTAGGGTACATTTTCTGGAATTTACACAGCTTTTAGTTTATGACTGCCTATCTCATTTCTTGAGGTGCTAAAATGGCAGGGCAGTACAAACCCCCCCCAAATGACCCCATTTTGGAAAGTAGACACCCCAAGGAAATTGCTGAGAGGCATGTTAAGCCCATTGAATATTAAATTTGTTTGTCCCAAGTGATTAAATAATGATAAAAAAATAAAAATAAAATTTTTTTTACAAAAAGTTGTCACTAAATGATATATTGCTCACACATGCCATGGTTATATGTGGAATTGCACCCCAAATTTCAATTAGCTGCTTCTACTGAGTATGGGGATACCACATGTGTGGGACTTTTTGGGAGCCTAGCCACGTACGGGGCCCCGAAAACCAAGCACCGCCTTCAGGATTTCGAAGGGCGTAAATTTTTGATTTCACTCCTCACTACCTATCACAGTTTTGAAGGCCATAAAATGCCAAGATGGCACAAACCCCCCCAAATGACCCAATTTTGGAAAGTAGACACCCCAAGCTATTTGCTAAGAGGCATGTTGAGTCCATGGAATATTTTATATTTTGCCACAAGTTGCAGGAAATTGACAAACTTTTTTTTTTTTGCACAAAGTTGTCACTAAATGATATATTACTCACACAGGCCATGGGCATATGTGGAATTGCACCTCAAAATACATTCTGCTGATTCTCCTGAGTACGGGGATACTACATGTGTGGGACTTTTTGGGAGCCTAGCTGCGTACGGGGCCCAGAAATCCAAGCACCGCCTTCAGCATTTCTAAGGGCGTACATTTTTGATTTCACTCCTCACTACCTATCACAGTTTTGAAGGCCATAAAATGCCCAGATGGCAAACACCCCCCCCCTAAATTAACCAAGCTATTTGGTGAGAGGCATGTTGAGTCCATGGAATATTTAATATTTTAATATTTAATATTTTGCGGGAAAGTGACAAACTTTTTTTTTTTTGCACAAAGTTGTCACTAAATGATATATTTCTCAAACATGCCATGGGCATATGTGGAATTACACCCCAAAATACATTCTGCTGCTTCTCCTGAGTATGGGGATACCAAATGTGTGGGACTTTTTGGGGGCCTAGCTGCATACGGGGCCCTGAAAACCAATCACTGCCTTCAGGATTTCTAATGGCATAAATTATTATTATTATTATATATATTATTATTTCACTCCTCACTACCTATCACAGTTTCATAGGACATAAAATGCCAAGATAGCACAAAACCCCCCCAAATGACCCCATTTTGGAAAGTAGACACCCCAAGCTATTTGCTGAGAGGCATGGTGAGTATTTTGCAGCTCTCATTTGTTTTCGAAAATGAAGAAAGATAAGAAAAATGTATATTCCCATGGCATGTTTGAGCAATATATTACATTTAGTGACAACTTTGTGCAAAAAAAAAAATTGTCTTTTTCCCACAACTTGTGTCACAATATAAATATTCCATTGACTCTACATGCCTCTCAGCATTTTGAGGGTGTCTACTTTCCAAAATGGGGTCATTTGGGGGGGGGGGTTGAACTGTCCTGGCATTTTATGCACAACATTTAGAAGCTTATGTCACACATCACCCACTCTTCTAACCACTTGAAGACAAAGCCATCTGACACTTTTTGTTTACATGAAAACATTATTTTTTTTGCAAGAAAATTACTTTGAACCTCCAAATATTATATATTTTTTTAAAGCAAAGGCCCTACAGATTAAAATGGTGGGTGTTTCATTTTTTTTTTTCACACAGTATTTGCGATTTTTCAAACGCTTTTTTGGGGAAAAAACACACTTTTTAAAATTTTAATGCACTAAAACACACTATATTTCCCAAATGTTCAAGGAAATAAAAAAGATGATCTTAGGCCGAGTACATGGACACCAAACACGACATGCTTTAAAATTGCGCACAAACGTGCAGTGGCGACAAACTAAATACATTTTTAAAAGCCTTTAAAAGCCTTTATAGGTTACCACTTTAGATTTACAGAGGAGGTCTATGGCTAAAATTACTGCCCTCGATCTGACCTTCACGGTGATACCTCACATGCATGGTGCAATTGCTGTTTACATTTGACGCCAGACCGACGCTTGCGTTTGCCTTTGCGCGAGAGCGGGGGGGGCAGGGGTGCTTTTTTTTTTTTTTTCTTCTTTCCTATTTTTTTCCTTTTTTATCTTATTTTTAAACTGTTCCTTTCATTTTTTTTTTTTAGCATTTTTATTGTTATCTCAGGGAATGTAAATATCCCCTATGGTAGCAATAGGTAGTGACAGGTACTCTTTTTTGAAAAAATTGGGGTCTGTTAGACCCTAGATCTCTCCTCTGCCCTCAAAGCATCTGACCACACCAAGATCGGTGTGATAAAATGCTTTCCCAATTTCCCAATGGCGCTGTTTACATCCGGCGAAATCTAGGTCAAATAATGCTCGAAGCTTCAGGTTTCTTAGGCCATAGAGATGATTGGAGCCATTCTGGTCTCTGATCAGCTCTATGGTCAGCTGGCCGAATCAACGGCTGCATGCTCAGATTCCCTGTTGGGACAGGAGAGCCAGAGAAAAACATGGAAGACGGTGGGGAGGGGCATTCCCTCCCACTGCTTGTAAAAGCAGTCTAGAGGCTAATTAGCTGCTAGGATTGCTTTTACATGAAAGCAGACCGCTGGCTGAAAAGAATGATACCAAGATGATACCTAAACCTGCAGGCATCATTCTGGTATAACCACTTAAAGTCCAGCAACATACCAGTACCTTGCTGGTCATTGTTGGGCATATATTGTAAACTTTTTTTTCATGCAGCCTGTGGGCTGAACGAAAAAAAGAGATTGATTGGTGGGTATTCCCACCATTAGAATACCTCCCTTCATCCACCCACTTCTAATGATGGGCATATATGCACCGTTTATATATACCTAAGCATGGGGGCATCCTCCTGCAAAAGGTAGGAGCAAATCGCTCCTCCGCCCACTGCTGCCCCCACGCTTCGGCATATATGCTGAAGTATGTAACTGTGGTGGTGAAATCACCTCCGACAGCGCTGGAGTCACGGCTTTATGTATCGTGGGAGCAAACACCGTTGCTGTGAAGATAAATAAATCCGCGCTGCAGCTGAATGGCGTAGCTGAAAACAAAAAAATGGTTAACAATAAAACACAGTAAACTATAAAAAAATTACATACCTGAAAAGCAAACATGATAAAACATAACAACAATAAAACATTTCAGAATAGAATACAGTAAAAAAGTGCAGAACAATAGAGAGAGAATAGAGAGAGAACAATAAAACAACTATTTTTTTTTTATATTTTTTTTTTTGTGTATTTTTTTTTTTTATTATTTTTTTTTTTTTACATTTTTTTTATTAACTGTAACTGGTACCAGGTTCGGGTCTCTCAAAATGCGATGGCATCTTGGGAGACCCTGTGAAAGTGTGTTCTAGTCTGTGCAATGCTGTACCCTACGCTAAAACTCAACTAGTATATGGTAGCGCTCAAAACATTCACCAATGCATAGACCAGGATTGTCAGGACAGGAAGGACAATAATACCGGTGTCACGCCTATATCCACGCTTTCTGTAGACACAACATTTTATTTGGGGGGCTCATTGGGTAGGAGTACTCGGGAGGACATAAGGAAAATGCCTCTCATGCAGCCGGCTTACTGCATTTGGTTGGGGAAGGTGAGGTGGAGCACCGTCTGGATGCAGAAGGGCTCTGACGATCTCTTCCTGGAATTTAATGAAGGATCCGGTCTGTCCTTAAGCTCTGTATAGCACATGAGCGTTCAGCAAAGATAATTGAAATAAGTGTACACTTTTTTATACCAGCGTCTGGCCTTACAGGCAACTAGGTACGGCGCCAACAACTGGTCGTTGAGGTCCACCCCTCCCATATTTTGGTTATATTCGTAGACACAGAGGGGTTTCTCCACAACACCAATCGCCGTAGTAATTTGGACCGTCGTGTCTGCATGAAGGGAGGCAAGAACAAAAACATTGTTATTGTCCCTCCACTTCATAGCGAGTAAATTATTACACCGCAAGCAGGCTCTCTCCCCCAGCCTAAGACGGGAATCTACAAGCCGCTGGGGAAAGCCCCGGCGATTAGGTCGCACAGTGCCACATGCTCCAATTTGATGATCAAAAACGTGACTAAAAAGTGGCACGCTCGTGTAATAATTGTCCACATATATATGCTACCCTTGTCCGAATAAGGGTGACACGTTGGTTGAAGTGGTTTATGAGGGGACGAATTTTGTAGAGCCGATCGTATTCAGGGTCTCCACGAGGAAGACAGAGTTCATTGTTGTTGAAGTGCATGAACCGCAAGATCTGCTCGTATCGTGCCCTGGTCATGGAGGCAGAGAACAAGGGCATATGGTGAATTGGGTCAGTGGACAAATATGACTGCAACTCACTCTTTTTAATTATGCCCATGTTGAGGGAAAGGCCCAGGAAGATCTTAAATTCGGAGACTGTAATTGGTCTCCAATCTCTGACAAGGGAGGACTGGGGAATAGTGGCGATGTGTTGACCAGCGTATAAATTGCTTTGGTCCACAATAGATCTATAGAGATCTTTGGTGAAAAACAGCGAATAAAAATCCAGTGGCGTAAAATCAACTGTTTTCACCTAAATTCCGGGTTGGCCAGTGAATGGGGGAAGTACGGTTGCTGCAGAAGTGGTGGGCTCCCAATTCGGATTGGCAAATGCAGCAGGAAGGGCACTATGGGCACGACGGGCCTGTGTTCATCTTTTTGGTGGCAGCGGGACACTACTTGTGCTTGCCACCTCGCCAGCTTGAACTGCACTTATGGGACTCGCCACGTCACCACGTGATACTGCAGCGCTGGATGTACGACCAGGGTGTACTAGGCCACTGGTGCTTGCCAGTTCACCAGAAGGAATAGCCGTGCTAGTACTGCTCTGCTCCATATGAGAGCCCTGCGGTTCTTGCACTTCAAGAAGAAGAAGTTTGGGGTCTGGTACGCCTGACCTTGGCAGGGACTACAACTCCGTTGTCAGAGCTATCTGTCATGGAGCCGCTGTCGTCTACAGGATCGTATTCTGAGCCTGAATCTAACAGATGAGTGACTTCCTCTTCACTATCTGTCATGCTCAGAAACGTGTAGGCCTCTTCACTAGTGTACCTTCGATTTGCCATTTTGGGCTCTAAATTTAGGGGTACACTAGTGAGACTCACAGGCAAAAAAGGTCCTGACTGTCAGCGACTGTTTCAAAATGCTACCAAAAAACTGTTAGCGATCGCAGGGATCAGGCCTAACTCTGCGAATGCTGCAGTTATGTGTGCTTAGTGTTTTGTAAGTGTCAGTGATCGATCGATACTGCACTTGGGTGGGCTGGGCTGGGCTGGGCTGGGCTGGGCCGAGGGGCAAAACGCAGGTGCTAGCAGGTATCTGGGTTGATCCCACTAACACTGCGTTTTTGGGGACCCTAAACTGCTGGGGACACTAGTATAGATCTGATCGGATCAGATATTGATCTGTTTAGATACTATAACACTAAGGGAGGTGTATGCTGCGTGCGTGGGTGTTAGCGGTACTGGCGCTAACCTGACACTGCCTGGGGCGACGCAGACCTTATCTGACCCTAAAAACTTAACTTATATCACCGCCGGGCAATTAGGGGGTTAAACCATTATAAGGAAATAAACGGTGGGTGCCCTGAAACTATAGTAAACTATAATAAACAAACTAACTAACCAGCATCATCCTAACACTTATACGGTGATCACTTGTGAAAGGGTTAACAAGGGGGCAATCAAGGGGTTTAAACCTTTATTAGGTAGTATATGGGGGTCCCTGACGCTATAAAACACTGACCGCAAACCTATATACTTACCTCCCTAATTAGCGTCACCAGTGACACTAATACAGCGATCAGAAAAACGATCGCTTAGTGACACTGGCGACGGGGGGTGATCAAGGGGTTAACCTTTATTAGGGGGGGTTAGGGGGTACCCTAGACCTAAAGGGGGGTACCCTAGACCTAAAGGGGACTAACCCTAACTGCCCTAACACTTATAACTGTCACAAACTGACACCAATGCAAAAAAAAAACTGCTATTGGTGTCACTGTGACAGGGGGTACAGGGGGGTGATCGGGGGGTGATCGGAGGGTGACTGGGGGGGGTGAAAAGTGTGCCTGCGTGTTCTACTGTAAGTGTAGTGTTGTGCAAACTCACATTGATGTCTTCTCTCCTTGGTGCCGGAACGAAAAGACCAGTTTGAGGAGAGATGACATCACTTTCTCCGCTTCTGTTTACATTACAGAAGCCAAGGAAGCTTGTCATTCACCAGGAGCGATCGTGAGGGGGAGCCATGAATGAGTGGCCTCCCCCTCACCTTTGATCGCTCCTGACAATAATCCGACTGCCGCAGGCACCAGGGGGGTCCGATCGGATCCCCCGCCCATAGGCAGGCAAGGACATACAGGTAAGTCCTTATGCCTGCCTGTGCCATTCTGCCGACATACATCGTCGTGCGGCGGTCAGCAACTGGATAATAGCCGCAAGTAGTTTTAAACTACTTTTTTTCCTTTGAAATGTCATTTTGCTGTCAGACTGTTCTAAACACGGGAAACATGCGCCTCTTTACAGGCATACTATAGACACCCCCCGGTATGAAATTTAAAGGAATATTACACTTTTATTGTTTCACTTTAAGCATTATTACAGTTTTTCTCCATTGTTTTTGCTCATTTCTTGAAACAGAAATTACATTCTTAAAACAACATGGACAAATCTCCAAACCACTTGGCAATTGTTCACAACTGAATTGAATTTCTCATTCATTTCCTCAAAATTGCAAATGTCTCAGTACATGTCTCAATGTCTCAGTACATCTTTCAAATGATTAAGTACAAGTAGCCTACATTTAGCACAATTTCCAAGTGAATAGATCCTCTTGATCTAAACTGATTGTCAATTCTCAGTCTAATGGTTGTTCTCTCCAAAACGTGTCAGCATCATTTCATTGTTTAAGTCATCACATGCACAATAGTCTGTTCAATTGTCAAAATTATTCAGGAACATAATACCATGAATACTATATATGAATCTCTTGGAACATTTGATAAAATGATTACAGCAATTGACAGTCAGGTGCAACTAGAACTTGACTAACAAAGGAGGAGTCGGAGTCGGTCTCAGATGACCAATCAAACAGTGTGTTTAGTTACCTGACAGGTGCTGTCCATGATTGTGAATGCTGCCAAACATGTATATATAGAGCTTGACCATGCAGGACCAGTACAATTTCTGAACATGGAGGCACCTGGCCAAGTAAATGAACAAGGGAAACTGCCTGCTCGAGGAAGAGGAAGAAGAAGAGGAAGAGGAGTAAGGGTGAGTGGTGGTGGAATAGGGGGAAGAGGCTGAGGAGTACAAAGACACTATGCTGTCCCTGATGAAATTTGGGCCACAATTATAGATCATGTCATCAACCATGGCCTCACAATGGCGGAGGCAGGTCACCGAGTGCAGCCTAATGTGCCTCGCTCTACAGTCTTCTCTATCATCCAAACCTTTCGCAGGAAAAACAGGTATGTAGTCAGTCAATGATGGAATTATATAATGTATAGGACAGGACACTGTGCATAGAGCAACAAATATGTTTATTTACTCATTTACGTATTCATTTAGTGTGTGTGTGTGTGTGTGTGATAGGCCTACAGTATTACAGTATCTTACCTTAGTGGGATGTTACGCATGATGCTAACAATGACAAGAAAAATATTGTAGAAAATAAACTATGAAATAGTATGGAATAGTTTATTTTCTACAATATTGATGATACAGTTTACAGTAGTATTCCAGTCACTGTGCAGTGATGCATTGAAATTGTGGTAAAGTTACTTTACAGTTTTTCTCCATTGTTTTGGCTCATTTCTTGAAACAGAAATGACATTCTCAAAACTCTAAGTTCATTTGACAAAACAGTCTTACAGTTCAGCACAACACTATAACTCACGTGCAAAAGCTCACATCTCTCCCAAAACTGTTCACTCATGCTTCAAAACCATATTCCTTTCCCATATAAAGAGTCAGTGCTACCAAAATGGCAAAGATTCTTCTCAATTGCTTTGGCTCATTTCTTGAAACAGACCAGACGTTCTCAACTCTCTTGGTGCTTTTGCCAAAATAACCTGGATGGTTCAGCACAACACCATGGTTCACCTTCAAAAGCTCATATCTTTCCCAAAACAGTTCACTCATGTGTCAAAAATAAATTTCTTTCTCATTCAAATAGTCAGTGCCCCCAAAATGCTTCGTCCCTTTGGCATTGTGTAAGCACTGCAAGTCAAAATGTTTAGATGTTTTGTCTCTTAGACCCCTTTCACACTGGGGCGGTTTGCAGGCATTATTGCGCTAAAAATACCACCTGCAAACCGCCCCTAAACAGCCTCCGCTGTTTGTTCAGTGTGAAATCCCAAGGGCTTTCACACTGAAGCGGTGCGCAGGCAGGGCGGTGAAAAAAGTCCTGCAAACCGCTTTTTTGGAGCGGGGAAGGAGCGGTGTATTCACCGCTCCTAAACCGCTCCTGCCCATTGAAATCAATGGGACAGCGCGGCTATACCGCGGCTATAGTCACGCTGTACGAGGGATTTTAACCCTTTTTCGGCCGCCAGCGGGGGTTAAAACCGCACCGCTAGCGGCCGAATACAGCTGCAAGAACGACGGTACAGCAGCGCTAAAAATAGCGCTGTTGTACCGCCGACGCCCCCACCGCCCCAGTGTGAAAGGGGCCTAAGGCAGAGGACCATTGAAATATCCCTCATGTCCACCTTTCAGTCTTAGCCTAGTCCTTCATTGACAATGGTTACTGTACAGTTTTTGTCTAGCTAACTGAATACAATTGTGTATAAAACTGAAAAAAAAGAAAAGATTTTAGGGTAAGAGAAGCCTCCAAGGTTTGACATCACACATTGCACTCATACTGCCAAGGAAAAATTACTTTACAGTATTGTAACCATTATCATTCACACACAAAGTAACTTCCATACATCAGAGTAAAAAGAAAATGTATACAGCATAATACACAAAAATATAAACACACAAACATAAAACAAGGAAAATTACATTTAGCCTACAATGCTGTAAATAAAGCTGGAGTTTCACAACTACTGTATCATCTCTTCACTGGCCACCGTCCTCACCCTCCTGCCCATCCACACGGTGTTGTCTGTCTGGCCACAGATTCTCATCAACATTGCAGCGTATATCCTCCCTTGCGATGCAACGAGGGAAGAAACGGTGTGCATGTCGCAACCATCCCCTACACTGATCTCCTGTAATATCCTCACAGGCAGCATCCATTGCATGGAGCAGGGACCTCTGATCTTGAGCCCGATGCTCATACACTCTCCACCTCAATAGGGTTGAGGAAAGGAGAGTAAGGTGGTAGGAACACCATATCCATCCTTGGATGAGCAGTGAACCAGGCCCTGATAAGCAGGCCACTGTGGAAATTCACATTGTCCCATACAATTATATATTGTGGTAGGTGAGGCCCTATGAGACCTCTCTTATTTTCAGGGATCAAATCCAAATGAAGGCGGTCCAAGAAGATGAGGAGCTTCTGTGTATTGTATGGGCCAAGACTGGGGATGTGAGTGGCCACACCATTCTCAGAAATGGCAGCACACATAGTTATATTGTCCCCTCGCTCGTCTGGGACATCCACTGTGGCCCGGTGGCCAATAAAATTATGGCCACGTCTTCGGCCCTTGGCCAGGTTGAAGCCAGCCTCATCCACATACACGAGTATGTGAGAGGTCTCGTTTCCTTGCAATTCCATTATTCTCAACAATAGAGTAAAAAAAGAAAACATCAAATCAGTCATACAGAAGAGTCATACACTACAGTTACAGACAGTTACATAGGAATGTTCTACACAAGTTCAATATATTACTGGCCAGTATTCCAGTGGTTCCAAACCTGGGGTACATGTACCCTATATACTACAGGGGGTATTTGACAGAAAGGGGAGGGGAAAAATTATCAATGAGTAGACTTACTGAAATGTTACAGTAAAACCCACAGTATTAGATTTACATGGGAGGCACTACTGTAATTGCAGCTATTTGACCCTTTTTCTTACTGTATTATATGTTATATTCTTCAAAATAAGAAAATAAGGATTATAATGATAATTGCATCATACAGTAAGCTGCAGTTTTTAGACAAAATGTTTATAAATCAGATACGTAAATCAAATATTTTCATACCTGGATTACCTAGATTCAGAAATCAGGTAAAGTGGGTACTGAAAACAATACATTTTGGGAACCACTGCTTATGGTAATTGTAAAAAGGTTATCTTGATGGACAACCAGTGACTGACTTCCATGTACATACTGGTACCGCAGCTCTTTCACTCTGTCAGAGTTCCTCTCAAATGGTACCCTGTAAATTTGCTTCATTGTCATCTGATGCTTCTTCAATATGCGGGCTATTGTGGATATGCTTATAGAGTTGACATTTTGGAATATGGCTTTGTCTTGCAGTGCGGATCTCTCTCAATGTTATGGCATTATTTGCAAACACCATGTTACAGATCTCTTGTTCTTGTTGTTCATTGAGAAGTTTTCCTCGGCCACCCGTGCCAGGTTGTCGTCCAATCCTAGACATAGAATTCAAAGGACAACACTTCATTCGTAATTTATACCTTATGTATTCCGTACAGAATGAGTTACCAATGTAATTGTATTGTTGTTTTACTTACAGTAACTTTACCACAATTCCAGTGCATCACTGCACAGTGACTGGAATACTACTGTAAACTGTATCATCAATATTGTAGAAAATAAACTACTCCATACTATTCCATAGTTTATTTTCTACAATATTTTTCTTGTCATTGTTAGCATCATACGTAACATCCCACTGAGGTAAGATACTGTAATACTGTAGGCCTATCACACACACACACTAAATGAATACGTAAATGAGTAAATAAACATATTTGTTGCTCTATGCACAGTGTCCTGTCCTATACATTATATAATTCCATCATTGACTGACTACATACCTGTTTTCCCTGCGAAAGGTTTGGATGATAGAGAAGACTGTAGAGCAAGGCACATTAGGCTGCACTCGGTGACCTGCCTCCACCATTGTGAGGCCATGGTTGATGACATGATCTATAATTGTGGCCCGAATTTCATCAGGGGCAGCATAGTGTCTTCGTGCTCTTCGGCCTCTTCCCCCTATTCCACCACCACTCACCCTTATTCCTCTTCCGCTTCTTCTACCTCTTCCTCGAGCAGGCAGTTTCCCTTGTTCATTTACTTGGCCAGGTGCCTCCATGTTCAGAAATTGAACTGGTCCTGCATGGTCAAGCTCTATATATACATGTTTGGCAGCATTTACAATCATGGACAGCACCTGTCAGGTAACTAAACATACTGTTTGATTGGTCATCTGAGACCAACTCCGACTCCTCCTTTATTAGTCAAGTTCTAGTTGCACCTGACTGTCAATTGCTGTAATCATTTTATCAAATGTTCCAAGAGATTCATATATGGTATTCATGGTATTATGTTCCTGAATAATTTTGACAATTGAACAGACTATTGTGCATGTGATGACTTAAACAATGAAATGACGCTGACACGTTTTGGAGAGAACAACCATTAGACTGAGAATTGACAATCAGTTTAGATCAACAAGATCTATTCACTTGGAAATTGTGCTAAATGTAGGCTACTTGTACTTAATCGTTTGAAAGATGTACTGAGACATTGAGACATGTACTGAGACATTTGCAATTTTGATGAAATGAATGAGAAATTCAATTCAGTTGTGAACAATTGCCAAGTGGTTTGGAGATTTGTCCATGTTGTTTTGAGAATGTCATTTCTGTTTTAAGAAATGAGCCAAAACATTGGAGAAAAACTGTAAGTAAAACAACAATACGATTACATTGGTAACTCATTCTGTACGGAATACATAAGGTATAAATTACGAATGGAGTGTTGTCCTTTGAATTCTATGTCTCGGATTGGGCGACAACCTGGCACGGGTGGCCGAGGGAAAACTTCTCTCGTTAAATATGTTTATTGAGTTTTACATAGATAACAGAATAAATAAATAAGTAAATAAATAATAAAAATGAGTAGTAAATAAGGTAGATAAAGAGATATGATAGACATATAGAAATGAAGCATGAACACATAATATATATTCAGGATAGGATAAATAATATCCTAATGAAAATATGAACTTATCTTACTTCGGTGTGAAAGATGCATATTGTATAGATATTCCAATGTGATCATGACATAGGAATACAATAAATAAATAAACAAATAATTAATATAACATTTTCTAATAATGAGTATATGTCTTATAAGAAATAAGAGTAATAAAAGAAAAATAGTATATAGAATAAAAAGAAACGGGAAGGGGAATGTAGGTGGTGGTGGTCTGGCTCCTGAATTACACAATTTATTGTTATATTATTCCTATAATACTCAGTTTAATGAGGTAATAACAAAGATTGGTCAAAGTCGTTAGAGTAATAATGCTTAATCCAAGGTTGCCATATCTTACGAAATTTATTAATCTTATTATCAGCTATAGCTGTCATTTTATCGAATACAAGTGCTCTATTGATTCTATGGTAAGGTCAAAGAAGGGGAGTAAAGGGATTATGACGGTGCCAGGAAAACACGGTACATACCAAATTTTTTTTAAAAGATAAGTAATTTTTATTTAGAACATATCATATATACAAAACAAACACAAGAATTACAGAAACAAGGTGTGCATCAAAGCTAAAAACATATCTGTAGTGAATTTCACCGAGCTAGGCCTTATAGATGTAACGGCCAATGCGAGGAATAGGTATTTTAGTTATCCGACATGTTTCGCCAGTGTTGGCTTCTTCAGGGATAAGTTGTTAGTACCTAAAAACGCTACAGTAGTTCTGTGAAAATGACATAACAAACAATAAGTATATCAAATAGATAGTACACTAGGCAAAATGTCATTTAGATATGTATAAATGTATATATATATATATGTTTGCGAGCTGACAGTATAGACTGACCTCCACCACCACCCAAAATGCACCAAGACAAGTTCCCCACACACCCTCGGGCAGGCTAAGAGTCCTCGTCCCGAAACAATCACCCAACCGGACATTCCATAGATGGAAATGAGATACCTGCAAGTCACCGGAGGAGGCCTCACACAGCTCCAGCACTAAACCTCCAGCCAGGAGCACAATAGATAGCTGTAGAGGGCAGTGAGAAGGACCTGGCCAAATATGTATCTAGAAAGGTATAAATTATTTGCAGTAAGTTCATCTATCATAGTATCGCCTTTTTTTCTGTAAGGGTCATACAATTTTCATCAATTAATAGAAAAGATTCATTATGTGGGACTAAAAAGTCTCCAAATTAGTGTACTTACAGGATAGTGCTTTTTAAAGTGAATGCAGGACACCGATAAATCCTTGCACTTAGAGAAAAACTCTAAATGTCAACGGGAGCAAGATTTACATAAACAGGAGAAGGGTTTATTTGCCACTTATAGGACTATCTGGGGGGAAAAGAGACATAATCATAAAAGGCACTTTGGTTAATCCATAAGTGAACTGCACCAGCACAAGGCAGGGTAAGTACAGACTTACCATTGGATAGATATATAGTGGAATGCTAGGCTAAGTAAAGCCAGCAGCCGGCGATAACCCTGGGTAGGAAAAACCGGAAAGCAGAAGATAGTATAAGCATGCGGTAAGTCTGGTAAAGCCCCAAACAGCTGAGGTTCATACTGGTACCTACCCAGTCCAGTGGTGGTAGATACGTCGGTGTCCTGTAACATCCCCGGCGAGTGTGTTTGCCTGGGATGCCGGCGTTCTTATGCACTCCACACACGTGCGGCGTCTGACGTCACCGCACGTGTGAGCGGACAAGAAGAGCCACGGCGCATGCGCCCACCGCAAAACCGTCCCGGCCTACAGGATCCAGAAGGCATTGCGGTGGTGTCCAAGGTGATGTGAATAGCATCACAAGCAGGACGCGGAATCAGCCGCCACATAGGGCGGAATGATGCCTGGAAATGAATGGAGATTTCCAATGCGTCGTGGCTAGAGGCGGGCAAGGGGGATTCCCTAAGCCCTTGGGTGTCCATACAGCTGAGTGTGCACCTAGTGGGAGGCTATAAAATACCGGATGAAGTGCACATACCCCACATCGGGAGGCAGGGGCTCAGGGATAGAAGGACCAGAAAGGAGGTTGAAAGGGAGCAAGGGAAGGGAAAGGGAAAGAAAGGAAAGGAACCAGAAAAGAGAAGAGAACAGAGGGAAAGCGAGACGAGGGGAGGGAGGAAGGGGAAAAAGGGAAAGGGAAAATAAGAGGGAAAAGGAGACCCGAACATCCGAGGGGAGGGGGACGTCATCGAGACACACAGGGAGGGGGTGAACGTGGGCAAGGACAGTCCAGGGATATATATAAAACCCCAAAGGGGCGCCTGCACACAAGGCAAGAAATTGGAACAGATAACAGAGGGAAAGTAAGGAGGGGGTTAAATCCCTGGAGTGTGCTCACACAAGTCACCCTGACAGCTCGCAAAAACCGTAGTTAGATACAAGTAATGAAGATACATGAGCTAACAGTCAGACAATAGGATCAAAATATAATTTACAACAGTGTACAGGGGGTATCTTAACCTAAACATAAATATATTTCCATGGTGTGTCCCTAGACAAAAATTAGTGTATTTTTTAAAGAAGCAGAAAAGGGAAAGAAGGGGGGGAGCAGTGTCCTAATTCAACATAGCCAACTTATACATAGGGAGGACTAAAGGGAGGAATATGAAAGAGACACATAAGCAAAGTAAATAAATACAATAGAACCTGAAAAAGTTCATATCAAGAAGGATATTTTTTATAAGAAGGGTTTGAAACTAATGTTTTCATTGAGCCCAGGATATCTGGTGGCGTCCAAAGTGTGTATCCATTTGGTTTCTAGTTGTAAAAGTTTCTGGTCAATATCTCCACCCCTTATATGTGCAGGGATGTGTTCTAATGCTGTAAATCCTATAACATGGGGATTGGACTCATGGTACTGTGCTATGTGTCGATTGATAGAGGTAGAAGTCTTCCCTTTTAATAAGGGCTTAATATGGTCTCGAATCCTCACACAGAATTGGCGTTTGGTTTTACCTACATAAAAAATGCCACAGAGGCATGTGGCAAGGTATACTACACCAATAGTTTGGCATGTAATTTTATGTTTAATTTTGTATGTTTGACCATTGGGGAGCGGTTTCTCGCATGTATCGTAAATAAACTCACATGTGTCGCAATGGCCACACGGGAATGTGCCATATCCAGTTGAAAAACACTCAAGTTTAGATGTATGATGACTCGCCGTGACTTTATCCCGTAGGGATGGGGAGCGACGGTAAGTGATTTGAGGCTGAGACTGGATATATTTTTTGATGGTATTGTCTGCTGTCAAGAGAGGCCAAAATTTACATAGGATGTCTCTTATTTCCTTATGATGTTGAGAGTATTGGGTTATGACCCGAACAGGTTGGGCGTCATCCCTATTTTTGGTGGAAAATATCAATTTTTTACGATCCAATTTTTTAACTTTATTAAAGGCCTGCTTTAACAAATTATGACTGTAACCTCGTCTTTTTAGTCTTTCATAAAGCTCATATGAGGCTTTAAAGAAGTCTCCTTCGTCCGTACAGTTTCGTCGAATACGTAAGTATTGACTGTAAGGAATGCTGTTAAGCAATGGTTTAGGATGGGCACTGTCAGCATGTAAAATGGTGTTCCCTGATGTTTCTTTACGAAACAGGGACGAAGAAAGACTTCCTTCAGAGTCCAAACGTATTTCCAGGTCAAGGAAAGTAATCCTTGTCTGGCTACACTCCATTGTGAACTTGAGGTTATACGAGTTAACCGCCAAAGTGTCTATAAATCTTGAGAGATGTTCTCGAGTACCTGTCCAAAAGAAAATGATATCGTCTATATACCTGTGCCACGAGACAACGTGGCACAGGAAGTCGACCAAACCATGATTAGAAAAAAGATCTTTTTCCCACCCCCCCAGGTACAAGTTGGCGTAGGATGGCGCACATTTAGTGCCCATGGCCACGCCTTGTACCTGGAGGAAGTGGGAAGTACCAAATACAAAGTGATTGCGTGTTAGAATGAATTTCAGAAGGTCAAGAACAAATTGGTTATATGCCACAGAGCTGGGGCCTCTGTCCTCTAGTAACTTAGAGATGACTTGAGTACCAGTGTCATGAGGTATTGTGTTGTACAGACTTTCTACATCTAAAGCCACCATCCACGTATTTCCCGGGAGCTTTAGATTCTCAAGAATACGGAGAAGGTGTACTGTGTCTTGTATATAAGAAGGGAGAGCCTGAACATGTGGACACAGGTACTTGTCCACCAAAGCACTTGCATTTTCTGTTAAGCTTGAGCAGCCTGATATAATTGGGCGCCCAGGAGGATTTTTTAAGGATTTATGAAGCTTGGGCAAGGCATAGAACGTGGGTATTCTTCCATCTTTAACATTTAAGAATTTCCAGGTGTTAATGTCTATGATTCCCTTCTGGTAGGCAGAGAAGATAAGTTCATAGTATTCACGAGCGTAATTTTCGATAAGTGTACGTGAAATGGGTCTATACCAATCAGGGTTGTCAAGGATGTTGCGGCACATGGTTTCATATGCCGCAACATCCATGACAACCACATTACCACCCTTATCCGCAGGTTTAATAACCAAACCAGCGTGGTTTTGAAGGGATCTCAGGGCCTGTCTTTGGGCTCCAGACAAATTGGAGGAACGTGGAGTGGGAAAATCGGTATCTCTGATAGTCTTGGTTATTTGTTCAACGAATGCCCAAATATTGGGATTCGTAGAAAGGTTGGGAAAGTTAGTAGATTTGGGTTTGAAGGATAGGGGAGGAGGAAAGGATACTCCAGAGGCAACAATGCCGTGGTCATCAAATTGCCACTCGCATTCGTCCTCTGTACCACCTTCTTCGAGAAGTGTTAACAAGTCTTCGATGGCCTGAATTTCGGCCACCGTGGGGGGAGTATTATCTGAGGTTGAGGCAACCATTGAGGTAACCTTTGTTTTATCAAAAATAACCTTATACATCAATTTTCTTGCAAACAGTTGTATGTCTTTGACAAATCGAAATTTGTCAAAGTCTGCTGAAGGACAGAAAGTGAGGCCTAATTGCAAAACTTTTATTTGGTGTTTAGTTAGAGGAACAGACGAAAGATTGACCACATCTAGATCCATAGTATTAGGAACAAAAGTAGTAGAGGCTACCGAGTTGGGCTCTGAGTTGAGTTCAAGGCCTGGGATAAAAAAATAGGGGCTAACTTGGGATCAATTGACTGGGATGCTGTAGGGAACATAGTAGTTAAAGTAGGTTCACTTACCCGTCTTGCCATAGGAGCAGGGAGTGCCGGTAGTGCCGAGGTGGTAAGAGGAAGTGCTGGGTGCGGGGTACGAGTAGAGGTAAGTGGTGGTCGTGGTAGTGCTCGTGTGAGTGAAGTGGGAGTGCTCGTGGTTTTGGGTCGGGCCCCTAGGGGCTTGGTAGAGTGCGTAGTTCCAAAAGTGCGTCGAATAGAATCTGTGGAGGAAGTGGGTAAGTCATTCTTTCTTTTCTTAGGGATTCCATCTTGTGAAAGCTCACGGTAGGTGGTGGATGAGCTGGAGGAAAAGGAAGTAGAGAAAACATTAGGTGCTTCAGTGTTATTTTTAGGTACATTATCCGGATTTGATTTGGTGAAAGGTTTTTTGGGGGGGTATTTCCATCCCACCTGTACGCATAACCATTGGTATGGGCGAGTTTATCCCGCAGAAACTTATTTTCTTTGGCATTAATTATATCTATTGTATACTCCTCGAGATGAGCACGGAGATCCTTCTCTCTCTGGGCAAATCTCGGGGAGGCTACATCTGCCACCCGATCCACAAACCATTCATTAACAGAGACATCAAGAGCAGCCAGTTCCTTATCATATTCCTCACAAAGTGTGCGAATCATATTAAAAGAACACATTTGTAAATTATCTTCCCAGGTCTTTTTGAGGGGGTCAGTGATTTTTTTGATATTGGGGAATATCTGGATTCTAAGTCCCCAAGGGACAATCTGATTCTCAACGTATTTTTCAAAGTAAGTTTTGTGCCAATAGACACGAACCTTCTTTTCCAATAAACGTTGCAGTCTAATAAAGTATTTGTCAAGCTCAGTGTCGGAGACATTTGAGCTGGTATGTGACGTTTGAATTTTTGTCATGAGATCCTCCCACCCCGCCCCACAAAAGTCAGCCATGGCTTCAAAGGAAACAGCAAAGGAATATACAAAGATTACACCGTATTAAAATTTATCAACTTCAAAAAAAAGAACATAAATTACAACGATTTCGAAAAGTAATCAATACACAGTGATATAACAGTGCATGTCCTGGCACAGACATAAATATAAATGTAGGAGGACGGCCCAGCCTGAAAAAGTGTGTATTTAAACACTGAAATTTCAGGATAAGAGTCCAGAAAAACCACAAAAATTACTATGTGGCTGGGTGGTCCTCAATGTAATACAGCACCTCATCCCAAAGATCTAATGGTAAGGTCAAAGAAGGGGAGTAAAGGGATTATGACGGTGCCAGGAAAACACGGTACATACCAAATTTTTTTTTTTTTAAAAGATAAGTAATTTTTATTTAGAACATATCATATATACAAAACAAACACAAGAATTACAGAAACAAGGTGTGCATCAAAGCTAAAAACATATCTGTAGTGAATTTCACCGAGCTAGGCCTTATAGATGTAACGGCCAATGCGAGGAATAGGTATTTTAGTTATCCGACATGTTTCGCCAGTGTTGGCTTCTTCAGGGATAAGTTGTTAGTACCTAAAAACGCTACAGTAGTTCTGTGAAAATGACATAACAAACAATAAGTATATCAAATAGATAGTACACTAGGCAAAATGTCATTTAGATATGTATAAATGTATATATATATATATGTTTGCGAGCTGACAGTATAGACTGACCTCCACCACCACCCAAAATGCACCAAGACAAGTTCCCCACACACCCTCGGGCAGGCTAAGAGTCCTCGTCCCGAAACAATCACCCAACCGGACATTCCATAGATGGAAATGAGATACCTGCAAGTCACCGGAGGAGGCCTCACACAGCTCCAGCACTAAACCTCCAGCCAGGAGCACAATAGATAGCTGTAGAGGGCAGTGAGAAGGACCTGGCCAAATATGTATCTAGAAAGGTATAAATTATTTGCAGTAAGTTCATCTATCATAGTATCGCCTTTTTTTCTGTAAGGGTCATACAATTTTCATCAATTAATAGAAAAGATTCATTATGTGGGACTAAAAAGTCTCCAAATTAGTGTACTTACAGGATAGTGCTTTTTAAAGTGAATGCAGGACACCGATAAATCCTTGCACTTAGAGAAAAACTCTAAATGTCAACGGGAGCAAGATTTACATAAACAGGAGAAGGGTTTATTTGCCACTTATAGGACTATCTGGGGGGAAAAGAGACATAATCATAAAAGGCACTTTGGTTAATCCATAAGTGAACTGCACCAGCACAAGGCAGGGTAAGTACAGACTTACCATTGGATAGATATATAGTGGAATGCTAGGCTAAGTAAAGCCAGCAGCCGGCGATAACCCTGGGTAGGAAAAACCGGAAAGCAGAAGATAGTATAAGCATGCGGTAAGTCTGGTAAAGCCCCAAACAGCTGAGGTTCATACTGGTACCTACCCAGTCCAGTGGTGGTAGATACGTCGGTGTCCTGTAACATCCCCGGCGAGTGTGTTTGCCTGGGATGCCGGCGTTCTTATGCACTCCACACACGTGCGGCGTCTGACGTCACCGCACGTGTGAGCGGACAAGAAGAGCCACGGCGCATGCGCCCACCGCAAAACCGTCCCGGCCTACAGGATCCAGAAGGCATTGCGGTGGTGTCCAAGGTGATGTGAATAGCATCACAAGCAGGACGCGGAATCAGCCGCCACATAGGGCGGAATGATGCCTGGAAATGAATGGAGATTTCCAATGCGTCGTGGCTAGAGGCGGGCAAGGGGGATTCCCTAAGCCCTTGGGTGTCCATACAGCTGAGTGTGCACCTAGTGGGAGGCTATAAAATACCGGATGAAGTGCACATACCCCACATCGGGAGGCAGGGGCTCAGGGATAGAAGGACCAGAAAGGAGGTTGAAAGGGAGCAAGGGAAGGGAAAGGGAAAGAAAGGAAAGGAACCAGAAAAGAGAAGAGAACAGAGGGAAAGCGAGACGAGGGGAGGGAGGAAGGGGAAAAAGGGAAAGGGAAAATAAGAGGGAAAAGGAGACCCGAACATCCGAGGGGAGGGGGACGTCATCGAGACACACAGGGAGGGGGTGAACGTGGGCAAGGACAGTCCAGGGATATATATAAAACCCCAAAGGGGCGCCTGCACACAAGGCAAGAAATTGGAACAGATAACAGAGGGAAAGTAAGGAGGGGGTTAAATCCCTGGAGTGTGCTCACACAAGTCACCCTGACAGCTCGCAAAAACCGTAGTTAGATACAAGTAATGAAGATACATGAGCTAACAGTCAGACAATAGGATCAAAATATAATTTACAACAGTGTACAGGGGGTATCTTAACCTAAACATAAATATATTTCCATGGTGTGTCCCTAGACAAAAATTAGTGTATTTTTTAAAGAAGCAGAAAAGGGAAAGAAGGGGGGGAGCAGTGTCCTAATTCAACATAGCCAACTTATACATAGGGAGGACTAAAGGGAGGAATATGAAAGAGACACATAAGCAAAGTAAATAAATACAATAGAACCTGAAAAAGTTCATATCAAGAAGGATATTTTTTATAAGAAGGGTTTGAAACTAATGTTTTCATTGAGCCCAGGATATCTGGTGGCGTCCAAAGTGTGTATCCATTTGGTTTCTAGTTGTAAAAGTTTCTGGTCAATATCTCCACCCCTTATATGTGCAGGGATGTGTTCTAATGCTGTAAATCCTATAACATGGGGATTGGACTCATGGTACTGTGCTATGTGTCGATTGATAGAGGTAGAAGTCTTCCCTTTTAATAAGGGCTTAATATGGTCTCGAATCCTCACACAGAATTGGCGTTTGGTTTTACCTACATAAAAAATGCCACAGAGGCATGTGGCAAGGTATACTACACCAATAGTTTGGCATGTAATTTTATGTTTAATTTTGTATGTTTGACCATTGGGGAGCGGTTTCTCGCATGTATCGTAAATAAACTCACATGTGTCGCAATGGCCACACGGGAATGTGCCATATCCAGTTGAAAAACACTCAAGAGAACATCTCTCAAGATTTATAGACACTTTGGCGGTTAACTCGTATAACCTCAAGTTCACAATGGAGTGTAGCCAGACAAGGATTACTTTCCTTGACCTGGAAATACGTTTGGACTCTGAAGGAAGTCTTTCTTCGTCCCTGTTTCGTAAAGAAACATCAGGGAACACCATTTTACATGCTGACAGTGCCCATCCTAAACCATTGCTTAACAGCATTCCTTACAGTCAATACTTACGTATTCGACGAAACTGTACGGACGAAGGAGACTTCTTTAAAGCCTCATATGAGCTTTATGAAAGACTAAAAAGACGAGGTTACAGTCATAATTTGTTAAAGCAGGCCTTTAATAAAGTTAAAAAATTGGATCGTAAAAAATTGATATTTTCCACCAAAAATAGGGATGACGCCCAACCTGTTCGGGTCATAACCCAATACTCTCAACATCATAAGGAAATAAGAGACATCCTATGTAAATTTTGGCCTCTCTTGACAGCAGACAATACCATCAAAAAATATATCCAGTCTCAGCCTCAAATCACTTACCGTCGCTCCCCATCCCTACGGGATAAAGTCACGGCGAGTCATCATACATCTAAACTTGAGTGTTTTTCAACTGGATATGGCACATTCCCGTGTGGCCATTGCGACACATGTGAGTTTATTTACGATACATGCGAGAAACCGCTCCCCAATGGTCAAACATACAAAATTAAACATAAAATTACATGCCAAACTATTGGTGTAGTATACCTTGCCACATGCCTCTGTGGCATTTTTTATGTAGGTAAAACCAAACGCCAATTCTGTGTGAGGATTCGAGACCATATTAAGCCCTTATTAAAAGGGAAGACTTCTACCTCTATCAATCGACACATAGCACAGTACCATGAGTCCAATCCCCATGTTATAGGATTTACAGCATTAGAACACATCCCTGCACATATAAGGGGTGGAGATATTGACCAGAAACTTTTACAACTAGAAACCAAATGGATACACACTTTGGACGCCACCAGATATCCTGGGCTCAATGAAAACATTAGTTTCAAACCCTTCTTATAAAAAATATCCTTCTTGATATGAACTTTTTCAGGTTCTATTGTATTTATTTACTTTGCTTATGTGTCTCTTTCATATTCCTCCCTTTAGTCCTCCCTATGTATAAGTTGGCTATGTTGAATTAGGACACTGCTCCCCCCCTTCTTTCCCTTTTCTGCTTCTTTAAAAAATACACTAATTTTTGTCTAGGGACACACCATGGAAATATATTTATGTTTAGGTTAAGATACCCCCTGTACACTGTTGTAAATTATATTTTGATCCTATTGTCTGACTGTTAGCTCATGTATCTTCATTACTTGTATCTAACTACGGTTTTTGCGAGCTGTCAGGGTGACTTGTGTGAGCACACTCCAGGGATTTAACCCCCTCCTTACTTTCCCTCTGTTATCTGTTCCAATTTCTTGCCTTGTGTGCAGGCGCCCCTTTGGGGTTATATATATCCCTGGACTGTCCTTGCCCACGTTCACCCCCTCCCTGTGTGTCTCGATGACGTCCCCCTCCCCTCGGATGTTCGGGTCTCCTTTTCCCTCTTATTTTCCCTTTCCCTTTTTCCCCTTCCTCCCTCCCCTCGTCTCGCTTTCCCTCTGTTCTCTTCTCTTTTCTGGTTCCTTTCCTTTCTTTCCCTTTCCCTTCCCTTGCTCCCTTTCAACCTCCTTTCTGGTCCTTCTATCCCTGAGCCCCTGCCTCCCGATGTGGGGTATGTGCACTTCATCCGGTATTTTATAGCCTCCCACTAGGTGCACACTCAGCTGTATGGACACCCAAGGGCTTAGGGAATCCCCCTTGCCCGCCTCTAGCCACGACGCATTGGAAATCTCCATTCATTTCCAGGCATCATTCCGCCCTATGTGGCGGCTGATTCCGCGTCCTGCTTGTGATGCTATTCACATCACCTTGGACACCACCGCAATGCCTTCTGGATCCTGTAGGCCGGGACGGTTTTGCGGTGGGCGCATGCGCCGTGGCTCTTCTTGTCCGCTCACACGTGCGGTGACGTCAGACGCCGCACGTGTGTGGAGTGCATAAGAACGCCGGCATCCCAGGCAAACACACTCGCCGGGGATGTTACAGGACACCGACGTATCTACCACCACTGGACTGGGTAGGTACCAGTATGAACCTCAGCTGTTTGGGGCTTTACCAGACTTACCGCATGCTTATACTATCTTCTGCTTTCCGGTTTTTCCTACCCAGGGTTATCGCCGGCTGCTGGCTTTACTTAGCCTAGCATTCCACTATATATCTATCCAATGGTAAGTCTGTACTTACCCTGCCTTGTGCTGGTGCAGTTCACTTATGGATTAACCAAAGTGCCTTTTATGATTATGTCTCTTTTCCCCCCAGATAGTCCTATAAGTGGCAAATAAACCCTTCTCCTGTTTATGTAAATCTTGCTCCCGTTGACATTTAGAGTTTTTCTCTAAGTGCAAGGATTTATCGGTGTCCTGCATTCACTTTAAAAAGCACTATCCTGTAAGTACACTAATTTGGAGACTTTTTAGTCCCACATAATGAATCTTTTCTATTAATTGATGAAAATTGTATGACCCTTACAGAAAAAAAGGCGATACTATGATAGATGAACTTACTGCAAATAATTTATACCTTTCTAGATACATATTTGGCCAGGTCCTTCTCACTGCCCTCTACAGCTATCTCTTGTGCTCCTGGCTGGAGGTTTAGTGCTGGAGCTGTGTGAGGCCTCCTCCGGTGACTTGCAGGTATCTCATTTCCATCTATGGAATGTCCGGTTGGGTGATTGTTTCGGGACGAGGACTCTTAGCCTGCCCGAGGGTGTGTGGGGAACTTGCCTTGGTGCATTTTGGGTGGTGGTGGAGGTCAGTCTATACTGTCAGCTCGCAAACATATATATATATATACATTTATACATATCTAAATGACATTTTGCCTAGTGTACTATCTATTTGATATACTTATTGTTTGTTATGTCATTTTCACAGAACTACTGTAGCGTTTTTAGGTACTAACAACTTATCCCTGAAGAAGCCAACACTGGCGAAACATGTCGGATAACTAAAATACCTATTCCTCGCATTGGCCGTTACATCTATAAGGCCTAGCTCGGTGAAATTCACTACAGATATGTTTTTAGCTTTGATGCACACCTTGTTTCTGTAATTCTTGTGTTTGTTTTGTATATATGATATGTTCTAAATAAAAATTACTTATCTTTTAAAAAAAATTTGGTATGTACCGTGTTTTCCTGGCACCGTCATAATCCCTTTACTCCCCTTCTTTGACCTTACCATTAGATCTTTGGGATGAGGTGCTGTATTACATTGAGGACCACCCAGCCACATAGTAATTTTTGTGGTTTTTCTGGACTCTTATCCTGAAATTTCAGTGTTTAAATACACACTTTTTCAGGCTGGGCCGTCCTCCTACATTTATATTTATGTCTGTGCCAGGACATGCACTGTTATATCACTGTGTATTGATTACTTTTCGAAATCGT
Source organism: Lithobates clamitans (assembly GCA_037952925.1). Lineage (NCBI taxonomy): Eukaryota > Metazoa > Chordata > Amphibia > Anura > Ranidae > Lithobates > Lithobates clamitans. The sequence goes on along the minus strand of JBBGZY010000171.1, from coordinate 1,323 downwards.
TGTAATTTATGTTCTTTTTTTTGAAGTTGATAAATTTTAATACGGTGTAATCTTTGTATATTCCTTTGCTGTTTCCTTTGAAGCCATGGCTGACTTTTGTGGGGCGGGTGGGAGGATCTCATGACAAAAATTCAAACGTCACATACCAGCTCAAATGTCTCCGACACTGAGCTTGACAAATACTTTATTAGACTGCAACGTTTATTGGAAAAGAAGGTTCGTGTCTATTGGCACAAAACTTACTTTGAAAAATACGTTGAGAATCAGATTGTCCCTTGGGACTTAGAATCCAGATATTCCCCAATATCAAAAAAATCACTGACCCCCTCAAAAAGACCTGGGAAGATAATTTACAAATGTGTTCTTTTAATATGATTCGCACACTTTGTGAGGAATATGATAAGGAACTGGCTGCTCTTGATGTCTCTGTTAATGAATGGTTTGTGGATCGGGTGGCAGATGTAGCCTCCCCGAGATTTGCCCAGAGAGAGAAGGATCTCCGTGCTCATCTCGAGGAGTATACAATAGATATAATTAATGCCAAAGAAAATAAGTTTCTGCGGGATAAACTCGCCCATACCAATGGTTATGCGTACAGGTGGGATGGAAATACCCCCCCAAAAAACCTTTCACCAAATCAAATCCGGATAATGTACCTAAAAATAACACTGAAGCACCTAATGTTTTCTCTACTTCCTTTTCCTCCAGCTCATCCACCACCTACCGTGAGCTTTCACAAGATGGAATCCCTAAGAAAAGAAAGAATGACTTACCCACTTCCTCCACAGATTCTATTCGACGCACTTTTGGAACTACGCACTCTACCAAGCCCCTAGGGGCCCGACCCAAAACCACGAGCACTCCCACTTCACTCACACGAGCACTACCACGACCACCACTTACCTCTACTCGTACCCCGCACCCAGCACTTCCTCTTACCACCTCGGCACTACCGGCACTCCCTGCTCCTATGGCAAGACGGGTAAGTGAACCTACTTTAACTACTATGTTCCCTACAGCATCCCAGTCAATTGATCCCAAGTTAGCCCCTATTTTTTTATCCCAGGCCTTGAACTCAACTCAGAGCCCAACTCGGTAGCCTCTACTACTTTTGTTCCTAATACTATGGATCTAGATGTGGTCAATCTTTCGTCTGTTCCTCTAACTAAACACCAAATAAAAGTTTTGCAATTAGGCCTCACTTTCTGTCCTTCAGCAGACTTTGACAAATTTCGATTTGTCAAAGACATACAACTGTTTGCAAGAAAATTGATGTATAAGGTTATTTTTGATAAAACAAAGGTTACCTCAATGGTTGCCTCA